>CM065434.1:3787500-4387500 GCA_033030585.1 Hippophae rhamnoides | reverse complement strand
TTACTTTATTTTATAGAATTTCATATTCAATTTCCAGTAATAATTTCCAGTTTTATATTTATGTTTTATTTGCCAGGATTTATGTTATATTTTAAAGTCTATAAATACTTATGTAAGGTTTTAAGTAATAAACCAAATTTGAATATAATTTTAATGAGAGTGTTTTTCACTAGTTTCTTTTATAAATTTTACAAAACTTTTCAAGAGCAATCTTATGGTGTTCAAAACATGATGTATCACTCATATCTCTTCCCTGTTCTTGAGTGTGGCATCTACCCTACCCTTATTTGATACCAAGATTTTTATCTCATTATAGATAGTTGATTATGGTCCTCAATTTCTTCATCTTTTCAACCTAATTTGAAACGTTCCTAGTGAAGATCTCAACATTGATTGTCTTACTTTTTTAGGTGAGGTTAGCACCATTTGGTACCAGAGCATTTCTCTAAGTTAGGTTAATCTATCCTTTTATTTTCATTTCTTATTATCGATCTTCCTTAAATTGTTTTATTTTTTTGTTAATCTTATTTACACAAAAAAATAACAAATTGAAAGGATTTTGCTGCTGTTAAGAAAACAATTCTTCAAATTGATCTTAATTTATTTGGTACTTAATATCTAACTTTGAATAAAAAAAGGACAAGTTTTGGCCAACCAAAAAAAAAGCAAAAGATCTTGGAAATGTTTCCTAATAGAGATTATTTCTTTCCTATTATAACTTTCCTAATTTGATTGTTTGTTCAATTCCTTATTCTTATTCTCTTTCCTTATTTCCTTAGTTTTCCTTTTCCTTCTTTCATTCCATACATACACTTTCCTTTTGCATTATTATCCATTGTTCTTGATAAATTTTAAAAAAATAAAAAAAATAAAGAATCCAATTAACTTGAGTGAGGTTATAAGTAGTAGCATAAGTGACACAAAAGAGAGTGTACAATGGGAGGAGTGTGATTAACACTAAATCCGGTCGTTTTGAGTTCTAGTTGCTTGTTCTTGTGACCATGTCTTTAGGATGGTCCTTAAAAAAAAGGTAGGGATTGATCCAACACTTTAATTCAATTCAATGGCATAAGAGATGAACCATTATGAGAAACAAGATTCAACAATGAAAGAATTGGATGAAAGGATCTACAAAAGTAGAAGGCCAACAATGCATATACCTATGGATGACTTTGATGACCAAGAAGGTGACAATGAGTATGAAGGGAAATATGGTTCAATTCAAGGCATGGGTATATTTGTGCTAAGAGGAGGGGGACATGGAAAATTCCACATGAGGGAACCTAGGTGGCAAAAAACATTTGACAACAACTTAAGCAAGATCAATATAAAAACTCAATCTTTCCATGGAAAACATGACCCTAAAATATATATGGAATGGTATAAAAGGATGGAATTGGTGTTTGATTGTCACAACTATGGTAAAAATGACTACAATTTCATTCACTGATCATGCTATTACTTGGTGGGATCAACATATTTTTAGCAAGAGAAGGTATAGAAAAAGGCCCATTGACACATAGGAAGCTATGAAGATTGTTCATTCTAAGTAACTACCACATATATTTGTTTCAAAATTTGGAAAAGAAATATTCCAAAAGAGCCCTACCTTGATGATATGTTATACTTCACATTATTTATCATCAAAATATAATAAACAAGGAGATTGATCACTTATTCCCAAAAGGAATGAGTGAGTATAAAAAGAAGAGAGTTAAAATAAGTGTGAATTTAGGAAAACTTTGATAGAATTACAAAAAGAGTATGATAAAAAAAAGAAATTTATTTGCAACAAGAGAGTGATTAAAAAGAGGGAATGAGCTAGAGATAAAGGGGGAATTGAAAAAAAAGTGTAATTAAAGAAAAAAAGAGATTGAGTTGCAAAAAGAGTGTGATAGAAAAAGAAAGAATTTCAATTCCAATAAGAGTGAAAATAAAGAGAGATTAAGTCACAAGGAGAGTGTGAGATGCAAAAAGAGATTGATTTAGAAAAGAGTGTGTTCAAAAAATGAGAGTGAAAAGAAAAAGAATGTGGTCTACAATAAGAGAAGAGTTAATAAAAAATGATGCTTGATAAGAGTGATACAAAAGAGAGTGAATAAGATAAAGAAATTTTAGCTAATGAAAATAGTTTTACATTGCGTAGTGTTGTTCCCCTTTTGCGTAACTTGGAAGTTACACAAAGGGTAGATTTTATTGGAGTTGGGAAATGCATTGATGTCATAGGGTTCAAGCATCTATTATATTCTATAATTGGGCCAATAATTTCAAAGATGTTAGCCGAGATATTACTTGATTATGCACTTCAATCATCCTTTGTGACAAAGGCAATCCCCAACATTATAGAAAATATTAAAGGATGAATCTTTTTGAGGAATAGGGCAATGATGCAGATCAAGAAGCATCATAAAAGATTCCATAGTATATTTCAAATAGATCAATTAATCAAGAATAACTCAATGAAAAATAAAATTCAAAACTGGAAAGTTTCATTGAGCACATATCCTATATTCGTCATATTTTTTTCCATACATTATTATCCAATATAGACGAAAAATATTATGTTAAAAAGCTGACTCAATGGGCTAAAAATGACAGAGATAAAAATTTTGTGACTCAAAAGTTAATAAGGTAAAAAATTGGCTTTCAATTAATTCCTAAGAACTTACAAAATAATTAATTTTCTTAGTTTTATAGTTTATTTGGTAGGTCTAATATTTATTTTATTTTATAAAATTTTATGTCCAATTTCCAACAATTATTTAGATTTTTATATTTATGTTTTATTAGTTAGGGTTTGGGTTATATTTTAAAGTCTACAAATAACTATGTAAGATTTTAATTAATATACCAAATTTGAATATAATTATACTGAGAGTGTTTATCTTTTTTTTCCTTTGAGAACATTTACCCAACTTATCAAGAGAAATCTTGTGGAATTCAAAACATGACTTATCACTCACATCTCCCCCATGTTCTTGAGTGTGGCATCTACCCTACCATTCTCTTATACCAAGGTTCCTATCTCGTTATATACAACAATTGAAGGTCCTAGTTTTCTCCACATCATAATGGTACAAACCTCACCTAAAAAGTGAGACCCCAAAAACAATGTTGAGATCTTCACCAATGATTTTATACTACATTTCAATTAGCTCAATTAATCAAGAATAAACTCATTGCAATATGAAGCAAGTATAAGCATAATTAAAAATTATTTGGACAACATGGGCATAAATTAAAATGAACGAACAAATAAAATCTAAAATTGAAAATTTTCATTAAACATGTTTTAGTATATTTATCGTATTTTTTCCATATCATATCAAATTGAGACAAACCAAATTGTGTTACAAAGCTAACTCAATGATAGAAATAGAATTTTAGTAATTCAGAAGGTTACTATGTCAAAAATGGCTTTCAATTAATGGCCAAGAATCCCTCAAATAATTGTCTTTCTTAATTTTATAGTTTATTTAGCAAGTGTGATATTTACTTTATTTTATATGATTTTATATTCAATTTCCATAAATAATTTAGAGTTCTATACTTATGTTTTATTAGATAGGATTTAAGTTATATTTTATAGTTTATAAATACCTATGTAAGATTTTAATTAATAAAAGAACTTTGAATATAATTTTGATGAGTGTTGCTCTTTAGTTCCTTTGAGAAATTTTAACAAACTTATGAAGAGAAATTTTATGGCATTCAAAACGTGACTTATCACTTAAATCTCCTCCCTATTCCTAATTGTGGTATCTATCCCACCATTTATTGATACCAAAGTTCCTATCTCATTATAGATAGTGGGTTGTGGTCCTCGTTTTCTTTATCTTTCCAACTTGAATTAAAATGTTCCTAATAAAGATCTCAACATTGATCTTCAAGTCTCACTTCTTTAAGTGAGGTTCATATCATTATAATGTGGATCAAGAAGCATCACCAAAGATTCCATAATACATTTCAAGTAGGTCAATTAATCAAGAATAACTTAATAGGCCATGAAGCAAGTATGGGCATAATTACAAATTATTTGGACTACCTGGGCATGATGTATAATGAGTGACAAATAAAATCTTAAATTGAAAAGTTTAATTCAGCATTTCTCCGTATATTCTTCATATCTTTTGCCCATAAAATTGAATTAAGGTGAAACAAATTGCATCATAAAGCTGACTCAATGGCCTAAAATAATGACAGAGAAGGAATTTTCGTAATTTGGAAGTTTACTAGGTCAAAAATGGCTTTTAATCAATAACTAAGAATATGCCAATTAGTTTTATAGTTTATTTGATAGGTCAAATATTTACTTTGTTTATATGATTTTATAATAGAGTTTTATATTTATGTTTTACTAGTTAGGATTTATGTTATATTTTAAAGTCTATAAATATATATATGTAAGGTTTTACTTAATAAACAAACTTTCAAATTGTTTCTCATTAGTACCTTTGAGAAATTTTACCAAACTTATCAAAAGCAATCTTGTGGCATTCAAAACTTGACTTATCACTCACATCTCCTCCCCATTCTAGAGTGTGGTGTCTACCTTACTCTTATTTAATACCCAATCGCGCTGAATCCTGCCTCTACCAACATGCCTGCACACACAGCACACATCAACATACTCCCAACACACGTCCAGCACTCACCGCACCAATTTTTGCTAGCGCCACCATATACCCGCGTCATGTCGCACGCATGCCAGCATACGCCTAATGCCCATTTTCCACATCAAACGCCCATTTACCAAAACCTTTGCACCCTATACATATGTCAACCTATCCAACTCTTTGTTCACCTATAAAACGATAATCTTCCCCATTGTAAAACAAATAATTTTCTCAAAGAACTTGAATGAGGTTATAAAGAGAAGCGTGAATGACACAAATAGAGTGTAAAATGAGATAAGTGTGATTAGTACTAAATTTGACATTTTGTGACCAAGTTGCTTGTTTTTCTAACCATGTCTTCAATATGGTCCTAAAAAAGTACTGATTAACCCAACATGTCAACTCAACACAATGAAACAAGATGCCATTTTGAACCAATTTGAGAAAAAATATTCAACATTGAAAGAATTGAATGAGAGGATCTCCAAAATTAGAAGGCCAAGAATGAACATACCTATGGATGACTTTGATGACCTAGAAGGTGACAATGAGTATGAAAGGGAATATGGTTTAATGCAAGGCATGGGTAGATTTGTGCCAAAAGGAGGGGACATGGAAGAGGCCATATGAGGAGGTGGAAATAAAAATTGACAACAACTTAAGAAACATCAATATGAAGATTCTTCCTTTCCATGGAATAAATAACCCTAAAATTTATATGGAATGGGAGAAATATATGGAGTTGGTGTTTGATTTTCAAAAATATTTTGAATTAAAGAAGGTAAAATTGATGGAAAAGCATGAACTAATTATTACATGGTGTGATCAACTTTTTTTAAGTAGGAAAAGGTAAGGATAAAGGCCTATTAACATATATAGGAAGAGATTAAGGGCATTGTGAGATAGGGGTTTATTCCATGTCACAAGTGAATTTTTTCAAAATTTGGAAAGGAAACAATCTAGAAGAGCCCTATATCAATGAGATGTTCTATTTGTAGACATTAGTTATCATCACAATATAATAAACAAGGAGATTGATCACTTATTCCCATAAAGAGTGAGTGAGAATATAAAGGAGAGAGAGAGAGAGAGAAAGTTAGAAAAAAAGAGTGAATTCATGAAAAAAGAGATTGAGTTACAAAAAGAGTCTGATAGTAAAAAACAATTTTAGTTGCAATGAAAGAGTGATAAAAAAACATAGAATGAGCTAGGCATATAGAGGGAGTTGAAAAAAAGAGTGTTTTAAGAATAAATAGATTAAGAGAAAAATGAGCATGATAGAAGAAAATAATTTTATTTGCAATAGGAGAATGACAAAAAAATGTGAGATTGAGAGGAAATGAGTAAAAAAAAAAGAGTGAAAATAAAAAAGAATGTGATATACGAGAACGGAAGAGAGAGTAAAAGAGTGAAGATATGCTTGATAAGAGAGATGGAAAAGAGTGTGAAAAAGATAAAGAAATTTTAGCTAATGATAATAGTTTTATTTTTCCTAGTGTTGTTCCTCCTTTGTAGAACTTGGAAGTTATAAAGAAGGTAGATTTTATTGGAGTTGAGAAACATATTAATATCATAAGGGTCAAGCATCTACTACATTCTATATTTGGATCAATAACTTCAAAGATTACAGCAGAGATATTACTAGATTATGCACTTGAATCATTATTCATGAAAGAGGCAATCCAATCTTTTTGAGGAAAGGAGGAATGATGTAAATCAAGGAGCATCACCAAAGATTCCACCATATATTTCAAGTAGGTCAATTAATCAAGCATAACTCAATGGGTCATGAAGCAAGTACATGTATGATTACAAGTGATTTGGACTGCTTGAGGGTGAATAACAAAATAAAATCTAAAATTAGAAAGCTTTATTTAGAATCTGGCAGTATATTCGTCATATCTTATTCATATAATATCGATCGTCATGAATTGTGTGCAATTAATATGCAAATATATATATTACAAAAGTAATATAATGATAAAAAATTGTTCCCACGTAGATTATATTATTAGAAACTAATTTTTAAAACTAAAAAGTTTAAAATCAATTTTTTATGTTTTTATGTTTTAAGAAAGCATAATTAAATAAACTAAAAATAAATTGAAGTAATTAATTAACTCAAAAATAGCATCTAAGAGATATAGAGAGAAAATATCTAGAAATATTTAATCCCCCAATTTTTTAAACATATGAATCACGAAAATTCCTCCAATATATTATCAATCAATTATATGATCAATTGAATCCAAACTAGAATGTATTCATCCCTCAAGTAAACTACACACCATCTAGTAATTAACCTAATCACACTCTCATGTCAATTAAATTTCATACCACTCATTAAGTTCATCAATTATGGATCACATACATAAGAATCATACATTTTTTCCTAGAAACTATGCATATTATTTAATCAAGACAAACAATTAAATAATTCTCTCAAATCTATTTAATTTCCTATATAAATTAATTCTTGACCAAACAACTAATAGCATAAGAATCATATTAAGTTATATAAGTAAATTGAAATCATAATTAGGGTACAATATTAGATCACCATATGTAGAAAATTGGGTTCATAAGATCCTAGATTAATAAATTAGCTAGACATAATTTTGTTCATAAAGCTCATATTTTCATAAATAAAGACATAATAATTGATAAAGAAAAGAGAAGGAGAATAAATACAATCAATCTCTTCAATTATAGCATCAATCTCCTCTTTAATCTCCACCAAAATTACATCAACTTTTGAATTTTTCTATATGTTTCTCTATTTTTGGCTCCAAAAATTTATAAAAATATATGTTAATTTTGACCCATTAGGATTTTTGGGGTAATTAGGAAATTAAATTAGGCTTATATGGAATCTAAACCATCAAATCAAGGGCATAGATGAAAATAGGAAAAATTAATAATGTTGGCTAATAGAAATATGACACGTGGCATGACAATTCAATAGGCTAATTAGTGTGCGATGCATGGCGTGGTGGAATGGTTATGGGAAATGCATGCAGAGGCAATGCCAGGTGGTGTACTATGATTCGTAGATATGGATCACATGGTGCCCCGATGGAAAGAATAGATAAATCACGAGATAACGTGTGGCACACCTATTGAACACACGGAAAAACTAGGAATGAAATTTGTGTCAACATATGGTGTGGCTTGCATTACCCGGTATACACAACATGCTTCAATTGGCCCTCTTCACTTATGTGGCATCAATATGGAAATGTATGGTTAGCTCCCCTACTTGCATGGTATCCACGTGATGTTTTGAATTATCGTGCAATAAAAATTTGAAACAATTACTGAAAAATATATTTTGACCCTTTTTTTACTAGAAAGTTCTTATTTTAATATTTGAAACCCAAAAAAGTACTACTTATTAAATAAAATGAATAAATATTAAGTAGAAAAGTGCACTGATGACTCTACTTTTATAGAGTCATCACACACCCCAAACATATTTCGTTGCTTGTCCTCGAGTAAAACCAAGTCTAACTAGATAAAATGACATGAGCAGTATATTAATAAATAAATATATATATATATATATATATATATATATATATATATATATATATATATATGCATATTTAGTGAAACTATCCCCCTAAACTATCATACAATTCTATGACAAGAAAGTTCACATATTCATCAATCAACATCCCATCAACACAAGGATATACAATGTCTTTGATGAATTGATTCATGTGTGTGAGTTGCACATGAATTCGTATAATCCACTCGTGAAATCAACCTATATAAGCATACTAACCAATTAAATATTAGATATTTTTCATACCCTTTTCCACCGATATAAATATGCACTTACCTAAAGATCAATAAGGGTTTTTCATGCTTGTAATGTAAGGCATAGGTAGGGGTCAGTAAATGAAGACATTTAAGCTCTTTCCATACCATAGCTTTCTTTTTATTCATCATGCACTTTTTAACTACAATTGAGCTTTTACTTGATATTTTAGTGCACCCTATCATATCATTCTTTTCATAATCTTTTATTCCACATCTTCTTCTTTTGTAACTTCACTACACCCCCAATCTTATTTTCAATTTTATTTCCTTTTCTTTTTAGAGATAATTGTGTTGTGATTTTTTTCATAGAATGCATTACATTTCACCTTACTCTATAGCATAACACATTATTGCATTTTTCACTTTTCATACAAGCTAAAGATGCATGGGTAAAGGAAATGCTTATTGATTAGGCACAAAATATGGCTTAAAGATATGAAAGGTTATGCTCAAATAGGTGACTAAAGATATTAACAATGGTTAGCTTAAAAGGCTCAATCAATCCAAATAAGGCCTAAATTATTTCTCTTGCTAAATACTATTTAGAATTTCACCTTAAAGGATGATCAAATAGATTCTAAAATATGGTAGATGTCATCAACTTGCATAACTCACTACAAATTTTCTCTCAATAAGAACACCAAAATCTATCATGAACATGTGTATAAAAATTTGAATCAATCAAACAAAACGAGCAAGCATATCATATAATTCATGTATCTTAACGAGAATGTAACATTCCTTATCCTAATTATGATAAACAATTTTTTTCATTAAGTTAATATGTTTTATATCAAGCATGCATTCATTTAGTTTCCACATATTTATCAAAATTTTCCCAAATCGTGATTAAAAATATCCTAAAAATAAAATAATCCTAAAAATTGAAAATGTGTACTTAATATTAAAGTAGATAATGAAGTTATGTTCCCCAAATGTAAATTTCATATTGTCCCTAATATGCATATATAAATATGGAAAAGTAAAAGGAAATAAAACTTTCTTAGTCTTGGAATATCACATATATCGCTAAAATTCTCAATCTTGTTGCGTTATTACCTCCACATTTATCAACCTACAAAAAAAGACAATAAAAATATAAGTAAATAAAGCTAGGTTGCTTCCTAACTAGTATTATGTTTAACTTCTTTGACTAGAATGGCATATCAACTTCTAAGTTGCATCTACCAAAGTTATCACAGATGTTTCATTTGATAATTATTCTCCACAATAATGGTTCACTCTATGTCCATTAACCATGAACAACTCTTTATTTCTATTTTCTAATACAATGGCTCCATGGTCGGTTACCTTATTGATGGTGAATGGAACTGACCATCTAATCTTTAGTTTTTCCAGAAACAATTTGAGTCTTAAGTTATATTGTAACACTTTCTATTCCGATTCAAAGATATTGTGCACAATTTTCTTGTCATGCCATCTTTTTTTCTTTTCTTTGTAAATCTTGGCATTCTCATAAGAATTCCACCAAATTTCATCCAATTCATTTATTTGTAGCATTCTTTTCTCACCAGCTATATCAATGGACATATTCAACTATTTCAATGCCCAATATGCTTTGTGTTCCAATTCTAGTGGTAAGTGACATGCCTTTCCATAAACTATCCTATCTAGGGTGGTACTATTGGTATTTTAAATGTAGTTTTCTACACCTATAAGTGTCATCCAACTTAGATGACCAATCCTTTTTGGAGATTTTCATAATTTTCAAAATAATTCTTTTCACTTCTCTATTGGACACCTCTGCTTTCCCACTTGTTTAGGGGGATGGTAGGGGGTATACACTTGCTTAATCTCATACTTAGATAATAAGGACTTAAAGACATTACTAAAAATATGACTACCTCCATCACTAATAATAACCCTAGGAGTTCCAAACCTAAATAAAATGTTTTTCTTTAGAAATTTTAAGACAACATTGACATCACATTTAATTCTAGCTCTAGCTTCTACCTATTTTGACACATAATCCACTTCTATAAGTATATATTGGTTACCAATGGATGAAAGAAATAGTCCCACAAAGTCAATGCCCCAAACATCAAATAGTTCCTTTTGAAGCATACTATATAAGGGCATCTCATCTCTTTTTGATATATTACCTATCTTTGGGAATTTGTCACACATCTTTACAAATATGTAAGCATTTTTAAATGATGTGGGTAAAAAAATAACCTAATTGAAGTACTTTAGTTGCTATTTTTGTTCTCCTAAAGTGACCTTTATAGTCTGAGCTCTAGAAATGGTAAATAATACTTCCAACTTGATCATGAGGGACACATCTTCTCAAAATACCATCACCGCATTATTTATAGAGGTAAGGATCATCCTAAAAATATTGTTTAATATCATGGAAGAATTTATTCTTTTGTTGAAATGTGAAGTCTGATGGAGGAATGTTGGTAGCTAGGAATTCTACAATGTCTGCAAACCATGGGATTTCTATCTACGCTACTAAAAAACGTTTCTTATTGGGAAAGGATTCCCCAATCACCATATTTTCAACCATTTTTTCTTCCCTTTCCAATTTAAATAGATGGTCTGCTACCTGATTTTTTTGTTCCTTTTTTGTCACAAATTTCTAATTCAAATTCTTATAAAGGAGAACCCATATTATCAATCTCAGTTTGGCATCCTTCTTTTTCATGAGGTAGTTTATTGCATAATGATCCATGTAGACAATCAATTTATCTCCAACCAAATAAGATCTCAACTTTTCAAAGGCATACACAATGGCAAGTACCTCTTTTTTGTAGTAAAATAATTCATTTGAGCCTCCTTCAGTGTCTTGCTTACATAATATATGGTACATAATATTTTGTCTCTTTACTATCCAAGAATAGCTCCAATAGAAAAATCACTTGCATCACACATCAACTCAACGGGCTTCCTCCAATCTAATGTGACTATAGCTAGTGCTGACACTAGTGTCTCTTTAAGAACATGGAATTCCATAAAGCATTTATCATCAAATTTTAAAGGCATGACTTTTTCCAAAAGATTGCACAAGGATTTAGAGATTTGTAAAAATTATTTTATGAATCTATGGTAAAATCCCGCATGCCAAAGAAAACTCCTTAGTTCTCGTACATTAGTAAGTGGTGGTAGTTTCTCAATAATTTCTATCTTAGCTCTATCCATCTCAATATCATTAGTTGAGATTTTACATCCTAGGATTATGCCTTCATATACCATGAAATGACACTTCTCTAAATTTAAAACCAAATTCATTTATTCACATCTTTGTAGCACTAGGGAGAGATAGTGTAGAAATTTATTAAATATGTTTCCAAAGATCAAAATATTTTCCATGAAGATTTCTAGATGCCTCTCCATGATGTATAAGAAAATAGACATCATGCAACATTGAAATGTTGTAGGTGCATTGTATAATCCAAACGACATTCTCCTAAAATAAAAAGTTACATAAGTAGATGTGAAAGTGGTTTTTTCTTAGTATTCAGGTGCCACAAAATTTTTTTATAATCAGAGTATCCATCTTGAAGGAAAAAGAAACAATGTCCAATTAATCTATCAAGAATTTGATCCATTAATGGGAGAGGGAAATGGTCCTTCTTCGTAGATTTATTCACTTTGTAAAAATCCATACATACTCTCTATCCCATGATAGTCCTAATAGGTATTAACTCATTTGACTCATTTTCCACCATAGTATGATTCCTCTTTTCTTTGGAACACATTAAACTAGGCTTACCCATTCACTATTTGATATTAGGTAAATGATACTTATGTCCAACCACATGATAATTTCCTTCTTTTTCACCTCTTTCATAATGGGATTTAAGAGGTGTTGTGCATCCTTGGTGAGTTTAGCTCCATTCTCTAGCAAAATTTTATCCATATATATAGATGACTTATGCCTTTGATGTCCACAACAAACCAATCTATAGCTATTTTGAAGTTCCTTAGCACCTTTAGTAGTGCTTCTACTTGCTCTATATGTAGACTAGATGAGTTTATGATTGGAAGTGTCTTGCTATCATCCAAAAATGCATAACGAATATGAGATCATAAAGGTTTAAGCTCTATTTTTTGTGGATCCTCAATGGATGGTTTGAGCCCAAACCTTGCCTCAAGGCATTCCATAAACCCATTTGATACACACATAAGAGTAGTATGCTCCAAAATGTTTACATAGTTCATAAATCAACCTTTAATACTTTCAACATAAAAACATGTTGAGTTGTTTTTTAGTGAGTTTATCTCATTATTCATAGCATCATGTGTTCACCTAAGTGAGTGTCATGGTATTCATTAGCATGTTTATTCCTAGAATTAACAAGCACATACTCTAACACATCATTAGGGAAAATGTTATACAGCACATCAATGGTTAGCTCATCAATATCATCTATTCATAAGCAATCACTAGCATTATCAACTTCAGAAAATTTAATTGCTTTGAACATATTAAATGTTACTTTCTCATCTTTCACTCTTATTATTAGCTCACCTTTATACACATTAATGAGTGCTCTTCTAGTTGCTAAGAATGGACGACCAAGTATGATAGGAATGTGATGGTCCTTCCTCATGCCTAGCACAATGAAATCTGTCAAAAAGATGAATTTGTCTACTTTTATAAGAACATCTTCTACCACTCCTTGAGGTATTTTGATTAACTTGTTTTCCATTTGTAATGTAATTGAAGTGGGTTTGGCGTTACCAATTCCTAATCCCTTGAAATTTGATAAGGCATAAGGTTAATGCTAGAATCCAAGTCATATAGTGCCTTGCCAAAATGTATGTCCCAAATAGTACAATGGATGTCAAAACTACCTAGATCTTTCAATTTTTATGGTAGTTTTCTGTCAATGATGGAACTATAACCTTCAATAAAGGTTATTGTTTCATGATCTCCAAGCTTCCTTTTCCTTAACAGTATATCCTTTAGAAATTTGGCATAAGATGGCATATGTTCAAGTGAATCTGTAAATGGTATGTTTATGTGCAACTTGTTGAAGATTTTCAAGAATTTTGAAAGTTGCATGTATAACTTTTGTTTTTTTTGTCTTTGAGGGAAATGAATAGTGGGTTTGTAGAGGTTACTTTTATTTGTCTGAATTATTTCATTTTTAGTACTCTCTTTATCCACTAGTTCCCCTTATTAATTACCTATTTCTCCTTATTCGTTTTAGCTTCTTGTTCCTTCTCATCCTTTTAAACCTCATATTCCTACACTAAATTTTTTCCACTCCTCAAGGTTATAGCTTTACAATGATTCTTACCTTCTCTTCTTGGGTTTGTAAGCGTGTCACTTGGAAGGTTACATTGAGACCTTTGACTTATGGCCTGGAGAAGTTGCCCCTTTGGGTTTCTAAATTTTTAATTGAAGCCTCTTCAGTGAACACTTTTATATTTACTGACTAGACAAAGTCTTCATCATCCCTATTAAAGCATTTGTATTGTCCTCAGTAGGTGGCTTCTTCTCTTAGACTTGAGATTGTTGGGGTTGTTGAAAACCAATTGGTGAAAATGATTGACAATTGAATTGATTACCATCTTCATTGTTGTTATTACATCAAGAGAAATTTGGATGTTGTCTTTATCCTAGGTTATGTTTTATTTTGATTTATTGTTTCATCTCAAATTACCCATATAGGATTATTTAGATAATTATCAAACAAATGAGCTCTACCATAAAAGACACATGACACCCCTGAATCATAAACCTAGTTTATACTCACTAGCAATTTTTAAGGCTTCAAAAGATTCACCAAAGATGACACTTGAGCTATAATTGCAATGATATCGTATACTTCATGTACTCCAACTACTCTTCTTATGGCTACCATTTTGTCTATTGGCTATTGATAATTATTGCTATCATTTTCTCAAGTAAATCATAAGATTGATTGTAAGATTTGGCCAGCAAAGCTCCATTAGAAGATGTATCAATAATGGTTCTTGTTTGAACATTGAGACCATTGTAAAAGTCCTATTTGAATCCAATGAGGGATACCATGATGATAAAAATTTATTATCAATTCTATGAATCTTTTCCATGCTTCATATAAAGATTCCTCTTCATATTGTTGGTAGGAGGGCATGTCATTCCTATACTTGCCATTCTTTGTTGGTGGGAAATATTTCATCAAGAATTTATTTTCCAAATCATTCCAAGTTGTAATGGAATTAGATAGCAAAGAGTTTAGACAAGCTCGAGTATGGTCTCACAAAGAGTAAGGGAACAATCTAATACTAAATGCCTACTCAATTATACCACTGAATTTGAATGTATCTCCAACATCAATAAAAAATTTGAGATATAAATGAGGATCCTTTGTTGGTAATTCGCTGAACTTTCTAACTATTTGTAACATTTAAAACATCATTGGCTTTAATTCAAAATGATTAGCTTGAATGCTTGCCCTTGTAATACTTGGATTCTACTCTTCCAACATAAGTAATACATAATCATTCATTGCTCTGTCCCTGACATCAATTAAAGGTATCTAGTTGTCAAATTTAACTCATTATTATTTATTTCTAACAGATTAGTCATCTCTTCCACTTGGGTGACAACTTATTGTTTACTTATTAATATCAAAGTATGCTCAATTTTAGGATTTAAACACAAAATTTCTCCCTTATGGACTCTATTCATGCAATAGAGCCAATTATGTTTCTACTAGCACTAAAGGGAATGTCAAAAATAAAAATATAAATTATGTAAAATAAATGAAGAAAAATAATTAAAATAGAATAGAATAATAATAATAATTTTCTAATGTTTATAATCCCAACAACATTAAAGAAGATGTTAAAATTAAAAATAAATAAAATGTAAACTCAATAACTTAATAAATAAAATAAAAATTAATTTTTAATGTTTATAATCGTTAGCATGTATTACTAATCAACTACATAATCTATTGAATCTGACCGAGCATGTATTTATCTTTCAAGCAAACTATACACCATATAGTAATTAACCTAATCATACTCTTATATCAATTAAATTGCATACTATTTATTATTAATTAACCTAATCATACTCTCACATCAATTAAATTGCATACTATTAATTAAATTCATCAATTATATGGATCAAATACATAAAAACCCTACATCTTTCCTATAAAATATGCATGTTATTTAATCCAGACAAACAATTAAATAATTTTCTCAAATATATTTAATTACCTTTATATATCAATTGTTGGCCAAAAAATTAATTACATAACAATCAAATTAAATTTAAATCATACTTGGAGTAAAATATTATCTCATCACATGTAGAAAATTTGGTTTATAAGATCCCTAGATTAATAAATTAGCTAGACATAATTTTGTTCATAAAGCTCATATTTTTCATAAAGAAAGACATAAAAATTGATGAATAAAGGAGAAGAAGTATAATACAATCAATCTCTTGAATTGTAGCACAAATCTCCTCTTAAATTTCCACCAAAATTGTATCTCATTTTGAATTTGTCTATATTTGTTTCTCTTCTTGGCTCCAAAAACTCATAAAAATTATCTTCATTTCTACGAATTGGGGTTTTTAAGGGCAATTAGAGGGTTTAAATTTGTCTAGATGAAATATGGCCCATCAAATCAGTTTTAGATCAAGAGTTGAGATGAAAAAAGGGAAAACAACAAGGTTGGCCAATAAGAAGACAACACTGAGTGAATTAGTGCGTGATGCTTTGTCAACACACACTGAGTCAACACCACGTGGTATGCTATAATTTGCAAATAAGGATCACATGGCACCCTAGTGGAATGAGTGGATGAATCATGTAACACCGCATGGCATGTCCATTTACTAGGCAGTGAAACTCATAATGAATTTAGTTCAAACATATAGCATGGCTTGCATCACCTACTACACACATCATGCTTCAATTGGCCTTCTTTTCATATGTGGTTTCGATTTGGAGACGTCTAGTTAGCCTCTTTGCATACATGGTGTCCATGCGGCATGTTTTGATTGGTCCTACATTAATAATTAAAAAAATTCAAACAAATTCCAAAAAAATCCCAAAAACAATTTCACCTCTTTTCACTAGAAAGTTAATATTTTTAACCACAAAATATTATTTATTAAATAAAATGAACAAATATTAAGCAAAAAGTGCACTGATGACTCTACATTCATAGAGTCATTAAATATTCAATTAAAGGTAAAAAAATTACGTTACAAAGATGAATCATTAGGCTATAAATGATAGAGACAGAATTTACGAAATTTGAAAGTTTATTAGGTAAAAAATGGTTTTCAATCAATACCTAATAAGGCTTTAATTAATAAACTAACTTTGAATATAATTTTAATAAGAGTGTTTTACTTTAGTTCCTTGGAGAAGTTTTTCTCAACTTATCAATAGCAATTTTGTGGCATTAAAAACTGATACGTGCAACCACAAAAGCTGGGTGGTGTGCAAGGCAATGCACTTACACTGCACAGAAGTTGATTAGAGTGGTAGGAAAATGCACGTAGTGATGCGCAAAATGTGGTAAGATTGGTTAGGAAAATTCACGCAATGATGCACTACGTAGCTA
This sequence comes from Hippophae rhamnoides, assembly GCA_033030585.1. Lineage (NCBI taxonomy): Eukaryota > Viridiplantae > Streptophyta > Magnoliopsida > Rosales > Elaeagnaceae > Hippophae > Hippophae rhamnoides. The sequence continues at coordinate 4,370,509 of CM065434.1, read as the reverse complement.
GGCAAGAAAACAATGCAAGTAGGGGGACCACATAGGCCGTTAGACATGTGTGCGGGATGTGCCATTAGCATTTTGTTAGCCTGGCCACACAAAGTAGTTAGAATAATAATATTTCCTTTTTCTCTTTCCATGTAACCTTTTTTCCTTGTAAGGCTATATATAGACATGTTTTGATGAATGAAGGGAATAAGAATTTTCCAACTCATTTCTCTCTGCTCTTTGATTTTCTTCGTTTTTCTTCCTATTTTCCTAAATTCATCGTATCAATGGTATCAAAGCCATGGATACTAAAGGAAAGTCCAACACTGAGTTTCACAATGATGCCATGGAAACTCTCGCATGACACGAGTCGTACTCACCGAGCTACAAGCCCTATACGTCTTACAAGTCATGGTCATCGAGTTACAAGCCCTATGTGCCTCTCATAACACACCTGAGATCAACACTTTTACAAGGGAAGAACCCTCACATCCTCATCCACAAACTTCTCAATTCAATCAAGACCATTCTTACCATTACCTGAAGTTGTCCTCAAAATTTACTGATGAGGATCCCACCGGCTGGATTTATAAGGTAGAGCAATACTTTGAATTCACTAACATTGCACCTGACCAGCAAGTGTAGTTGGCTTCCTTCCATCTGGAAGGAATTGTCTTGAAATTCCACCAGTGGCTTACCAAATTTCGTGGACCACTCACCTGGGATGAGTTCACAAAGGCTACACAATTGAGATTTGGTCCAACGGACTACAAGGATCCTTCCGAGACCTTGACTTGCCTTAAACACACCACGAACATTGTAACTTATCAGGAAGCTTTTCAAAATATTTCCCATAGAGTTGATAGCTTACTAGAAGAATTCTTGATTGGCTATTTAATTGCTGGACTTAGAGATGAAGTTTGCATTGATTTCAAAATCAAGCAACCTCAAACATTGGCTAATTCCATTGGAGTAGCCAAGCTTATTAAAGAACGAAATCAACTATAAAATAAGTCCACGCAGCCCCCTCACTTCCATCCCCCATCAATGCCACCAAGGCATCCACCCAACTCCATAGCTGGTGTGTTGGGACCTCTCTGAACCAATTTTTAAAGTTCAACGGCTCCTACATTGCCTTTTTGATGAATTACCAACCAGGAAGCACGTGAACGGAGGGACAAAGGACTATGTTATTACTATGATGAGAATTTTGTGGTTGGCGACCACTGTGCATGGCCTAAACTATTCATGATTGAGGATTCACCTCAGGATTACCGAGATGACATGGAAGAACCCCTTCCTAAAAAAGAGCCTCAAAAATTGGTACCAAAAATTTCCTTCCATGCCATAATAGGCACTGCACACCCAGAAACCATCAAGGTTATCGATAAGCTAAAAACTAAAAAGGTACTAGTGTTGATAGATGGAGGTAGTACACATAACTTCATTAACCAAGACTTAATCTCTCAGTTTGGCTTAACTATAGTAAAGAATAAGATACTTGATGTCATGGTGGCTAATCTTGAGAAGATAGAATGTGATGGACAGTGTAGCAACCTCACCCTCTCTATTCAAGGGAATCCTATCACTACATATTACTATGTGTTTCCTATTGCAACATGCTAAATGGTCATAGGAGTCCAATGGCTTGAAAATCTTGGCCCTATTGAGATGGATTATAATAAGCTCACCCTAAGCTTCAAGGTAGGAGGAATCCTCCGTATGTTTCAAGGACTAGAACAAACTAGAATTGCGACTCTGATTAACAAGGAATTCAATGGGCTACAAATTAAGCACTGAGCTATTTTTCCAAATAATTCCCTCAAATAGCTCTGGTAGCCCGAAAACCAATTCAAGCCCCCCCAGATATAAGGCATATGCTCACAGAGTTCTCATATGTATTTGAACTTCCTACCAATTTACCACCTAGGAAATTGCATGATCACCACATCCCATTGTAGCCTAATGTAAGGACCGTCAATGTAAGGCCTTATCAATACCCATATTACCAAAAAATGAAAATAGAAAATATGGTTAAGGAAATTTTGCAATCTAGTTTGGTGAGGCCTAGCAACATTCCTTTTTCCTCGCCAATTCTGCTAATTAAGAAAGTTGATGGAACCTAGAGGTTTTGTATGGACTATAGGGCTCTGAATGATAGCATATTTAAAGATAAATATCCCATCCCTATTATAGATGAACTCCATGGAACTAGAGTCTAATCCAAATTGGATTTACGTTCAGGGTATCATTAAATACGAGTCCATAAAGAGGACATTTCTAAGACAACCTTTTGAACGCATGAGAGCCATTATGAATTCCTAATGATTCCATTTGGTCTCACCAATGCTCCATCCACTTTCAAAATCCATATGAATGACCTCTATCGGCTCTATCTTTGAAAATTAATTTTGGTTTTCTTTGATGACATTCTAATATACTCACGAGCATAGGAAGACCACCTAGTGCATCTACGAGCTATTCTCCAAATCATATCAACTAACAGCCTTTACGCCAAGGAGTCCAAATGAAGGTTTGGAGTACTACAAGTGGAGTACTTAGGACATGTTGTTTTAGAGAAAGGTGTCTCAATTGATCCTACCAAAATACAGGGAGTCATTAATTGGCCAACCTCAATCACAACAAAAGAAGCTCAAGGGTTTCTTAGGTTTGTTAGATATTACAGTAAATTCATCCATCAATTTGGCAGTATGGTAGCCCCCTAACTCGCTTGTTGAGCAAGGAAGCATTCCAATGTAATAAGATGGTCGAGAGGGCCTTCAAACAAATTAAAGAAGCCTTAACATCTCTACTAATCTTGTGCCTACCAAATTTTACTCAAAGATTTGTGATTGAATGTGATGCTAATGGAATTGGAGTTGGGGCCATCCTTATCCAAGATAACAGAGCAGTGGCATACTTTAGTGAAGCTCTGAAAAGATCAACATTGGTCTTATCCACCTATGAGAAGGAAATTCCATCATCAAAGCCATCAAAGTATAGTGCCCATACTTACTGGGAAAACCTTTTACAATTTGTACTTATAAAACAAGCCTCAAGTACCTCTTGGAATAATGCATCACAACTTCAGTATAGACATGGTGGCTGCCAAATATCCTTGGTTATGATTATGAAATTGAATACAAATATGGATAGGAAAACCAAGGTGTAGATTCCCTATCACGTGTAATTGAATTTCAATTTTTATCCATTTCTCAACAGTAGCTAGATTTGTGGGCCGTGTTTCAAAGAAGAGTGCAACAAGACCCCTTCTATGAGGAATTGTTAACCAAATCTTCCACTTCAACTACCCACAAATGGCTCCAATGAGATGTGGTATGGTTCAAGGGTAACATGGTATATTTGAGCCCCACATTATCTTTAATCCCTAAGATAATGGTTGATTTCCATTTCACACCTATTAGGGAAACTTTGGGTTTCATAAAACACTTTCTTGGATCAAACAAAGCTTTTACTGGTCAAAACTAAGCTAAATGCTGAAAGAGTTCTTGCGACAATGTGATACCTACCAATGATTTAAGACTAATAGTATAAAACCAGTAGGTTTACTCCAGCCACTTCCTATCCCTACCAAAATATGGACTGATTTCTCAATGGATTCCATTGAAGGGCTGCCATCTTCCAATGGCTATACTGTGATCATGGTCATTGTGGATCGTTTGACGAAATATGCTTATTTTTTTCCCATGAAGCACCCATTCACTGCTATGATTGTTGCCAAGACCTTCCTGATCAATGTGGTACGTCTGCATGGCATGCCAACCTCCATAATCAATGATAGTCATAAGGCATTTATCAGCTCCTTTTGTCAATCCTCGTTCCAATTGCATGGAACTCAATTATACATAAGCTTTAGCTATCACCCCCAATCAGACGCTCATACCGAGTTGTTCAACTAGACCCTGGAGTAATATCTGCACTGCTTTTTTGGGAATCAACCATGAAAATGGCTTGAATTGATTCCATGGGCAGAATACAGCTACAATACTTCAACTCACTCCTCCACTAAGATGACACCTTTCAAAGTAGTAAATGGTCTTCCACCTTCACATTTATTGACCTATGTTCTAGAAACTACCCAAGTCTAAGCAGTGAATAAGCACCTACGTGATAGGGACATCATTCTACATGAGTTGAGACACAACCTTATACATGTTCAGGATCGTATGAAATGCCAGACTGACCATCCCCTATGCGAGGTCTCTTTCCTAGAAGGAGATTATGTGTACTTGAGACTCCAAACCTACAGACAAACTTTTATGTCTTTTCGTTTGTCTATGAATCTTGCCCCACGTTTCTTTGGTCCTTATAGAATCATTGTCTGAGTTAGTCCTATGGCTTATAGATTGGCTCTTCCACCAAATTCTCACATATATGATGTATTTCATGTTTGCATGTTAAAGAAGCATGTGGGACTAGTCACTCCAAGTTTCATCTAGCTTCCCCTAGTCTCTAATCATGCCACTATCATCCCCCACCTGAAGCCATCTTAGCTCACTATGCGATCTAGAAGAACAAATATTGGCCCAACCCAAAATATTTTGTCAAATGGACAGAAGCCCCAACAAAGGTGTAACCACAAATATTCATCCTTGAGAAAAAATATTCATCCTTGAGGACAAGGATTCTCAAGGGGAGAAATGATACGTGCAACCACAAAAGCTGGGTGGTATGCGGCACGATGCACCCACGTTGCGCAGAAGTTGGTTAGAGTGGTAGGAAAATACGTGCAGTGATGCACAAAAGCTGGTTAGATTGGTTAGGAAAATGTGTGTTGTCATACACTATATAGCTAGGCTAAATAATTACGCAAGTAGAGAGACCACCTAGGCAAGGGACCGTATAGGCCATTAGATATGCTTGCGCTGAGCCATTAGCACTCTATTAGCCTTGTTGCACAAAGTAGTTAGAATAATATTATTTCCTTTTTCTCTTTCCTTGTAACTATTTTTCCTTGTAAGGCTATATATAGCCATGTTTTGATGAATGAAGGGAATAAGAATTTTCCAGTTAATTTCTCAAGTCTCTCTGATTTTCTTCTCTTCTCTTCCTCTTTGCCTAAATTTATGTATCAAAAACTTGATTTATCACTCACATCTCCTTCCTATTCTTGAGAATGGCATCTACCCAACCATTCTTTGATACCAAGGTTCTTTTGATAGACTTAGTTTAGAAAACTTATTCTAGGTTGTCTATTAGAAAGAATTCTAATTAAAAGTTTATTTTGTTCAATGAATAAATACGAAGAGGTGCAGACTTTTGAGCTTATAAATTCTTTTAAGTTGTTATAATCAAATAATTGAAAGTTAGAATATGTTTTTATTGATTTGCAATACATGTTACTGGAAGAGAATGATCTTATAATTATCTTTTATCTATATTTTCATCATAATCTTTATAACCTATTTTTACTTTATTAGTTTTAGTTTATAATTTAATTTTTTATTTTAAAACAAAAAGATCCCCTCAATTTCATAAATAAGAGTAGTTATTTAAAATCATCTATGAAAATGACATCTTACTTAATATACACTAAAGTATGACATTTTAAATAATTTAAATTGAATATTAATTTAATCAAATCAGATATATTTGGCCTATAACACCCAGATAGCTAATGGATGAAAATTCTGAAATAATTGCCACACTTTTTGGCTAGCATAGCTTGGTTGAAGTCGGTCAAACATTGACACTTTAGTTTGCACATGTCACTCCATTTTAGCCAATGAATTCCTCTGCCCTTCATAGTATAGACAAGAATGGGTTGATAGAAAGATTTTATTAATACCTCTTTCCCAACTTTTGACAACACCTTCTCCTTCGAACCCTCTAATCACCGCATACATTTCTTCCGAAGTACCTAAAATAAGTCATTTTATCACGTTTAGGCTCAGTTGTAACTCCGTTATATTGTTCACGACAATGGACCTCGTAAATCTCTATAACAAGAAGAATTTCTTCTCAGACTGGTCGTTCAGTATTCAGACTAAAAGACACAACCAACTTATCAAAAATGACACTGCTGACTCGTTGCATTGTCATAAACACCCAAATCTCCTTCAACTTCCGGCATTGCACAAGATAAGCATCACAGAAAATAAGTGAACTGTTAGCAAAATAAATGGGACACAGTCGGCCCAATATGGGCCACTTTGGCAACCCAGATCACACTTGCCACTTCCGCATTTCTCAGTGAAGAAGATAGGCCCTTGCCACACAATCACAAAATATAAGGACTCGGTGGGCCACCCTATCGAATTCCCTTTGTATGGTTAATGTCACTAACAATGTTCTCGTTAACATCAATAGAGTTGGTCATTGTTGATATGTATCAAGAAATTAAAGTCAAACTACCTATTTGGAAAACCAATTTCCTTATTCAAAATTTGAATCCATAGTCCGAGGCTCCGAGCAGTGACTGCCTGATTATTAGATATCAGGTAACTTGTATCATTTTTCGTTTGTAATTGTATATACCACAAACATGCAATAGGTACCTGGATAAAGAGACTCATTTTTATACAACAAATTTCCAGTTTTAAGTCACTGCTACACACATGTTTATTGGTAGTGTGACGTACCAAAAATGACACATAAAATTTAGACTCTAATTATTATATTATATCACTTCCTTATAAAAATTGATTCTATGTACCATAAAAATTAAATACTTGAAATTCAACAATTAAGATTACTAATTTTTAAACACAACTTCTAATATAATGTTTAAAGTTGTTTGGAAACATTACAATAAAAAATGGCATTAGTTATAGTTGTTAACTATACATAAAATATTACAGGTAATGTTGTTTTCGCAAATGCAACCGTATATGTAGCTACTGTACGTAAAAATCTCACTTTTAAGCACGGTTGTCAATTATACCTAAAACATGTTGTTGTTAGGTATGCCTAAAACGTTTTAGAAATAGTTGACAAGCGCACCTAAAACTTTCGCACCCATACCTGTAGATATTCAGGTACAATTAACAATTGTAATTAAAAAGTTTTAGGTACAATTTGGTACTTTTAGTACTGTTATCAAACGTGGCTAAAACATTTCAGGTACCTGTATATCTTAAGTGCTTTTAGGTATAGTTTAAAACAGTACTTAAAAAATTTGCAACTATACCTAAAATATTCTATGTACAGTTAGCATTTTTTCAATGACATATTTAGGTATAGTTAATATTGTACGCAATAGTTTTTTTTTTTAAATTAATGTTATGTAAATTTTTTTTCTCCATATATCAAATGGCATATTTTTCTTTAATATTTTTTACCCCTTATTATATCAAATATCATAAATACATACATTTTAAACACATTATTGATTCCATCACAATTAATTGAAAGAATACAGTTAATTTAATAATTACTAAACACTAAAATATGAAATATATATATATATATATATATATATATATTGAACTTAATATTTATATATCAAAATATAGGTATCTAGTTATAAAAAAATAAATATATTAAGTGATGTTAATATATTTAATAATTTGATTAATTAACTCCATGTGTAAATAATATCACGGAGAAATTGAATACTTTTCTTCCACAAATATGAAGATCTTTTTTATATGTTATCTTTTCTGCAAACTATATAAAAAATTAGAATGACTTATTCTAGAAAACTAACTTATCAAAGCACAAATCAAAAATTCCATGCAAAATAATTTCATAACTTACTATTAATAGGTCATATTTTTTTTGTCTGTATATAATGTCCCTCATATATCTTATTACAAAAACAAATCATGCACAAAGTCATTATTTTGAATAGGAGCCTATACAAATATATTTAACAAAACATATATATGAATTAATTGATAATTAACTGTAATAAATTTAATGTTTAAATAATTATTACAAAAAATATATAATATTAATTAATTTACCTTTATAGGTTGGAAAGTAGGTAATGGTTTGAATGAACATGGAATGTCTGTATGAAGTGATAAATTTAACCATTGATTAAATCTTAAATTCTTTGTGGTGGTGAGTTTTCAAGTGAGTCAAACCACTCAACAACACTGCTATAAGGGTGGGCAATTCCAAGTATCCAATGATTTCTACAAAAATAGACAATAATATTATAATCATCAATATATATGTATTGATATCTAAATAAAAATATTATTTCATACATACCCTAAGCAATAAGGCCCTTGAAGTCATTCATTCTCTCATGCACCTCTCATTCGTTCAAAGAGACAATCGATTTAATTTTCAAGAGTAAAACTCCATTGATTTGAAATTAATCTAGGATGCACAAAGCGATATAATTTTTGATTTTTTACATTTCCCATCAAGTGATTAAACAAGATTCTACATTGACTCTATAAAATAATTACTTGAACATAAATATTAGAACTTGTATAAACCATATACTATATTGAAGTAAATGTTACCTAGAAGCCAAGAAATGGTACATAATGGCACAATGTCCTTGCTCTTTACATTCAATAGCACCACAATGGCCAATGTATCTACTACAGAGATTTTGGATTATTCATCCGCCATCATAATTGTCAATGCATACATTGTCATACATTCAATAGGCCTTCCATTATCAATATTACCTATCATAGATTCCTTTGCTATATCATGAGAAATAATCTTCATTTTTGCTTCATTTGCTTTTGGGATGTCTATGCAAATGCAAAAATATGTTAGCATACATAATTATAATGTTTACAATATAAGCATATCAATGTATATTTGTACTAATAGAGTTATTTTGAGTGATTATTCATATTTTTGGTCAAGCTACCGTGTACCCTTGAGCTTGGCCAATATATATAAACTTATCCTTAATGGGAATTAGCAAACTCTTTTCACCTTTAGTAGACTTATCAATACTAACTTATGCATTACACTTACCAAGACTTGTATGATATACTTTTCCAAATGGATCAACTTATATGATAAACATTATCCAAAACCATTGTATTATTCAATTCATACAATCTTAAATAACAATTAATTCCCTAACAATTTTATTAATCACCTATTAGAATTTATCATAATAAATAATGTTATATATATATATATATGAAAGTTTATAAATTATGGACCTGATTAACCTAAAGGGAAGGTGAATAGGTTATTTTTAATTTTTACCAATTTATAATTTAATAACCTAAACAAAGCGCCCAGACATGCAATCGTGTGTAAGACTAAAGTGTGGAAATTATAACACAAGATATTTTTAAGTGGAAACAACCTAGGCCACAACCATGACCTAAAAGGAAAACCATCGGTCCACCGGACCACCTAACTTTCCACTATGAAAATCAAATGTTCAAGTACAAACTTGGTCTTATACTACCCTCCCTAGGATACTGCCCCAATGTACTTTACTTACGAGTCTTTGCTCTATTTTCACAGTTTCTAAAATTAGCATGAGCGGTTTCCAGACCAACGTTCCAATAAGCTTCTCGCCAATCAGATCGTTCACAAATCAACTACAAAAAGGTTAGCACAAAAAAAACACAAGTACCCGTGTGTGTTCTAGAACGGATTTAATAATGAATAATCCTAACTAGATGATTCAAAACATATATCACTTAAATTAAATCAACTAGCAAATTCTAGATAAAAAGATTAAGCACAAATTCAATAAAAATAACTTCTTTGAAATTCAATAATTAAATTAAATAATTATGATCATACATAAAATTATTTAATCTAAGCATATAAAAATCTAATGAAGAAGAAGCTATATAAAGATAACAATACCAAAAAAATTTATTAATAAATAACTTTGATAAAGTATCAATTTGATGATAAACAACCTATTTAACCCTTTTGTGTTCCAAAGATTCATTAAGAAAGAAATAATGAAATTGTTAAATCATTAAACTCTTTTCGGTAAACTGTTTTTGACATCATTGACACAAGGTTGATCAAATCAATATATATGCTAGATACAAGTTGATGGCGCCGTCAGACAACAAAACTTGTGCAGATTAATAATCACCACTCTTTTATAAAGAATATATTAACTAGAAGCTGATGCACTTCTAAAAAATATATATATATATATATATATATATATATATATATATATATATATATATATATATATATATATATATTAATCATACCTTTAATTTTCCGCTATTGCTTTCTTAATGATGCAGATGATGATAATATTTCATACAATCTTTTCGACATAATTAGGTTTTCTTTTCTTTTCTTTATGCAGTTTAGGCAGTTTTAATTTCAATTTTTCTGCACATATAATTTTGTTCTACACACCTACATCAACCCTAATGTATCTATATTTATAGATAATTATAATACCTAATAATATTAGGGTTAAATGAATTTTGGGCTTAATTTTTTAAAACCCATTCAAAGCCTTAAAAGATTTTTTAAAATCACATCTTAAAAATATTAAGACACATAAAAAATATTTAAACACCAAAAATAATTTTAGATTTATGAACATGTACTATTAAATGTATAAATGCAATCATATGTGTCGTAGTTATAAAAGACATATCTAAAGTACAAATATCTGGAACTTGAACATTTGTTCGGCTATTCTTGATAAACTTGATAGCAGGCCTAAAAACAAATTTACAAATAAATATTTTATCCACAAAAATAACCAACACTCATAGTCCTTACAATATATAAATTTAATATGGTGCAACCCTTTAAGGAGTCATTACGAAGTGACAGAGTCTTTGGATGAATAAATGTTGTGCTCTCTTGGGTGATATCACCCTCAACTTCATTTTTTCCTCAATTAGTTGTAGTTTTTCAAAGTCATCATGCTCTTTACTTTTGTTTGGTTTTATTGGCTCTTTTTTTCATGTGTAGTCTTATTTAATCACTTAATAATAGTAACCCCAAAACTAGCACATTTAACTGGTCTAGGATGTTCCTTTGTCTCTAATGTCATTGGCAACATATCCTTGTGACCCATGGGTTTAAATTCCCCAAATTTATGTTTCTATCATATTCTTAGTACAAAATTGAAGAAAAGAATTAAACTACAAAATAACACTGTATAAAACTAATAACTATATAAATGTCATTTATGTTACTCTTACCATCATTTCAATGACTATTTGGTTAACTTCATTAATTAGAACTCCATCCTTACAATGTGTGTGATTCCAAGTAACATGTCTCCCTAAAATAATGACATCATCATTATCTTTTTTCTATAATATTAAATTAAGTTAGGTATAACTAATCTATGTAAAAGCTAGGTAATTAGGTAGTCTCGTTGTACAACTGACTCTTCGATGTTGCAATGCTTATTTAATCTGTATAATTTGCATACACTAGTTGATCTCAGTTGTCTTTTCCATCATTGCTCAATTTCTATTAAAACACATTATTAGTCATAAAATATACTCTTAGTAATAAGTATAGGGAAAAAATTGGTAAAAATTTATTCCAATACGTTATTGATTTATTCTTACCTTAAAAGATTCACTTTGTATCATTCCAAAACTCAATCCCATTGTTCTTAAGTAATTAATATATATTTCTTGGGAGGTGTTTGTAATAATTTCGGGAACTTAATGTAAGGCAACATATGCTCCATGTATGTCTTATGCTTTTGTCTTCTCCATTATCCTCTACTTGCTTCATGGCATATATAAGAGCAACCTCCGAGTCAATATTAAGAAATATGAATGTTTCCTACAAAATCCTTGTGAATAATGATGACTATAACTAATACATCTAGCCACACCTTATAATTAATAGGAATTGAGGTATGTGCTTGCACCTCTAAATAACTAATGAAGTCATTAAAACTCTCTCCGATAAGTATGTTGTCTACATTAAATAGTACGAGAGTCCTAAGTCCTTCACTTCATAATTTCACCATTTTATTCATTTGAGTAACACCTCTTATTTTCTTCTTCTTCTTTTTATCATTACAATTATTTGAGATTTGTGATGGCTCCATCTTGGAATATGAAGAACTATAAACAATGAGGTTAATAATCCATTGATGAATGTATGAAAAACATTAAATATTATATGATTTAATGGACTATAAATGACAAAATAGGTTTGTAATTGCATATTTTTATCATCATTTTAGCAAATCTATGTTTTCAAAATCACATTTAAGTCTTATTATTTTTTAAATAATTTTGGTATCAAAATGATTCAATTGATAAAAATATGAAAAAAAATCATATCCTGAAGCACTCAATGGAAAACAAGAAGAATCGAAAGGCTATCATATGTAAAAAATTACATATGAATATTTCAAGCTTGTAAAGGAGTTAAACAAAAGAAGATGGAAAACACAGAGTTTGACTTGTTTCATAGTAGTGGAAAAATGCATGCTACAACACGAGCGGTTCAAGTCCAGATTACAATGTGTACAAAATTATCTCATACTGTAGGTATCTTTTGTTATTTTTTAAGTATTTTTGACTTCAAAATAATTCAATTGATTAAAACATGAAGAAATCATACCTAAAAGCAATCAATTGCAAACAAAAATAATACAAAGGATAACATATGTAAAGCTTAAATATGAACCAATCAAGCTTGTAAGGAGGTGAAACAAAAGAAGAAGAAAAACACACAATTTGACGTGTGTCGAGGTAGTAAAAAAATGTATGCTATGGTGTGAGTGCTTCGAGTCAAGATTGCAATGTGTACGAAATCATTATATGCTACAGTGGTGGAAAGTTGTATGCCATAGTGCGTGACCCTATGGTCCATTTTTCTCTTCTTTTGCCGCATTTATGAATCCTATAAATAACACCCCATCCCCTTCATTTCAAATCATCTCTCTCTCTCTCTCTCTCTCTCTCTCTGAGCTTCAATTTTTTGTTTTTCTCTCATTTTAAAAGTTAATGTTTATGGTATAAATAGTTTAGATTATGTATCCACAATAAAGTGGCAATGATAGGAGTTTCTCAAATAATAGATTGGTACAAGAGTTATTTGTAACAATACAATTGTGGTAGTAACTTTAAGTGTATTCTCTTTATAGCTTTAATTTAGCATACATTTTTGAATATTATATTTTATATCTTAGTCATTTATTAAATTGAGCATGTCTAGCTAATTGTTAAAAGTGAGTTTAGCTATGTTATTATGCTTTTGTAATATTAAAATAAGTGAATAATTTTAATAATCATTAAACACATATTATTTTTTATTAAATAATTTTACAAAGAAAAATCTATTATAGATTGTAATAGATTTAAAATATCAAATTGGATTTTAGAAACATAATTATGGAACTCATTTAGAGTCAACTATTCAATTTTGGATTTGATTATTTGGATCTTTAGAGTACTCTATTTCAAAGGTTTTTATAAGAATTATTATGTCAAAATATATTGACAACATGTTTTTTGTTGTAATTTTAAAATCTAAAAGTTTGTTCTTAGATTCATCGATCTTAAATCCAATGTAAAAAGCTTAGATAGAATTTTAAATAATCGATCTCACCAAAGGTGACAAGTAAATGATTTGATTATTTCTTAGAAAATAAGTACAATTTAAATAAAGAATTAATTATCGATCCTACCAAAGGTGTCAAGTGATTGTATAATTAATAAAGAATAATGACTGATTGTCACACACGAAGTGTGTGTAATGAATAAGTATCGTAACAAGTAATATAATGATAAGTAAAAATCGTTCCTACGGAGATTATTTTATTAGAAACTAATTTTTAAAACTAAAAATAACAAAAATTAATTTTTTTTGTGTTTAAATATTTTAAGAAAACAAAATTAAAATAACTAAAAGTAAATAATAATAATTAATTAAATGAGATTTTGTGACTAAAAAAATATATGAGAAAATATCTAAGAATACTTAATCCTCCAATTTTCTAAACATGTGAATCGCTAAAATCCCCCCAATATAATATTAATTAATTACATGATCAATTGAATCTAACCTAACATGTATTTCCCTCTGAGTAAACTACACACCATATAGTAATTAATTTAATCACACCCTTATGCCAATTAAATTGCATACTACTCATTAAGTTCATCAATTATGGATCATATACATAAGAATCACACATTTCTGCCTAGAAACTATGTATGTTATTTAATCAAGACAAATAATTAAATAATTCTCTCAAGTCTATTCAATTGCCTTTATAGATAAATTATTGGCCAAATAATTAATAGCATAAAAATTAAATTAAATAATATAATTAAATTATAATTATAATTGGGGTAAAATTTTATATCATCACATGGTCAAAAATTGAGTTCATAAGATCCCTAGATTAATAAATTAATTACACATAAGTGTGTTCATAAAGCTCATATTTTTCATAAAAAAAGATATAAATTTGATAAAGAAAAGAGTAGAAGAAGAAAAACAATCAATCTCTTGAATTATAGAATTAATTTCCTCTTGAATCTCCACCAAAATTGTGTTGTTTCTTGAATTTCTCTCTCGTTAGCTTTAAAAAATGACCAAAATTATGCTAATAGAGGCTAATTAGGGTTTATGAAGTGATTAGGGGTTTAAATAAAGTCAGGTGTGATCTAGACTGTCCGATTAGCTTCAGATCAATGGATACTATAAAAACAAGCAAAATTGACAATTTTAGCAAATCACAGCACAACATGTGGCATTAGAAATTCATTGGGCGAATTAGGGAGCGACACATGGTAGGTGAGACCTATCAGAGTCAACGCTCGCCGAGTCAGCAACATGTGACCTGACATGATTTGCAGGAATGGATGTTGTGGCACATAGGTGGAATGCACGAAACAATGGCATGGTGACATATGGCATGTCATGTTGACCGAATTCCAAACTCGGATTGAACGTGGTCCTGACACGTGGCGTGTGTTTCGTCCTCCTTATACACGGCAAGACATGATTCATTATCCATGCTTGTGTAGCATCCACATGGCTTACCCAATCACCTCCTCTTCTTACTTGGCATGCCACGTGGTAGCCTCAGATTGATCCTGCATTAAAAATTCATAAAATTTTTAAACAATTCCCAAAAAATTCCAAAAATTATATTTTAATTTTTTTGGCCACAAAAATACTATTTATTAAATAAAAAAAGAAAATATTAAGTAAAAAAATGCACTAATGACTCTATTTTCATAGAGTCATCACACCCTCAAACTTAAATCTTTGGTTGTCCTCAAGTAAAGCTAAGTATAACTAAATAAAATAACTTGGGTAGTATATTCATAAATATACTTCTATTAGTACATGCATATTCATGAAAACTATCCATCTCAAAAGTCGTATAAGTCTATGATAAAGAGGTTCACACATTCATCAATCAACGTTCCATAAATACAAAGATATGCAAGGTTTTTGAAAAATTGATTTGTGTGTGTGCTGCATATGATATCATCCAATACACTTATGAAATCAACCTATATGAGCATGCTAATCAATTCAATCTTAGAACAAGTCTCATAAGTCAATTTTTCACATCCCTTTCCACTAATATAAATATGCACATAGCTTAATATCAATAAGGACTTTACATGGTTGTAATGTTAGGCTTAGGTGGGGGGTCGATAAATGAAGATATTTTAGGGTCTTACCACACCTTAGCTCTTTTTTTCATTATGCACGTTTTAACTGCAATTAGGCTTTTACTTGATATTTTAGTGCATCATCTTTTGACATTCTTTTCATTTTTTTCCCACATCTCTTTTATCTTTTTTTTTTTTGGAACTTCACAACACCCCCAAACTTATTTTCAATTCTATTTTATTTTTATTTAGAGGGATACTTATGTTGTGAGTTTTCTTCTTCTTTTTTTTACGGGGTGCATTACATTTCACCTTACTTTAAAGCATAACACAAGATTGCATCTTTTTTTCTTTTCATACAAGCTAAAGGTGCAAGGGTAAAGGTAATACTTATTAGTTAGGCATTAAATGTGGCTTATAGATATGAAAGGTTCTTTGTTAGGCTCAAATGAGTGACTAAAGATATTAACAATGGTTAGATTGAAAGGCTCAATCGATCCAAATAAGGCCTAAATCATTTCTTTGCTAAATACTATTTAGGATTCCGCCTCAAGAAATGATCAAGTAGATTTTAAAACTTGGTAGATCTAATTGACTCACATAACTCCCTACAATTTTTTTCTCAATAAGCATACCAAAATTAATCATGAACATGTGCATAAAAGTTGAATCAATTCAATCAAAACTAGCAAGCATATCACATGATTAATATAAATATCTTAACAAATATGTTACATTCCTTATCCTAGTCATGACAACCAATTTTTATCATTGAATTCAAATGTTTCATATCAAGAATGCATGCATTTAGTTTCTATATATTTATAAATTTCTACCCAAGTCATGATTAAAAACAACCTAAAAATTAAAACAAATTCCTAAAAATTTAAAATGCATACTAAATACTAATGTAGAGAATTAAGTTACCTCTCCCAAACTTAAATTACACATTGTCCCAAATGTGCACATATAAATATGAAAAAGTAAAAGGAAAGAAAACTCATTTAGTCATGACACACCACATCTGTCACTGAAATGCTCATTCTTGTTGTGTCATTTCTCTCCACATTTATTCACCTACAAAAAAATGATGAAAATATAAGTAAAATAATGTTGAGTTGCCTCCCAACCAGCATCACGTTTAACATCCTTGACTAGATAGTCATATCAAGTCCTAAGGCACATCC
Source organism: Hippophae rhamnoides (assembly GCA_033030585.1). NCBI lineage: Eukaryota > Viridiplantae > Streptophyta > Magnoliopsida > Rosales > Elaeagnaceae > Hippophae > Hippophae rhamnoides. The sequence continues at coordinate 4,353,837 of CM065434.1, read as the reverse complement.
CTTTATATCCATTTACTTTTGAGCTTTCCTAGAACAAATTTGAGTCTTGACTTGTTCAATAATACTTTATGTTTTGGCTTGAAAACACGGTGCTCAATTCTCTTCTCATGCCATATTTTTGTTTTCCTTTTGAACTTCTTGGCATTCTTATTAGCAATCCACCGTAACTTATCCAATTTATGTATTTCTAATATCTTTTTCACCTCTCCATTGGACTCTTTCACTTTCATACTTGATTGAGAATAGGAGGGTAGAAGTGCGGGGTCTAAACTTGGTGGCTCTTCACTTGATGGTTTGAGTTTAGATCCTATCTCAAAATTTTCCATTATCGCCTTTGATACATACATGAGAGATACGTCCTCCAAAAAGTTCACACATTCCACAATATCATCCTTCGATGCCATACTTTCAAAGTTATAATAGGTTAAGTCATTTCCTAGTGAGATTATGTCCTTGTTTACAGTAGTATGTGTTAAAGTCTTAAGTTTGGGTGATGTAACAGATTCTTTTAAGTCATTCCCACAATCAATAACATTTATCCTTAAACATTCATTATCATTACCAATATCAGAGGGTTCAGATGTCATTTTTTCAAATGCCTCTACAAATGGTATGTTTAGGCATAGCTTCTTAAAGAATTCTAGAAATTTTGAAAACTGTGTATCTGACTTTTGCTTTTGCAGTCTTTGAGGGAAAGTAATAGTGGGTTTATAAAGGTTGCTCTTTTTTTGCTGAATTATTTATTTTCCATTACTCTCTTTATCCATTAATTCCTCCTCCTCCTTTTTAGTTTTTGGTTCCTCCTTATCCTTTTTAGTTTGATAGTCCTCTTTATCCTTTTTAATTTCCTATTTCTCCTAATCCTTTTCTACCTTATGTTCTTGTTCTAAAGTTTTACCACTCCTTCAGGCTATGGTGTTGCATTGGTCCTTACCTTCTCTTCTTGGGTTTACAATTGTATCACTTGGAAGGCTACCTTGAGGCCTTTGGCTTATGGCCTAGGCAAGTTACCCCATTTGATTTTCCATATTTCGAATCGAAGCCTCTTGAGTGGATACTTTTGTATTTACTAATTGGATGAAGTCTTTCATCATCCCTATTAAAGCATTTGTATTATCCACAGTAGATGGCTTCTTTTCTTGGACTTGTGATTGTTGTGGTTGTTGAAAACCAGGTGTTGAAAATGATAATGATTGATGGTTGAATTAATTACCACATTGACTGTTGTTATTGCTTCAAGAGAAATTTGGATGTTGTCTCCATCCTGGGTTATATGTGTTGAGTATGGATTATTGTTTCGATTCACATTACCCACATAGCAAATGGATTCAGGATTATTTGGACAATTATCAAACAAATGGGTGCCTCCATAAAACACACATGACACACTTGAATTTTGGACTTGGTTTATACTCGCTGGCGATTTTTATACCTTCAAAAGATTAACTAAAGATAAAACTTGAGCTGTAACTGTTGTGATATCATTTACCTCATGCATTCCAGCTATTTTTCTCATGGTGATCATTCTGTCCATTGGCCATTGATAATTATTGCTAGCCATTTTCTCAAGTAAATCATAAGCTTGATTGTAAGATTTGGCTAGCAAAGCTACATTAGCAGATGCATCAACAATAGTTCTTATGTGAGCATTGAGACCATTATAAAAAGTCTCCATTTGAATCCAAGAAGGAATACCATGATGAGGACACTTCCTTAGCAATTCCTTGAATCTTTTCCATCTTCATATAGAGATTCTCCTTCGTGTTGTTAGTAGGAAGTAATTTCATTCCTAAGCTTGGTATTCTTTGTTGGTGGAAAGTATTTCATCAAGAATTTCTCCGCCAAACCATTCCAAGTTGTAATGGAATCATGTGGCAAAGAGTTTAGCCAAGCTCAAGCACAATCTCACAAAGAGTAAGGGAATAATCTAAGCCTAAATGCCTCGTATATCACACCATTGAACTTAAATGAATCTACAACTTCAATAAACAATCTGAGATGAAGATGAGGATCCTCCGTTGGTAATCTGTTGCATTTTCCAACTGTTTGTAGTATTTGAAACATCACTGGCTTTAGTTCAAACTGATTAGCTTGAATATTTGGCCTTGTAATACTTGGATTCAGCCCTTCCTACGTAAGTATTGCATATTCATTCATAGCACTATCTCTATCATCCATCAAAAGAATTTTATTGTTCAAGTTTAGCTCATTGTTGTTTATTTCTAATGGATTAGCAATTTTTTTCTCTTGGGTGACTTGTTATTTTCTAATTGATCTCAAAGTATGCTCAATTTTAAGATCTAAAGGTAAGATTTTTCCCTCACGAATTCTGCTTAGGTATTAGACAAAGTATGCTCAATTTCAAGATCTAAAGGTAAGATTTTTCCCTCACGAACTCTGCTCAATAATAGACTTAACTATATTCCTACAATAATAAAGGAGAAGTCTAAATAAAAACTAAATAAATAAATAAATAATAATAATAATAATAATAAATTAAGAAAATAAATAAATAGATAAGTCAATAAAATAAAATAAGTAAATTAAAATTAAAGAAAGAAAAATAACTAAAAATAAAAAAAATTATTAATTTTTAATATTTATAATCCTCAACAACGGCACCAAAAACTTGATTACCACACAAATTGTGCGCACAATGAATACGCAAGTATACGTATCGTAACAAGTAATATAATAATAAGTAAAGATCGTTCCTATTGAGATTATTTTATTTGAAATTAATTCTTAAAACTAAAAATAATAAAAATCAATTTTTTTAGTGTTTAAGGAAACAAAATTAAAATAACTAAAAGTAAATAGAAATAACTAATTAAATCATATTTGTGACTAAAAAGATATATGAGAAAATATCTAAGAATACTTAATCCCCCAATTTTCTAAACATGTGAATCGCTAAAATCACCCCAATATAATTATCAATTAATTACATGATCAATTGAATCTAATTTAGCATGTATTCCTCTCTTAAGTAAACTACACACCATATAGTAATTAATTTAATCACACTCTCATGCTAATTAAATTGCATACTACTCATTAAGTTCATCAATTATGGATTACATACATAATAATCATACATTTCTGCCTAGAAATTATGCATGTTATTTAATGAAGACAAAAAATTAAATAATTCTTTCAAATCTATTTAATTGCCTCTATAGATAAATTGTTGGGCAAAAAATTAATAACATAAAAATCAGATTAAATAATATAATTAAATTAATATTATAATTGGCAAAAAATATTAGATCATCACATAGTGAAAATTGGGTTCATAAGATTCCTAGATTAATAAATTAATTACACATAATTATGTTCTTAAAGCTCATATTTTTCATAAACAAATACATAAAATTGATAAAGAAAATAGTAGAAAAAGAAATACAATCAATCTCTTCAATTGTAGAATTAATCTCTTCTTGAATCTCCACCAAAATTGTGTCGTCTCTTGAATTTTTCTCTCTTTTTAGCTCTAAAAACTAACCAAAATTATGCTAATAGAAGCTAATTAGAGTTATGGAGTGATTTAGGGCTTAAATAAAGCTCAAGTGTGATCTGGACTATCCGATCAGCTTTAGATCAAGGGCTACAATCAAAACAACCAAAACTGAGAGTTTCATCCAATCACAGCGTGACACGTGGCATCAGAAATTCATTGGGTGAATCAGGGAGCGACGCGTGGCAGGAGAGACCTGTCAGAGTCAATGCTCTCCAAGTCAACAACACGTTGCATGATGTAATTTACGAGAATGAATCGTGTGGCACACTGGTGGAGCACACGTTGACCGATGTCCAAACTCGAATGGAACTTCGTACTGACACGTGGGGCGTATTTGTCCTCCTCATATGCAGCACAACATGATTCGCTCTTCGTGCTTGCATGAAATCCATATGACTTGCCCAATTAGCTCTTCTGCTTGTGTGGCATGCCACGTGGTAACTTCTTATTGGATCTACGATAAAAATTCATAATAAATCCCAAAAAATTCCAAAAATTATATTTTCACCCCTTTTCACTAAAAAGTTTATATTTTATTTTGTTTTGCCAGAAAAATACTATTTATTAAATAAAACAAGTAAATATTAAGTAAAAAAATGCGCTAATGACTTTATTTTCATAGAGTCATCAATGGTAATCTTGCCTACCGTGTCAACAACTTAAGAACTTTTACGATCATGGAATCCATTAATGTTGTTATTAATGACCCAGGAACAGCTAAAGAAGTTGAATATAAAGAAAGTGATGTTTTTGGTTATTAGGGTTCTTTTGAAAATTCCATTGATAATGTTGAGGCTCTTTCTACTATAACTTTAGTTGACCCACAAAAGACTATGAAGAAGAAGAAAAAGAACCTTCACTCCCTAAATGAGAAAAGAGTGCTTAGTTTGCTAACAACATCGACGATAATGTTGAAAGACAAGTCAAAACTAGATGATAGATTCAAGAGACATTGAATTACATGTGTTTTACTTCTAGCATCCTTCTTAAAAATATCAAAGAAGCCCTACAGTGTATACATTGGGTCAATTCCATGCATGAAGAGCATACTCAGTTTCAATATAATGATGTCTGGTATCTTGTTCCTTGATTGAAAGATAAATTTTTCATAGGTATACATTAGTTGTACAAGACCAAAGAATATGAGAATAGCGTGATTTCTAAAAACAAACTAGGATTTTTACTTAGGGTTATACTCAGATAAAAGGTATTGATCTTCAAGAAACTTTTGTTCTACTTGGTAGTCTTGAGTTTGTAAAATTGATAATTAGGTTGGCTTGTTACTTTGGATTCAAGTTGTATCAAAAGAATGTTAAGAATTCCTTTCACAATGGTGTAATCAAGGAGAAATTTTATATTGGGAAACCCAAAGGTTTTGAAGGTCCTCACTTCCTTTATCATGTTGTAATATTAAATAAAGTCTTGTATAGCGTAAGCTCTGAGGGTCTGCTATGAGCATCTTCTCTACTTGACTATTGTTTTTCCACATATGTCTTTTAGTGTTAAAGTTTTTGCTAAATTTCAGGCTTATCCTAAAGAGTCTCACATTACTACAATTAAAAGATCATCAAGTGTGTCAATGGTATATCAGAATTTGGAATATGATATCCACATGGCACAACAACTGAACTTGTTAGTTATTCAAATGCTAAATGGGTAGGGTGCAGTGATGACTAAAAGAGTACGTCAAGTGGTTTTCTTTACTTAGGTAAATAGTTCATCTCCTATTATAGTAAGAAATGGAGCTCTACGTCACTTTCTACTACTAAGGGTCAGTATATTGCTATTGCATTAAGATGTTCTTAGTTGTTATGGATGAAGCATATGCTATTAGACTATAGGATAAGGGTAAGAAACCTAGTCTTGCATTATGACAACACCATTTCCATTTGTATTTATAAAAACCTAGTCCATCATTTAAGGACCAAACACATTGATAGTAGACATCACCTCATGAGAGACTTAGTGATGTCAAACACTTTTTATTTGCACCTTATGAGCATTGATCTTCAGCTTGTTGATATATTTACTAAACCTTTAGATTGTCTCAGGTTTGAGTCCCTGAGAAAGGTTATTGGTGTCTGCATCTCACCTTAAGATTGCCTTCTATGTTCTTCATATTTGTGTGAGCCTGAAGAATTTTTTGTGCGTTTCTATTCTTCTATTTGTCCTATTTTTGTTTACATGTGTTACATGGTTTTTAGTTTATGCTTTAATCCTCTCTCCTATGATGCATGAGTGATAGAGGTATTACTTTGATATTTTTTGCCAAAAAGGGTGAGAAGTTTGTATGCATAACTTGTTGTTCGTTAACATGATGTGTGTTGCAAGGGATGTGAGTGTAGGATTGCACTACATTTTGATTACTTGGCTTGCATCCACTAAGAGGAAGTATTGCATGAAGTTAGGGGAGTTGTATAATTTGTGTGCTTATCTACTATATGTTGTCTATTCCTAGCCTATCAATGTGTACATTTATAGTGGTAACACAATAATATCTAGTTAGACTGCACGTTATTTTTACATGATACATTCATGGGTATGTTTTTGTTTTGTGTGTAGGTTATAAGTGTAATTTTAGAATTTAGAGTTAAGACTTGCAGATTATGGATGTATTAACACTGAAGATTGATGGAATGCACAAGGTGCATGAACTTGATTTAGGTGTGTTAGGGGTATTAGTTATGCATTGATGTTCTATTCATCGGAACAAACATCTTTAGGTCATCTTTATGATCGCATATATGTGTTTGTACTTAGTTATGCCTAAGAGATTGTAAGTCATGTAAGTCCTTTATGTCTTTATCGGCATCCCTGTGTGTAAAATATGGAGTCTGTTTTATTTTACTTAGTGTATTGTCTTCCTCTGTGTAAGGCTGGTTACTAATGATCAATAATGCACACACATTTATTTACATACACTTTATACATGAGGATTTTTACATACTCCATGGCGATGGTTTTTGTAGTGTGTATACTAGGTTGAGTTGTTTATGGTTTAATGTCATTTTGTTTATGAGTATTTGTGGAAAATTACTTAGCAATTTTTTAAAATGAAAAATCATATTTTAGTGGGTTTGCCAACCCCTTCGACAACCCTTACTAGAAAGCATGGTCAATATTATCCTTACTAACCTAGGGTCAATAAGGCCCCAAATAGATGAGAAATTTTCTTTAAATACCCTCTCATTCATTTTTTGGGGTAATAGAAAATCCAAATGAAACTCACTCAAAGTTTTATCTTATTTCTAATTCTATTTGAAAAATTAACTTGAATGGTTGTTTGGTGTTTCTGATTCCATTTTGTTACTCAGTTTTGGTTGAGGTGTGCACCTCATTTTTATTCACTGCTGGTCATTGTTGAATTATCACAATTTGGAGAAGAGCCAAATTTGTGTGTTGATTAAATTTTTGTAAAGGTAGCAGGCGAGGGTAGCAATAGTCAGTTAGGTGATGAGTGCTAAAAAGTACTAAAATTATTATGATTTAATGTACTTTAATTGATTAAATAGATTTATATTTTATGATTTTATCATATTTTTATATAAATTTATCTTTACGAAATCACAAGTATTTTTATTATTTTACAAGTATTTTCATTCAAAACTAACTAAAAACTCAAAGGAAAAAATAATGGAGGAAATACATCACAAATATATTGAGAAAAGAAATGAGAAAAGGTCAAAAAGATAGAAAAATTGGACAAAATTGGTCAAAAATGTCAAAAGGGTCGAAATCGCTCACGCAGCCACCCATTTGTGCCGAGTCCCGCGTGTAACCGCCTATCGTGCCAAGTCCTACGCCACCAAGGCATGTAGCCGCCCATCCATGCCTAATCCCACGCACAGCCACCCAGTTATGCCGAGTCCCACCCGCACGCAGCCGGCACACGCCCAACCAGTGGATGCAACTAGCACACGCCCGACACACGCCTAGTACACGTCGCACTAACTTCCGCATGCCCCAGCATACTCATCACCATGTTCCACGTCCTCCAATCACCCGTATGTCATGCCAATTGCCCTTCCACCAAGACTTTTGTGCCCCATTCGAGTGTTTTTATAAATTTTTAGTGTTTTTTATTCAATAAGCAAAGATGCAATTCCACTTTACAGAATTAGCATCAAACATTTGTAAAGATTATTTTAAGGTATTATTTTAATGGATTCTCTATAGTTATCTTTTTATATTTTATTTTTATTTGATATATTTAATTTGTCTGTGATTAAATTTTACATGGATAGTTGTTTGTAAATATGATATAATTATAATGGTGTTATGCTTGCGAAATATTAAATAGGTAAAATATTTCTAGAAAATAAATTGATTTTGTTTTTATTCAAGATTTTATATTAAGGATGCTAGAGAGAAATATATTATTTTTCATTACATACTTAAATATGAAAATTAGATTATAAGGTTTAATTATCCGGTCTGATTTAGAGTAGTGCTATTTTATTTGTTGGTATAATCGACCGATAGTTAAACTGAAGCTATAACTATTATTTGAAAATATATTGATAACATAATTTCATTCATGATTTTAAAACTTGAAAGTTAGTACTGAGATAATTAAATTATTAGGTTTAATTTAGACACCTTGAATAAAGTTTAAAATGTCTAACCATATCAAAAGTGACATTTAAATAGTTCAATTTCAATCTCTTAGAAAAAAGGATTTAATTTAATTAACCAAATTAGTTCTCAATTCTACCCATAAGTGTTAATTGATTTGTTTAATTAACAAAAAATATCTAATTCCACCAAAGGTGTTATTCATATAAAAAAGAAAAAATTAATAAATATCAATTTATATCGTTAATAACTTAAATAATATGAGCAAGTATAAGTAACTTAATTATTATATCTTTAAATATTTCACTATTATAAATGATAAAAATTTGCATTATTATTTATTAAATCCATATTTATGTTTATTTTTATTATGTTATTAGATTAAAACACAAAACCCAAAATATTGTGACAGTATGTTTAGGATTTAATTTCATTTTTAAAAATTTTAATAATAAATTAAAAACCACATATATTCCTTCATTAGATCGACCTTAGGAGTATAATTATCATTTTCTATAAAATGATTTAGGCACTTACGAGAGTTTTACAAATATAAAATCATAAGATTGCGCAAGATCGGCATTTGTAATGTCGAGCTTGCGCTCATCATTTTTTGGCGTCGTTATCAGGGAAGGAATAGCATTTTAAAATTATTTATCAAATTTTGAAAACTTATTTTTAATGTAAATAATTGTGATTTTTTATTTATTTTTAGTTAAAAAAATAAAAATATTTCAAAAAAATTCAAAGTTTTTATAATAATTTAAAAGTATTTCAAAAATTCAAAAACAATTGTTACTAATCTTGAACAGTACAATTTTTAAACAAAGTTTAAAATTAAGATTTAAAATAAAAAAAAAACTGTTACTATTCTTGAACAGTAAAAAAATTAATTTAAAATTTAAAATTCTAAAAAAAACTGTTACTCTTTGTGAACAGTACAATTTTAAAAACAAATTCTAATTTAAGATTTAAAATTAAATATTAAAAAAATAAATTTAAAAATTTACTAAGAAATTTAAATTAAAAAAACAATAATAATAATTTATTATTTTAATTAATGAGCTCTAAAAAATAAATAAATAATAAAAAACAATTAACTTAGATTTTTAACTTAACTTAATATATTAACTTAATTAACGTAGATTTTTAACTTAATTTAATTTATTAACTTAATTAACTTAAATTTTAACTTAATTTAATTAACTTATATTATTACTAGCTTAATTAACTTAGATTTTAACTTGATTAAATTTCTTAACTTAATTAACTTAGATTTTAATAGCATAAAAAGTACAGATCTTAGGGAGTTTTGTCTAGGTGACTAGTTCTTAAAAGCTTTTGTAGTACTAATCTTTCCTATGAACATTGCTCTATTTAGGAGGATGATTTTTAAGGAGCTTTTGTCTCACCATTCTTTTCTATGACACTCTTAGTTAATACTGGTTATATTATTTAACTTAGAATTTATAATAAAAATAAATAAAAAAATTCTGAAACTATCTCCAAAATTTCAAAGTTTTTAATCACAATCTATTATAAAAGAAGGTAATTGCTTTATTAGATTTAGGTACAATTATATTTTGGTACCTTCATTATTTGACTTGCACCTAGAAGTGGGTTATCTAATACCCACAATTATGTCCCTAGTTATAAGTAAAAAAAAAATTAAAATCCATAGAGCATGACTAAAAATGTATAGGTAGACAACCTTGTCCTACTTATAGGTTTGATTGACTGAATGATGTGGGGACATTGAGTGTACTTAAAATGAAATCCCCTAAGTTACGTCTTACAAAGACGTTAAACAAAACACTCGATGATAGGCAACCATCATTTTAGGTTATTTTATTTTATTTATTTTATTTCTTTTCTTTATTTCAGTTTAATTTCATGTGAATAATTTAGAATTGTTAAAACTTAAAATATTTGCTGAGATATTAGAAATTCACAACGATCTGTCTGTGTGAACTTTAATGATAAACATGATGGATGCACATGCATTTCTCCATCACTACTTGCACATTCTCAGGAAATAGGTAACTTTTCTTTTCTTTTCTCTTTATCTTTTAATTTACAATTGTTACATTGAGGGCAATATAAGTTCTAAGTTTGGGTTGGTGAAAAGTTACCATGCTTAATTTCAAAAAATTTACAATTTTAAAAAAAAATTTACATTCACATTTTCATTTTTGTTGTGTTTGATTTTATTTTCTTTATGTGGTTTAGTCATTTTTAGAATTTTAGGATTGTTTTTTTTAATAATTTCTCACAAAAATTTATCATTTCTTTAAATCAAATTTAAGTAAATAATTAAATCTTTTGGACTGTTAAATTAATTTTTGAAAACATATCATGGAGTATATGGTAATTAGTTAGTTTTTGTCATGACTAGTGATAACTGTATTTTATATAGTTATTTGTACCTATTTTATTAATTATAATTGCTATGTTCTCTGTATTTTTAGTTAATTTTAGTTTAATAAATTAGTTTTTATTGTTTTTAATAAAATTAAGTAAATTACGTCGAAAACGTACTTAATTCCAAATTTGTACCCAAAAATAGAATTTTAAATAAAAGAGTGATTAATTGCAATTTATAAAAGTTGAAAATATAATTTAAATTAAAATCGGGCTTAATTTCAGTTATTAAAGGTTTAAAATTTAATTTAAATTACTAAAAGGGTTATATTGCAATTAAACAAATTTGAAAATGTAATTTGAAATATATTTGTGAGTCAAAATAGAATTAAAAAAATTGAATTTTTTTGCGTAGGAAAAGAATGACACTCGCACCAATCACGACGCTAATCACCCACCGTTTGATCATCAAAACAACGGCCCCGATGCAGCGAGTGCATTCCAGATGAGACAGAAGCGTGTTCCAGTATTTCTCGCATGGCTCGGCGTGCCAGTGGGGCCCACCTGCCGCGCAGATTGGATGACAGGGTGGGACCCACATGTCGGCTACGCAGATTCCCTCGAGGCGCATCGATCGCCATTGGATGAGTTGAACGGTCCAGATTGAAACGCGTTAAACCAAGCTATCGCGCACCGAGCCGCTCGTCTACAAATCTTGTGTGACGCAGTCCATCCAAGCCGCCTGCACCCTCACGTTTCAAACGGAAAATGAGCAGCCACGTGTCTCATAAATATTCCAGCGAATAACATAATGACACATGGCATGTATTTGGTGAAATAAAAACGCAGAAACCGTGCCCACTTCCAGCCGTTAATCACTTCCAACGCGAGGAAATTCTGTGCGACGCGTTCTTCATGCGCCCGGCCTTACCACCCAATGAAAAGCGGCCACGTGTCACTGTATTTCTCTCAGCGAATCACATGGTGACACTTGGTATGCGGAAAAAGAAAAAAAATAAAAAATGCGCAGATTGTTTTCAGGCGTGCTGCTCCCCATACATTTTTTGTTCCCCACTTTTAATAAAAAAAAATATAAAAAAAAAAGAATTAAAAAGGGGAATATATATTTTTGTATGCGTTTTTGGACGTAGAGTTTTTTTCAGTTTGAGTTTTTTTTTCTCTCTCAGTTTTGGGAGAAATCTCGCAGTTCTTGCGAATTTTTCTTTCTTGTATTATTTTCATTTTCTTTCTCGTTTGCGTGTTACAAAAAACACGCAGAGCATTTATTTAACATTTCATGTTGTATATTCTTAGGGAAATTATAAAGAAAGAAGACAACAAAGAAGAAGAAAAGGGAAGAAATTTATTTTTCATTGAGGAGTCGTGAAAGAGTTTTTTTCCTTATCTATTTTCTTTTAATTTTTGTTTCTCGCAATGATTTATTTTTTTTTGTGTTGTAATTTTAAATTTCATATGAACTAATACATTTGTCTAGGATTACAGCATGTAAGCGTAAATTATGAAACTTGAATTAAGTATTTTTGAATGATTTATGGAACTATTTTAAGTTGTTTATTTTATCCGTGTTTAATGCTTTTAATTATCGGAAGATTAATTAACCGGAGCATGTGGTACTTAAATAAACTTGAAAAGGCATTTTGTGGCGATGCTTTCGTGATGAAATAACGTATATACATAAGAGATAGAAATATACTTTTATTGTACGTGTAACTTGAGAACTTCGAGAACTTAATAAATCTTTGAATATAATTCGCATAGGAATATAGTGAATCATTTTGACTAGACGGTTCTGCAGATGGAGTCTTCTAAGAGATATATGGATAAATTAGGAGTTCTTGGTTAACAACTTAAAATACGATAACATAAATCAAGATAAAATATAATGATTCAAGTGGATTAATTTGGTGAAACTGCAATCCTAGAATTTTCTTGCAATCTGTTATAAAAGTTAGTTAGTCAAACTGCATCAAATTATCGACTTTTTGGATAAAATTAGGTTGAAATAATGTTAATAATTAACGAATACTAGTAACAAATCTATGTGGGAACGATATTTTACTTATCATATTATTACTTGTGACCGTGTATACTTGCACGATTTTCTGTGTGTTGTAAAACACACAACAACTAGTATTTCTTGATAAGGTGTGGAAAGTATATTAAACCCGAAATTAGTATTTAGGAATCAAATAGTAGAGACTATCTTTGTGAGATATAATTTGAGCTTAATTTTTCTTTATTCTGAGTTAAATATATTTTTCTACTCTAAACACATTTCTTATTTCTTCAAATTTTTAGATGATCTCTATAGGTATTAGCATTAAATGTATGAATTTTCTCATCTTAATAGAATGTTGTATATTTATTTTTTATTTTCTTAGATTAAATGATTTAAGTAGAAATTGATAATATATGTCCTTATCTTATTCATGCATGACTTCTACCAAAAAGAGACATATCTGGGATTATTTAAACCAAAAGCAAACAAAAAAGCCACAAAATTAACCACTCACCAAAATCATACAAAAATGTACAATCTATACATGGGTCCACTCTCAAAAAAATGTTGAAAAATCTCTTAAAAAATATAGAGATAAAGAATATATAGTATAATCTACATACTATGACCCATATAGCCTACAAAGTTGTGAGAAAATGCTAATTATAAAAAAAAGTTATAGGAAGTAACTCCCTAAAAAGTCATTGCATTGTCTTCATTTTTAAAAGGCATATATCTTGAAATTTTTACTTAATGAGTTTAATTGATGTATGAAAATAATATATATGATATATTTATAATTCATACATTCGATTCCTTTCATGATATCAAATTTATGCACTATTTTTTAGTCTTTCTTCTTTTATAAGTATGCAAACTTATTAGTTCATTTCTAAACATAAACTATATTCGAGTACGCCTTAGTATGAGTGCTTGAACCCATAGGATTCAATTTTTTTGAGAGTATTGACTTGTGAGAAATAGAGTCAAAGTGAATTTGAATTTCTAACACTAAGTTTGGGTGAAATTAAATTGATACATTTTTTATATGAAATATGAAAATAATTTTCAACTAATTATTTTAATAAATCATGAATGTTTAGGAATTTGAAATAATCTATGCTTAAGATTTTAATTATGAAATTTAAAAGAGATTATAAGCATGATATATTTTTGTATTTCATTTCTTTATTTTATTTTAGTCCTTTTAATTTATTTTAAATTTTAGTTAACTTCTTATTTTATTTGTTTTATTTTGTTTTCATTTTTTGTTAATGTTTATGGGTATTATTATTAAAAACTCTCACGAGACTTAAACTCGTCCACTAGGGTAACCTAGGGGTTTAAATGCTTGTTGCATACGCTAAATGCAACTGTGTCAATCCACGGAAGTGATTTAGGATAGTTTAATTTTTAGTTTTTATCTTAGTTTTTATCCTTCTCTTGATAAGGGACTAGTAAGAAGCTGGTTAGGGTTGTGATGAGTGCTTAAAAAGCACTAAAATTATCATGATTTAATGTACTTTAATTGATTAAATATATTTATATTTGTATGATTTTATCATATTTTTATATAAATCTTTGTTTTCTGAATCACGAGTATTTTTATTGTTTTTCATGTATTTTTGTTCAAAAATAACTTAAAGACTCAAAGAAATATACTCGAGGCAACACATCACAAATATATTGAGAAAACAAATGAGGAAAAGTCAAAAAGATGAAAAAATTGGACAAAATTGGTCAAAAATATTAAAAAAGAAAAAATCGTGTGTGTAGCCACCCATCTGTGCCAAGTCCCATACATGTACGCCCAACATATGCCGAGCACACATCGGCACACGCCTAGCACACACCTGCATGTGGTCGGCACACTCCCAACACACACTCGACACATGCTTGGCACACACCGTGTTGACTTCCATGTGCACCAACACACAACAGCCAGCACACTAATCACCATGTCCCGCGCGTGCCAATTGCCCCTCTGTCGATATTTTTGCAACCCATACGCATGCCAACCTATCCAAATGCTTCCAAATTCAAATTTTGAAAAAGTTTCCCCCTTTTTTTGGCCTTTTCCTCACCTATAAAATGACCCTCTTCCCTTATTCCAAAATAGAGAATTTTCTGTGTTCTTTCTCTCTCTAGAAAGTTTTCTTAGTTTTTTTAGTTTTAAGTTTTAAAGTTCTTCTCTTTTTGAGAAAAACTAGCTATGTTTTTATTGAATTTTAGTTTTTGATTCAATAAACGTAAATGTAAATCCGTTTGGAAGTTTTCCAGCAACAGAATTAACATCAAAGTTCTATAAGGATTCTTTTCAAGTATAATTTTAAAAAGAATTCTTTTCATATATTTTTTATGCTTTATTCTTATATATTATGTTTAATTTTTCTATGATTAAATTTAACATGACTAGCTATTTGTAAATATGATATAATAATAACGTTGTTATGCTTCCAAAATACTAATTACGTAAACAAAATTTATAAAATAAATTGTTTTTTTTATTCAAGATTTTATATTAAGGATGTTAGAGAGAAATATATTATTTTTCATTACAAACTTAAATCTGAAAATTAGATTTTAAGATTTAATTATCCGAACTGATTTAGAGTAGTGCTCTTTTATTTGTTGGTACAATCACCCTGTAGTTAGAGTGAAGCTCTATTTCAAATTTTTTTATAAGAACTATTATTCGAAAATATATTGACGATATATTTTTAGTAATGGTTTTAAAGCTTGAAAGTTAGTACTCTGATAATTAAATTCTTTGGTTTAATTTGTACATCTTGAATAAAATTTAATTAATTGACTCCACCTAATGATATTAGTTAGTTAATATTAAACAAAAGAATTTGGGTTCCGCCCAATGACACTTTCATACAAAAAAGAGAAAATTAATAAATATCAATTTATATATTTAATAACCTAAATAATATGAGCAAATATAATTAACTTAATTATTATATCCATAAATACTCCACTATTATGAATGATAAAAATTTGCATTATTATTTATTGAATCATATCTATGTTTATTTTGATTATGTCATTAGATTATAACACAAAAACCAAAATATCGTGACAGATGTTTAGGTTTTAATTTCATTTTTAAAAATTTGAATAATAAATTAAAAATTAAACCATATATATTCCTTCCTTAGATTTACCTTGTGAGCACATTTATCATTTGTTATAAAATAATTCATGCGCTTGCGAGATTTTTACAAATATAAAAAAATAATTTGCAAGATCGGCATTGCATGTCAGTCTTGTCCATCATTAGGGTAGGAGTCCTAACTAATAGAGGTATTTATGTTTATAGTTGTCTATTGAGTTGCATCTATTTATTCTATTTTAATGAATTTATTGCAACCAAGTGATTATTATAAGAAATCTGAGAATTTTACCACATAGTCATGGCTTTTATATGAGTTTGCTTCGTTACATGACTATGTTTTTGTTCTCTACTCTTATGTTAGTTAGTACAATCACTGTTTCACTTGAGTATATGTCTACATATGAGATTTAAACTATAATTGAAAAGCATCTCTCTCTTTCGTAATATTTTCCTGCTTATCTATTTTTATCTGTGGTGGAATTATTCTGTTTACTACTTGAATTTTATTATGTATATTTTTTCTTTTCTCTTTGTTCGGTTGCACATAAGTTACAGATGGGTCTTTTAGGAGTCGGTATCTTCATACCTTGGTTGTGTATTAGGTGTTGGAATCTTTCGTATAGGAACTCACATTTTACCTTCATGAAATATAAATAATTTTCAAAATATTGTAATGTAAATTATTAAAATCTAAAATCTTTAAAAAAATGAAACATGAGAACACTTTCACAACTATTGCACAAAAATATAACAGAGGGGGTGGTATAGCACAAGAAGTTCGATTGGGAAGGTACGCAAGGGGTGGGCTAGATGCAAACGATGATGACGTAAAGGGGTAGCACATGTGGTGGACAAATTCCAAGCAAGAAAGGCACGAGCGATGGACTGGTCAAGGCGTGTAGGGACTCAAATGGCATGAGATGTGGCAAGTGTATGACGGGCCTAGAATGTGACGGTGCTGGTGTATGACAACTGGCATGGCATGTGATGGTAAGGAAGTTTGGCTAAAATGGCCACACATGGAGGTAGTTGAGACTTTGTGTTATGTTGTGATATATTGTGTTGTGTAACGTGGGGGAGATGTAAATTTAAATTTATAAAACTTTTAAGTACAGTTGCTAATATACCTATTAGTGTTTTATGTACAGTGGTTAAGTATAATTAAAAGTCAAGCTTTAATATGATTGTCAATTGTATCTAAAAAAGACTTTTTGGTGCAATTATTTTAAATTTGTAAAACATTTTTGTACGAATATTAACGGTACCTAAAAGTACTTTATGTATAGTTGTTAATTATACTTAAAAGTCCTGCTTTAAGTACAGTTGTTAACCGTAACTAGAAGATAACTTTTAAATACAACTAAAAATGGTACCTAAAGCTTTACTATTAAGAAATGTATCTAAAAATGTTTGAAAAATGAAAAAAAAAAATATGGAACTTTTTTTTAAGTACGATTATAATTAACATATTTGAAAACGTTTTCGAACTATACCTAAAAATCTTATTTAGGTATAATTATTATGAGTTTTTTCATTATGAAACTACACCAAAATGTATTTCTTGTTGTAGGAAAAGTAACTATTTAATAACCAACTATTTTTTAATATTGTATTATAATTGGAGATATATAGTTCAAACTCTCAATAATTTTAATTATTGAATTTTAAATTTTTAAATTATATGATGTATATATTCAATATTTATAAAAAATAATAAATATATAAAGTATTGTTTATTATCTCGTACTTAAATTTTTGGATGAGTCGGTGTGAACAAACTAACTTATAGACATTTTACATGTTATCAAGAGTTGTGCGAAATCATTTTAAAGGCTCACGTCAGGCCACACTTTGAAAATATTCCAGGCCACTTCAAAGGCTATCTAGGAAACTATCAAGTTCGAGTTAAAGACGGGTTGAGTATTTTTTTATTAGTTTTATTATTTTTTGTAAAATTTAAAATGTATTAAAAATAAATTTTTATCCTTTTATTTCTTTTTCTTTAAAGTGTATAGTAGCAACCCTGATACAACAGGACATTAGCATGACATGCACTAGTTTATTACGTGAACACAGCATGATTTAATTAGAATTTTTCATTAATTGTATTATAAATTTAAAAGTCCTATAATTTTTATTATTATAAATAATTTAATTAAAAAAATAGTCTAATAGGTAAAAACAACATGACACAAATACATTACGCAAACATGACATGAGCATGATGCAATACATTTTCCTAGCCTAATCTAATATTATAGAATAAAGAAATGATCATTTTTGAGTAGCATGTCTCTACCACCACATATAACGTAAAATTTGATAAATAATAAATCTTGCATCTCTTCAAATCCGAATCCATGAATTTTTATATTTGAGACATAATTTTTAACTTAAATAAAATATATATATCATATTAATTATGCAATTAATATTTTTATTTTTAATAGTTTTTTAATTGGTAAACATTCAGTTGTTCTCATCAAAATAATTTTTTCCATATTATTTGTTATTATATATATATATATATATATATATATAATAAATGGTGTGCATATTGCTACTAATAAAATGAACTCTTCTATCTGTGTAAATTTAATAAATTTATTACTAGTTAAAAACATTTAAAAAATGATACAATTATTAAATTACATGGAAGAATTATTTGCTACATGAAAATAGACATATATTTAATAAATATTTTCTTTTCTTTTCTTTTCCATATTTTAAATTTTTAAATTTATAAATCTTAAAAAAAATGTACTTAATCTTCAAGAAAATAAATAACTAACTAATGAGGTGATAAGGGGACATGCCCTCTTTTAAAAGTGAGTTAGATCAAAATCTTAATCCCATCTTAGAACATTTACAATTTAAATAAGTTTTTATTTTTTTATTTTTAAAAATTATTAAGGAAAAAAGTTATTTATTTGTGTTCACAAAATAAAGTTTATCAATTACTTAAATTTATGTATGCTTGTATTTTTATTTAATGTTTTAATATTTATATTTTAAATGATTAAATATAATACCTTTAAAATTTTCAAATTCAATAAAAAATTATTGAGCGTATTATATAAGTGGCTTTGTAACAAGTCACACCTATAGCCTCGCAATTGATTAAGCTGGGCCTGAGTCGTGCTTTGCATAAAATTCATATAATATTTATATTATAATTTTAAATTTAATATAATTTTTAAAATATTTTATTTCATTAAAAAATTGTTTATAAATTTTAGTATATAGATTAATTATCTTTAATATTTTTTATATTATTTTATGCACATCTTTATTTCAAATTGTGCTACAAAGTTAATGTAATAATTAAGATTATTATTTAACTAACTACAGATAATACCATTTTTTCAAGAAATTAAAGACTTCCAATATATAAAAATAAATTAAAGACTAAAACATTATAATTACATTCTAGAAATGATATAAATACACGAAGTGTCAAATGCTTCTAGCTGATATATTTGAGATTCTAGGATATGAAGCATAATAAACATATGTTAAAATACTTTGAAAACTTTAGGATAAAATAATTATTAATTTTTTTATTTATTACTAATTTTTATTTTAATGTTAATAATTTTTATTATAAAAAATAGAATATGACCCAAAAGTAAACTATCTCATATCACAAATTATCATAAATATAACGAATTCTATAAGAATTATGGATATTCTAATCTCAAAAGGTCAACCCTAATGATTGAAATATTATACACAAAAGGAATATTTTCATCACTAATGAATCAATTTACATATTATAATGTAATTGAGCCTTTGTTGATAAATGGTTGATTACTCTATGAAACTAGAGTAATTAGTACAATTGTTTACATAATATTTGTTTGTTTTATTTAATAAATAATTTTTTGAGATTAAAAATATTAAAATATAAATATTTTAATGAAAATAGGTAAAAATATAATTTTTAGGATTTTTTTGAATTTTTACAAATTGTTTTAGAAATTTTTAACGCACGACCAATCAAACCATGTCAAGTAAACAAAGGAGCTGACTAGGCAAGCCACAAGAATGCCACATGAGTAGATACAACCAATCAAAGATTGCCGCATGTGAGGAGTGATGTAGTACCTTACCACGTGTAAACATGGTGTTCATCCCGACTTCACCACGCTTGGTGATGAGCGAAAACCGGCATCGCCGATTCTCACAAATACTTTGGTTTTAATATTTGTAAAACTCTGGCAAGTGCACGAATCATTTCGTAGAAAATGATAAGTATACTCCCAAGGTCGATCTAAGGAAGGAATGTATGTGGTTTTTAATTTATTATTCAAACTTTTAAAAACGAAATTAAATCCTAAACATCCTGTCACGATAGTTTGGTTTTTGTGTTCCTAATCTAATAACATAAAATAAACATATATACAGATTAATTAAATATAATCTAAAAACGTAAAAATAAACATAGATACAAATTCAATAAATATTTATCTAAAAATAAATATAAATACAGATTCAATAAATATTCATGCAAATTTTATCATTTATATTAAGTGAGTATTTATGGATATAATAACTAAATTAATTACGCTTGCTCATATTATCTAGGTTATTAAAGATATAAATTGATATCTTATTGATTCTCTCTTTGTATTAGATGAATACCACCTTGAAAGGGGTTAGATATTCTTTGTTAACTAAACAAATCAATTAACACCTACAAAGCGGGTTGATAACTAATTTGGTTAATTAAATTAATTCCTTTTTCTAAGAGATTGAAAATGAACTATTTAAATGCCACCTTTAAGTGGGTTAGACTAAAACTTTATTCAAGGTGTCCAAATTAAACCTAAGAATTTAGTTATCCGAGTACTAACTTTCAAGTTTTAAAACCACTATTGAAAACATGTCATTAATACATTTTCACATAATAATTCTTATAAAAACTTTTGAAATAGAGCTTCACTCTAACTACCGCGATTGTACCAACAAATAAAAGAGCACTACTCTAAATTAGACCGATAACTAAACCTTAAAATCTAATTTTCGCATTTAAGTTTGTAATGAAAAATAATATATTTCTCTCTAACATCCTTAATATAAAATCTTGAATAAAAATAAAATCAATTCATTTTAGAAATTTTCACCTATTTAATATTTCGCAAGCATAACAACGTTATTATTATATCATGATTATAAACAAATAGTACGCTTAAATTTAATCACTGTACAAATTAAATATAACATGTAAGAATAAAGCATAAAAATAACTCAGAAGAAAATAAAATCCTTACGAACTTCGACGCTATACCCGTTGCTAGAAAACCTCCAAGCGGAATTTGCACTTCCATTAATTGAATCAAAAATCTAAAGTATTACAAAAACATTACAAGTTCCTCTCAAAAAGAGAAGAACTCTAAACCTAAGAGAATTGAACTAAAAACTAAGAGAAAAACTAAGAAAAACTTAGAAACTAAGAAAAACTCAAAAACTAAGAAATGAGAGAAAGAAAGAAGAGAGAAGTGTGGTTTTGAGGTGTGCTTTGAAGTGAATGGAAGTGGGGTATTTATAGGTGAGGATGGAGAGAAAAAATGAGGAAAAAAAAATGTTAAAAAATATTAAAATATTAAAAACGTGTAATGGATATGCTTGAAATCATCAAATGATGTCAAGATGACATCACAGTGGGCTGTCGACGTGAAAATGGGGTGAAAACGCTCAGCGCTACCGGCCGCACGCATTTACTCGCTCTTTTTTGACATTTTTGACCTTTTCGACCCATTTTGTCCAATTTTTCCATGTTTGTTGACCTTTTCCCACTTATTTATTATTATATTTGTGATGTATTGCTTCAAGTATTCTTCTTTGAGTCTTTACATTGCGTTTTTAAACCAAAATACCTGAAAAACAATAATAATACCCGTGATTCCGAAAAAGAAAATTTTATATAAATATATGATAAAACATATAAATATATATATTTTTAATCAATTAATGTGCATAAAATCATGGTTATTTTAGTGCTAGCACTCATCACAACCCCAACTACCTTCGCTAGTCCCTTAGCAAGAGAAGCGATAAAAACTAAAAATTAAACTATCCTAAATCACTTCCGTGATTGACACGTTGCTGTATTTAGCCTATGCAACAAGCCTTTAAACCCCTAGGTTGCCCTAGTGGACGAGTTTGAGTCTCGTGAGGGTTTTCAGTAATGATACCCACAAACATTGAACTAAATGTAAAAATTAAAAGAAATAATAAAAACAAACAACTTAAAAATTAAATTTACAACAAAATCACAAATTAACAACATCTCACAAAAATGTCTCATACTATTTAATCTCCTTTAAGATCATAATTAAAATCTCAAGCATAAGTTATTTTAATCTCTTTAAACAATCATGATTTATTATAATAATTACTCGAAAATCATTTTCATATTTCATATCAAAAATGTATCAATTTAATTTCACCCAATTTCAGTGTCATGAATCAGAATTCGCTTCGACTCTATTCCTCACAAGTCAATACTCTCAAAACACTGAATCCTATGGTTCAAACACTCATACTAATTTATATGCGAAAGAGTTGATGTATAGAAATGAACTAATATGTTCGCATATGTATAAAGAATAAAGGCTCAAAGTGTTATTTTAACATTGATCTCATGAAAGGAATCAAATGTATAAATTATAAAGATATCATATATAAAAATTATTTTCATGCATAAATCAAACTCATTAAGAAAGAATTTCAAGATATATGCCTTTACAAATGAAGAGAGGCAATGACTTTTTTTAGGGAATTATTTCCTATATCCTTCTTTTTGTAATTAGCCTTTACTCACAATTTTGTAGGCAATGCGTTATAAGATGTAGATTATACTATATATTCTTTATCTCTATTTTTTTTTCTCAAGATATTTCTCAATATATGTATTTTAGAGAGTCAACCCATGTACGCATTGTACATTTTTTTTTTATTTTGGTGAGTTGGTTAATTTTCAGGCTTTTCTCGCTTTGATCTTGGTTTAGGTAACCCCATATATGTCTCTTTTTTGTGTAGCAACATGCATGAACAAGATATAAGCATATACTATCAATTTCTACTCAAATCATTTAATCTAAGCAAAAATAATAATAAAAAAATATATGATACTCTATTAAGATGAGAAAAAAATTCATACATTCAATGCTAATACCTATAGAGATCATCTAAAAATTTGAAGAAATAAGAAATGTGTTTGGAGTAGAAAAAATATATATTTCACTCTGAATAAAGGAAATTAGGCTCAAATTATATCTCACAAAGGTAGTCTCCACTAAAAAAAATTCTTAAACACCGATTTTGGGTTTAATATAATTTCTACATCTTATCAAGAAATACTAGTTATGACAAAAACTAACTAATTATCAAAAAAATAATTACAAAATATTTCATGATATGTTTTCAAAAATTAATCTAACAGTACAAAAGACTTAACTATTTACTTAAATTTGATTTAAAGAAATGATAAATTTTTGTGAGAAAAGTTTTTTTATTTTTTATTTTTATTTTTTCATATATTTTTTTTATTTATTATTTTTTTTAATTAAGTATGGTAACTTTTCACCACCCCCAACCTAGAACTTACATTGTCCTCAATGTAACAACTGTAAATTAAAGATAAAGAGAGAAGAGAAGAAAGATTACCTATTTCCTGAGAATGTGCAAGTAGTAATGGAAAATGCAGGTGCATCCATCATATTCATCATTAAAGTGTATACAGACAGACGTCAGAACTTCTAACATCTCAACAAATATTTTTAGTTTTAACAATTTAAAAATTATTCACATGTAATTAAAATGAAATAAACAATAAAATTAAGTAAATAAAACAAATAACAAACAATTTTTTTTTACCTAAAATGAAGGGTTGCCTCCCATCCAACCGCTTAGTTTAACGTCTTAGCAAGACATATCTTTTCGTGCTATGGTTACTCGCCCAAATGCAATCCATTTCAAAGAATGTTGTTTGGTTCTTCTAAATAAGGCTTGACACGACGGCCATTGACTTTGAACGTTTTTCAGGTTCTCGAGGTCCAATAGTTCCACTACTCCATGTTCAAATACTTGAACTATTTTGAATGGTCCATCCCATCTGATCTCTCGCTTCCGGAAACAATCTCAAACGAGTTAAATAAAAGAACTTTCATTCCAGGGTGAAGAGTCTTAGGAACTAGCTTGTCATGATAGCGCTTTAGTACGCTCCTTGTATAATTTGGCATTCTCATAGGCTTCATTCCTAATTTCTTCCAACTCACAAGCTTGTAGTAATCGTTTCACCGCTTTATCTAAATCCATGTTTAACTCTTTAATTGCCCAAGAAGCTTTGTGTTCAAGTTCAACCGGAAGCGTGGCATGCTTTCCCAAAGATTAACCTGGTAAGTGGCTCATCCCAATAGGTGTTTTAGCGGCGCGGTATGCCCATAAGGCATCATTTAGCTTAAATGCCCAATCCGTCTGACTCGACGCACGCGCGGCCCAAAGATTCCCTTGATTTGCCTATTACTCACTTCCACTAAACCGAAAGTTTCCGAGGATGATATGGAGAGTATTTTACGTGATGTTGTACTTGTTTAGTACTCCATCAAAGAGTTTGTTACAAAAATGGCTACCTCCATCACTTATTATAGCCTCTGCGTGCTCCGAACCTTACATCGAATATGAAATCTTTCAAGAATTTCACAACAACATTAGTATCATTGGTTTTAAGGGATAGCTTCTACCCACTTGGACACATAATCCACAAAGAACCAAAATGTATTGAAAACCATTGCACGGGGGAAAAGGGCCCACGGTCAATCCCCCATACATCAAAGAGTTCAACAACTAAATTTGATGTCAAAGGCATTTCATCTCTTTTGCTTACAAGTTTCCTCGTTTCTTTGACATCTATCACATCAGTGCACAAAACATACGAGCATCTTTAAAAAGAGCGTGGCCAAAAGAATCCAGATCGTAATATCTTACGGTCGTCTTTTTCACATCCAAAATGACCCCCACAATGAAGTTCATGACAAAAAGTCGAATGTTCTTATGTTCTTCTTCCGTACACATCTCCTGATGACTTGATCTTGACCAATCTTGTATAAATAAGTGGTCATCCCAAATAGTCCTTAATATTTTTAAAAACCTTTTCTTGTCCTCGATATGAAGTGTTAGGTCGCAAAACACCAAAGGGCAAGATAGTTTACAATATCAAAGATACCACGTGGGTTCTGACCTATGAAAAATAACTATTCATCAGAAAGGTTTCAACTATATCGTCATTACTCTCATCTTTAAGAGAATTGAAGTCGAAATCAACCTAGACAAAACGGTCGCCTACTAAGTTTTCAACGCTTCTTCTTATCCTTGATTTCTAGGTCAAATTCTTGTAAAGAGTAAGACTCCAATTGATTAATCTGCTTGGCATTTGGTTTACTTAATAGGTATCTTAAAGAAGATGATCGAATGCACAATCACTTTAGATCCTACTAAATAAGACCAAAATTTGTCTAAAGAGAATACTATAGCCAAGAATTCCTTTTCGGCGTGGTGTATTTCATTCGGGCATCATTGAGTGTTTTTCTAGCATAAGAGATGACATGTAAACGCTTATCCACTCTTTGTCCCAGGACTTCTCCTATTGCATAATCGAAGCCGCCACACATTATTTCAAAAGGTAAAGACCAGTTTGGTGCCATTATAACAGGGGTAGATGTTAGTTTCTCTTCAAGGTATTAAAGGAAATAAGGCGCTACCATCAAACGAAGTTCCCAAAGACAGAGAAATCGGCCCATGAAAATTTCAATGAATTTCTCCACCACGTCCGAGAAAATAGATATCATGATCTGGGAAAGTGGCAAGGGCATTGCATAACCCAAATGGCATTCTACTTTAAAAGCAAATGTCCCAAAAGGACATGTAAACGTGGTCTTTTCCCCGATCTTCTCAAGTACCATGTACTTGATAATATCCAGACATACCATCCAAAAACAAGAAAATTGTGCTCTAGCTAATCTTTTCCAACATTTGATCAATGAATGGAAGAGAAAGTGATCCTTTTCGTATATAAATTTAGTTTCCTAAAATCTATACACATTCTCCATCCAAAGGATTATTCTAAAGGGGCACTAATTCACTTTTATCATTTTTAACAACTCAAGCTATCCCGCATTTCTTTCGGGTACCACATGACCGACTAACCCACTTACTATCCGCAATAGGGATATATAATCCCTTCTTCTAATAATTTAAGGATTTCCTTTTAACTACCTCTCGCATGTTTGGGTTTAGTCTTCTTCGCCTCTCGACAGGTTTAGCACTATCCTCCAAGTTGATCTGCAGGCATACAAATTGTTGGACTAATGCCTCTTATATCCCCTATACTCCAACCTATAGATTTCTTAAACTCTGCTTAAGCACTTTCACGAAGTTCTTTTTCTTGGTTTGGTCAAGGTCAAGAAATTATCATCGGATATGCTTTCTTCTTCTCCCAAAAACACATATTTTAAGTGCTCAGGTGTAAGTCTTTGAAGTTCAAGTTCGTGCGGATTGGCCTTTTAACGATGAAGAACTCGGGTAGATTTAAAAGTGTACTAGATTTTGTCATCACTTCATTATTGTCTAGTCAGTTCGCTCAAGGTACCCCTTAATTTCTTCATCTAAATCTTCTTCAACCTTTTCAAGTGTAAGAACCAAGCTTTCAAGCTTTTCTATTCCTCGTTTGGAAAAAGGTGTTTTGGACAAGATTATCCAAAGGATCAACTTCGAATATTTCATCGATGGAAGAAATAGAAGCGGAAAGGTGAAGAATCAAAACTTTGAAATGAACAATTTCTCCTAAGACCGTCATTGTCAAATTTCCATCTCGACATCAATAATAGTTTTAGTAGTTGCCATAAATGGTCTACCAAGCAATATTGTATGCTCTCTCATTCAATGCCGGATTTTCTTGCATATCCAGACCATAAAGTCAACAGTATTATCGCTTTGTCTAATTGCACTAAAACATCCTCAACTATTCCTCCTGATATTTAAGAGATCTATCCGCAAGTCAGTGGGACATAGTCAAGGGTTTTAAATCCCCTAGATTGAAATGTGTAAGAATATGTAGTAGTGGCATCAAATTTATACTAGCACCTAAATCAAGCATTGCTTTAGCAACCTTCCTATCCCCCATAGTTATGTTTATAATAAAACTTCCAGGGTCTTTCAACTTAGTGGGGTAGTCTCAGGTCAAGATGCGCTAGAAATTTCTCGATACTACTACTGCTCATTCAGCCATACCTCCTTTTCTTAGTGTTCAACTCTTTGAAAAAATTGGCATATGATAGGCACATTCATGATCACTTCTAATAATGGTAAATTGATATTTACTTTAGAGATATATTAAAAAGATCATTGAATTGCTTATATTGTTTGGATTATTTCAACCGGGGGAAAAGGTACTTGCATCCGTGTGGTTCTCGTTTGTCTTTTGAATTTCGGGAGTGTCGATGACCCCCAATGAGTTTTTTAGAAGGCTTGTTAAGTTTAACACTTGTTTCTCCTTTTGCGAGATTAGAATATCGCCTTTCTTTGTTACATGAACTACAAGGTAGTTTAGAGATTTCGTGTAAACCGGTATTGACTACCTTACCACTTCAAGAGTTCTAACATCTTTTGCTTGTTCCGTTGACCGGGAAACTTTCCTGGTTCTTTTCTTTGCATTTGTTCAGCTAGTTGTCCAACTTTAGATTCAATTCTTTAACCGAAGCCTCCACGGTGTTCAACCTTGATTAGTCATCGCTGGTTGTCACGACTAACTTGAATAAAAGCATTCAAGCTATCTTCTAAGGTTGGTTTAAAAGATTGGCTTGAAGTGGTAAGGGTGGTCAGAGGGTTGGGTGATTATGTGTTTGGATGATACTTTTGAAAATATTGGACTTCCTCTATGGCATCGACACTAGAATCACAAGTATTTGAAAAATTATGAGTACCATGCCCAATTGAACAACACACTCCACATACCTCTTGATTTGAAATTTGGTGAGACGTGAGGAATTTCACTTGTTTAGTCAATTCAAATAGTTGCAAGGTTATCTCATTATCAAAGCCGACTTCATTGACCTTTGCTTTCCTTCTACCACCTCTTTCTGGGAATTAGAACCCAATAGCCATAGAGATTATAGGTTTCTCTCACGTGTCTTTTCTCCTACAAAGACCTCCAACAAGATATCAACCATGTATTGACTCGTAGTGTCAATCCATCGTAAAAGAATTGGTTTTGTAGCCGTAATGGAAAGCTATGATTTTGACATTGAATGAAAAGGAGTTTGAATCGCTCCCAAGCTTCATGAAAGGGCTCTTCATTCATTTGAGAAAATGTTGCTATCTTTGTTCTTAGATCAACAAATTTTGACGGGAATAGAACCTACCCATAAAAATTTCATAGATCGCCTCCCAAGTTTTAAGAGAACTCCGACCGTAGAGTAATGAACCATACGACCAAGCTTTATCTTTTGAGAGTGTAAGGAAAACACCTCATCCTAAGTTGATCTTCATTAATTGTACATGTAAGTGGGAAAGGTTTGGACAATAGCATAGAATTCTCAAATGAAATGCAAAGTGGTCTTCATTAGATACCGTAAAGGAAGGTAACAAAGAATAATGAATCTTTTCAATTCATAATTCCTAGAAATCTTCAGAATTGACGCCGGAAGTTACATTGCCAATGATTGGCATTGTATAGTCTTTCATCTTTTTCCGCCTATCTTCAGCATCTCCCATGGTTGTTTGTAGTTGAAAATGATCCTCCTCCTATTGTGAATCAACATTTTGCTCTTAAAAACAATAGTAGATATCTCTAAAAAAAAGTGCAAGGAACCTAAATTTTTTTTTATTTTAATTTAAACGAAGGGACACAATTTTTGAAACAAACGAATTTATTTCATTTGAAATATTTTTTTTATTATTATTATTACACGCAAACTTAAAACAAAGGAGAATACAATAATGGGTGACCTCCTATGTAGGACTAAAATTTATCGTCTTCTAGTAAGACGTTGCTTGGAGATTGCAGAATGAAAAACTCAATGTCTCCTCTTCATTGAATTCATTTAAGTTTCAAATTAGTCTTTGCCTTTTTGCAAATGTTCAACTAATTGTTCAACTTGAACTTCCACCTTTTTGACAGCTTCACAAGAGTCCAACCGTTGATTGGTTTTAGATTGATTATCCCTACAAACTTGAATAAAAGAATTCAAGTTGTCCTCCGTGGTTGGTTTATCGGGAATGCTTCTCGAATAAAGGCGGGTGGAATTGCCGGCCTCGCTCGGTTTCGAGCTTTGAGCTGAAAGGGAGGGTTGTTTTGCCTCCAAGAGAAATTTGGATGACTTCTCCACCCAGATTATAGGTGTTTGAATCGGGATCAAACCTGGTCTCGTTGATACGCTCTCCCAACACATTAACTGCCTGTGTCCAGCTTGTATCTCCTCGATATGGACAGCTTCAGCGCATCATGTCCCACGTTGCCGTACAAACCATATTGTTCATTATCGCGTTGGTTTTGTAGCGAGAAGTGGCAACTTCGCTTAGTCCGGGCCTGAACAAGTTGTTGTTGAACTTCATTACCGGGATTCGATTTCACGAACGCCTTTTCTCACTGGGAGCTTTTCTGGCTGGGAATTAGCACCCAACATCTCAAAGAGGTTATACAAGCTTCGAGGCAGCTCTTTTCTCCTATCGCTCCTCCCGCAAATATGCGACAAATGAATCGACATTGTTGTGTAAGTCCATCGTAAAAGAATTGGTTCTGCAACCGCATAGGGAAAGCTATGACGGGACATCGAGGAGAAACATTTTGAACCTATCCCAAGCTTCACGGAATGGTTCTCCTTCCATCCGAGAGAAAGTAGCAATCTTTCCTCTCAACTCGATGTTTTTTGATGGAAATAGAATTTTCCCATGAATTTATTGTAGAATGTTACCCCATGTCATCGCAGAACCCTGGGGAAGTGACATCAACCAAGCTTTGGCCTTATCCTTAAGGTGTGGAAAACATCTCATTCTAAGTTGATCCTCGTTTAGAATACCGAGTGGGAATGTTCTGGACCGTAGCATAGAAATCTCTCATAAAGGAAAGAGAATCTTCATTAGGTAGCCCATAAAAGGAAGGAAGCATAGAAAATGAATATTTTTAAGGTCATAATTCCGGAAATTACCTCTCCCAACCGGATAATGCAGCTGCCGTGCCAATCACCGATCTTGCAAACTCCTTCATCGTGGTTTCCTAACACGTTGGTTTTCCTCCATTTCTTTCGTTCTAGTAAAGGATTAAGACTTGGTTCTATGTTTGGCTCAAAATCAAAGTTGATGGGTAGGATCCAGTTTGCTGACACTTGTTTAAATTTATGAATATTATTTACATACGTGTAAGGGTTTCCATGATCTCTTACCAATGATGACTATTTTTAAACGTAAATTTAAAACTCCTGTCAACAAAAATAAAAAAATTAGAGAAAATTTCCATGGCATTTAATACAAAACACTAGACAAAACTAGTTAAATTTTTTTTTTACGAACGGTAATTTTATTTTACTATTCACGCTATCTTATTTCTTATTAACTTAAATTTTTTTTTACTATTCATGAACGGTAATTTTTTTATTCAAATTTTAAATTCCTAAATTATTTTATTATTCACGGTACAATTTTTATTTAAAAATTTTCTTCTTCTTTTTTTTTATTTTTTTTTTACTATTCATTAACGGTAAAAACTTTTTACTTCAAATTTCAAATTTCTAAATTTTACTATTTATGCTATAATTAATTTTTTTATATTTTTTATTTATTTATTTATTTTTTATTTTTATTTCTTAAGAAATTTGAAATTTGATTAAAAATTTTTTTTATTTTTTTTTAAAAAAAATCACAATTATTTACAACACAAAAATATTTTTAAAATTTTGATAAATAATTTAAAAACGCTATTCCTTCCTCGGCAACGGCGCCAAAACTTGATGAGCGAAAACCGGCATCGCCGATTCTCACAAATATTTTGGTTTTAATATTTGTAAAACTCTCGCAAGTGCACGAATCATTTCGTAGAAAATGATAAGTATACTCCCAAGGTCGATCTAAGGAAGGAATGTATGTGGTTTTTAATTTATTATTCAAACTTTTAAAAACGAAATTAAATCCTAAACATCCTGTCACGATAGTTTGGTTTTTGTTCCTAATCTAATAACATAAAATAAACATATACACAGATTAATTAAATATAATCTAAAAACGTAAAAATAAACATAGATACAAATTCAATAAATATTTATCTAAAAATAAATATAAATACAGATTCAATAAATATTCATGCAAATTTTATCATTTATATTAGTGGAAAGATGATGGATATAATAACTAAATTAATTATGCTTGCTCATATTATCTAGGTTATTAAAGATATAAATTGATATTTTATTGATTCTCTTTGTATGAATACCACCTTTTTGCAAGTAGATATTCTTTGTTAACTAAACAAATCAATTAACACCTACAAGGGGGGTTGATAACTAATTTGGTTAATTAAATTAATTCCTTTTTCTAAGAGATTGAAAATGAACCATTTAAATGCCAATTTCAGCGGGTTAGATGGCTTAAACTTTATTCAAGGTGTCCAAATTAAACCTAAGAATTTAGTTATCCGAGTACTAACTTTCAAGTTTTAAACCACTATCAAAACACTGTTGTCAATACATTTTCACATAATAATTCTTATAAAAAACTTTTGAAATAGAGCTTCACTCTAACTACCGGGCGATTGTACCAACAAATAAAAGAGCACTACTCTAAATTAGATCGATAACTAAACCTTAAAATCTAATTTTCGATTTAAGTTTGTAATGAAAAATAATATATTTCTCTCTAACATCCTTAATATAAAATCTTGAATAAAAATAAAATCAATTCATTTTAGAAATTTTCACCTATTTAATATTTCACAAGCATAACAACGTTATTATTATATCATGATTATAAATTAGCACAGCTTAAATTTAATCATTGCATAAATTAAATATAACATGTAAGAATAAAGCATAAAAATAATCAGAAGAAAATAAAATCCTTACGGTAACTTCGACGCTATTCCCGTTAGAAAACCTCCAAGTCGAATTTGCACTTCCATTTATTGAATCAAAAATCTAAATTATTACAAAACATTACAAGTTCTCTCAAAAGAGAAGAACTCTAAACCTAAGAGAATTGAACTAAAAACTAAGAGAAAAACTAAGAAAAACTTAGAAACAAAGAAAGAAAGTAAGAGAAACTCAAAAACTAAGAAAGAGAAAGAAAGAAGAGAGTATGTGGTTTTGAGGTGTGCTTTGAAGTGAATGGAAGGGTATTTATAAAGAGAACGGAGAGAAAAAATGAGTAAAAAAATGTTAAAAAAATATTAAAAAATTAAAAAACGTGTAATGGACATGCCGAGGTCATCAATGACGTCAAGATGACGCTGTGGGCTGCACGCATGAAAATGGGGTGAAAACGCACGCGCGCTGGTTAGGCGTCTGGCCGTCAATGGCTACTGGCTACTTGCCACACGATTGCCTCTTTTGACATTTTTGACCTTTTCGACCCATTTTTTCCAATTTTTCCATGTTTGTTGACCTTTTCCCACTTATTTATTAATATATTTGTGATGTATTGCTTCAAGTATTCTTCTTTGAGTCTTTACATTGCAGTTTTAAGCCAAAATACCTGAAAAACAATAATAATACCCGTGATTCCGAAAAAGACAATTTTATATAAATATATGATAAAACATATAAATATATATATTTTTAATCAATTAATGTGCATAAAATCATGGTTATTTTAGTGCTTTTTGAGCACTCATCACTTGGTCAACGTGCTAACCACACATCTAGACGTGATTCATTTACCAGTTCCACTTGTGCACCATGCCAATTGTTTCCATGAATCATGTTATGCTGTGTGGTGATGACTCAGCATGCGTTGACTTGGAATAGTCTCATCTATCACGGGTCGCACTCTGATTTGCCCATAAAAATATGTGTGCCACTTTTCACGCCGTCATTGGTTGGCATTGTTAATTTTTCTTGTTTTGATCTCAAACTTTGATATGAAGTTGATTTGATGATCTAGACTCCACCTAGGCTATATTTAACCCCTAAAACATCCTATAAACCCTAAGGAGCCATCATTAGCATAATTTTGATCAATTTTTGGTGCTAAAAAGAGAGAAAAATATAAAAATATTTAAATGAAGATACAATTTTGGTGGAGATTCAAGAGGAGATTAATATTTTAATTCAAGAGATTGATTGTATTTCTTCTTATACTCCTTTCTTTATCAAGGGCATAAACTCATTAGAAAACAACTCAGCTTGTTTTAACTTTGAAAGTATGGAATCAAGGGTTGATATTATGGACTGTGTGAACTTTTTGGAGGATGCGCTTCTCATGTGTGTAGCAAAAGCAATCAAGGAAATTTTTTAGATAGGATCTAAGCTCAAACCATTAATTAAAAGGCCACCAAGTTTAGACCTCACACTTTTACCTTCCCATCCCCAATCAAGTAGGCAAGCGAAAAAGTTCAATAGAGAGGTAAAAAAGATTTTGGAAATACATAAATTGGATGAGTTACGGTGGAGTGCTTATAAAAATTCTCAAAAGTACAAAAATAAACCAAAAATATAGCATGATAAGAGAATTGAGTATTGTGTTTGCAAACAGGAACAAAAATTATTATTGAACAAATCAAGACTCAAAATATTTTTGGGCAAACTCAAAAGTAAATGGACAAAGGGGGATGCACCTTAGGACTTGATATGATAGTCTAGTCAAGGACATTAAACGTGACACTGGTTGGGAGGCACCTTAGTGTTATTTTACTTATATTTTTATTGTTTAAATTTTGTAGGTGAGGAAATGTGGAGAGAAATGGTGCAACAAGAATGAGCATTTCAAAGATAGATGTGATGTGCCATGACTAAAGGTGTTTTCTTTCCTTTTAATTTTTCATATTTATATGTGCATATTGGGGACAATGTGTAATTTAAGTTTTGGAGAAGAAACTTCATTCTCTACTTTAGTATTTAGTATGCATTTTCAAATTTTGGGGATTTATTTTTTAAATTTTTATGATGTTTTTAATAATGATTTGGGTAAAAATTGATAAATATATGAAAACTAAATACAAGCATGCTTGATATGAAACATATGAACTCAATGATAAAAATTGGTTGTCATGACTTGGATAAAGAATGTAAGATTTTTGTTAAGATATTTACATTAATCATGTGATATGCTTGTTAGTTTTGATTGAATTTATTCAAATTTTTACTCATATATTCATGAATGATTTTTGTATTCTTATTGAAATAAAATTTGTAGTGTGATATGCGAGTTGATGAGATCTCTAGGTTTTAGAATCTATTTGATCATCACTTGAGGCAAAATTATGAATAGTATTTAGTAAGAGAAATGATTCATGTCTTATTTGGATCGATTGAGCCTTTGAAACTCACCATTGTTAATATCTTTAGTCACCTATTTGACCTTAACAAAGAACCATTCATATCTTTAAGTCACATGTTATGCCTAGCCAATAAATAATACCTTTAGCCTTACACCTTTAGCTTGTATGAAAAGAAAAGAAAAATATAATCATATGTTATTCTATAGAGTAAGGTGAAATGTAATACAACCTATAAAAAAAGAAGAAGAAAAACTCACAACACATTTATCCTTCTAAAGAAAAAGAAAATAGAATTGAAAATATGTTTTAGGGTGTTGTAAAGTTATAAAAAAAGTATGTGGAATAAAAGAATATTAAAAGAATGATAAGAGAAGGTGCATTGAAATATCATGTAAAAACTCAATTATAGTTAAAAAGTGCATGATAAACAAAAAGAAAACTAAGATGTGGAAAAATCCTACATGTTTTCATTTATCAACCCCCAATTAAGCCTTACATTACAAACATGTAAAATCTTTATTGATCTTTAGCTAAGTGCATATTTATATTAGTGGAGAAGGATGTGAAAAATAGACTTATGAGACTTGTTCTAAGATTGAATTGATTAACATGCTCATACATGTTGATTATATGAGTGTGTTGGATGATATCATATGTAACACACACACACACCAATAAATTTTTCAAAATCTTGCATATCCGTGTATCGATGGAACGTTGATTGATGAATATGTGAACCTCATTGTCATAAAATTATACGAGTTTTGAGGGGAATAGTTTTCACTAAATATGCATGTATTATTAGATATATATTTATGAATATACTACACATGTCATTTTATTAAGCAATACTTGGGTTTACTTGAGTACAAGTAAAGAGTTAAATTTGGAATCCATAATATTTGTTTTTTCTATTCAATAAATAGTATTTTTAGGGTTAAAAATATTACAATATAATTATTTTAGTAAAAACAAGTGAAAATATAATTTTTAGAATTTTTTGGGTTTCCTTTTCAAATTTTTATGAATATTTTATGAATTTTTGATGCAGGATTAATTAGAAGCTACCATGTGGTCTATCACGCAAGCAGAGGATCTGATTAAGTGAGCCATGCATATGCCATATCAGTAGATTCCACCAATAGAAGATCACCACATGTGAGGAGTGATGCAGCATTGTGCCATGTGTCATTTTCTACTATCCTCAGAACATGTATTCGATTACATAATAGTAGAAAAAATTAAAATATGTTTAAAAAAGTTTAAATACTACAAATAATTGAAAAATTAAATATTAATTAATTACTTGAGAATTAAATTTATTACAAAAAAATAATTTACAAACAATACATATATATCAAAAACCTAAATACATAAAATTATTAAAATGAATAAATGAATAAAATACATCATTCTCTTCTAAGCTTGAATAAAATATATAACCTACGTAACACACAAATTTATACACATAATCAATAACACATAATATACATTAAAATAAAAAATATGAATAATAAGTGTAAAATAATTCATAGAAATACTTATAAGAGTAAATGAAGTGAAAAAATGAAGGAAGCGAAACAAAAATAGTGTTTGGTAAGTGAGAAAGTCAAGGAAAATGGGTATGAAAATTTTGAGTATTATGTTAAAAAAATAGTGGATCTAGAAGAGAAATTAGAGATGAAGAAAACAAAACTAATGGCGCTAGAAATGATGGTCAAAAGTGGCCAGAAAAGGAGAAATAAAATAGAAATAACAGACAGTTTTTCTCCATAAGGGAAGAGGGAAACATGAGCTAGCACTGTTGGTAAATGGGAGAGAGAAAAAGATAAGTAAAAAAATAAGGTAGCATTGGTTGACACGTAGAACTAACACTACATGAAGGATTTTTTAAGTTAGTTCTTTGTGTCAATCGACGCTACACATGGCTTAAGTTGGTTGACACGTAGAACCGACTTAAAATCCTACGTGTAGCATCGGTTGACACGTAGGACCGACACTATTTTTTTAATTTTTAAGTCAGTCTTTTAGCGTACAAACTTAAAATAAATTATAAGTCCGTTTTTTCCAATAACTGACTTTAAATTCTGACTTAATTGCTCCTTTTGTAGTAGTGTTAGCACAATTGTTTGTCTTGATTAAATAACATGCATAGTTTCTAAGTAAAGATGTATGATTCTTATGTATGTGATCCATAATTGATGAACTTAATGAGTAGTATGCAATTTAATTGACATGAGAGTGTGATTAAATTAATTATTATATGGTGTGTAGTTTGCTTGAAAGAGGAATACATGCTAAGTTAGATTCAATTGTTTATATAATTAGTTGATAATTATATTGGGAAGATTTTTGTGATTCACATGTTTAAAGATTGGGAGATTAAGTATTCTTAGATGTTTTCTTATATATATTCTTACCCACCAAATCTAATTTAATTAATAATTGTTATTTATTTTTAGTTCTTTAAATTTTGCTTTCTTAAAATATAAAAACACAAAAAATATTGATTTTAAAAATTAGTTTCTAATAAAATAATCTCTATGGGAGAGATATTTTCTTATCATTATATTATTTGTTGCGATACGTAAACTTACTTCTTCATTGTACACACTTCGTGAGTGCCCGATCAATGGTTAATACATTTCCTCTTCATCTCACATTCTTAACGTCATATATGATCAAATATTTATGAAAAAAGTGCATTTAGGTATTAATGCTATGCATAAAATTTCAATTTTATACTTTTTGATATATTTTATTTCAAATTGAATAATTGTATTATTGAACTTTATTTTAATTAACTATTGTAACTAAAAATGGAAAATTTGGTCAAAAAATTAAAGTCACATTCACAATGCGTAAAGTTATAACTTTATTATCTTATTCATATCAAGCTCTTATAACTTCTTATGCGACATAGATGACTTAAATATTTCAATCAAGTGTAACAATTTAAAAAAAAATAGTTGATTGAAAAACATTTTAATAGGTGTGGAGTTGCAAAGTAGAGTGCTAGTAAACTTTAATATTGAAAAGACTTAGATGAGCTCTCTTAGTCGTATAATTCTAAAAAAGGGTCCATTAAGTCCAATTTTTCAAATTGGATTTTTTCAAGAATAAAATTGAAAATTTATATTTTTAAATAAAAAGATAAAAAAACATTAAAAAAATGTAAGTCCTATTATTTTGGTATTGTCATTCCCTATACAAAATAATGTGTCAGTATTTTATTTGATGTTTACATCTTCCTTTTGTAAGTTTTGTTATTAGTGGATTAATATCACTTAGGACATAATTTAATATACATATTAGACATACTCAATCTTTTAGATTACATATAGTTTGTATTGTTGAGTATTCATTTTTTATTGTGCTATCTTATTGGAAAATCAGTATTTCTCGGTGTTTAAAATGTTAATCAATATGGGTTGTGGTGAGCTCGCTAGTGTTCTCCCTCTAGGCTCATCAAGGCCTGGTTAAAGGTGGCCTATGGAAACGTTTTCCCTTGCCAAGGTGGTCAATGAAGACTCATCAAGGTGCTCAATGAGGGCTTGCTGAGGTGGCCAATTTGGTAGTCGACAAGTAAGCAAGAGGCATTTACCCTTATTGAGGTAAAGGTTACCCTCACCAAGTTGGTAAGTCAAGGTCCAAGAGGATGAATTTTTCTATGATTTCTCCCCATTCTCTTGTTTCTTTGGAAATAATCTAGGGGAAAGCTATGTTCATTTGGCACCAAACATTCTTTGTCCTTTATTGGTTCATTTTTTTCTAAGCATTAAGTCCAAAAAATAGTATGTTCATATGTAGAACGTAGGACATGAGAGAGAAGCTTCTCTCATATTTCTCACACACCTAATTGAATGTAAAAAATGTGAGCTTAAGTAAGGTTTTGTTGAGGATTAAGAATGTATGATTGGCTACTAAAGAGCCACGTCCTTTGTACAAGTTTCTCTTAGGGTTAGGGTTGAGTTACCTAGTGTCGATTGGTAGTTGTAAGGATGCAATAGTTCCCATAAGTGCGAAGCTTATGCATAGTGTGCCATATATCAGTTGGTAGTTACAAGGTTGTAACTGTCCTTATTGGTAAGCATATGCAATAGTGTCATATGTCGACTGTAGTTGGAAGAGTGTAATAGTTCCCATAGGTGAGGTGTCTATGTGATGCTATGTCATATGTTGGCTGGTAGTTCCAAGGATGTAATAGTTTTATAGGTGAAGAGCCTATGTAGTGGTGTGTTGTGTGTGATCGGGTGGTGCGAGGTCGCATTAATGTCTATACATTAAGAGGTTGAGCCATCAATAGTCGATCACATCACATAGTTATGGATCTTTGAAGATGAGCTTAGATCTATTTGGATATCAGATGTTTGTATTTCTAGCAAGTGGATGCAGCTTAGGTGTAGTAGAGTGTGATGCTCCAATTGTAAGAGGTATTAGTTTATAGTATCTTTTTTATGTTTTGAATTGTTGATTTTCTTTAAATAGTGAATTGCTTGTTGTCAATTGATTGCCTTAAGAAACCCGATGATGTTACCAAATTGGAGCTAAATTCTATACATATTTATCTTATTATATGTTATGTTATGAATGACCACATGCTATGAAAGTACAATCATCATGTACTTAGTATATTCCACCATAAGAGGTATTGAAGTTATTGAGAATCCTTTATAGCTTGTCCATTATGTTTTCTTTATTCACTTGCTTTGTGATGTTTTCCATGTTAATATATGTTTCTAGCTTAGACAGGAGTTTGTGAGGTATACCATTACTAGTGTATTTTCTGTAGATTATTCTTTCTTATATAATGATTGTTTTTGTGCTGTTTTAAACTAAGTATATTGTTTTCATTTTATTTCTATTCTACTATCTACTTTATTCACGTTGTGAGGCCAGATTGGTCGAGTTGAAATAGAGTTCACGTAAGATTCCATGGGTTGACGTATCTAGCACCTTATAGGTCTAGGATGCCTATTTGTGCTAGAAGTTCAATCTAAATATGCACAATTGTTTCAACTTATGAAACTTTAAAAAGCAATAGGGAAAAAAATGCAAGTCAGCCATAACTGATAGCTTGCAAGTTTATGTTCAACTTTCGACAATGGTGGTGAGAAAGAAAGATAAACGAGAGATAGAGAGAACAAAAATAAACATATGCACATAAAGATTGAGAGAAAAGAGATGAGAGAGCAGGGAAGGGATAGAAAGTTAGTTTGTAGTTATTTTTCCCAAAAATATTTTTTTTATTGTTTTTAATTTAAAAGCATTGAATTTCAATTTTACCCCAAATTTTTAAAATTTGGACCTAAGTAACTGTTTTTTCAAATTACAGGAGTAGTAATGCTAACTAATAACTGTATTTTATACAGTTATTTTCATCAATTTTAGTAATGATAATTGCTATGTTCTATTAATATTTAGTTAATTTTTGTTAAATAAATTAATATTTTCCTTTTATGTGCTAAAAATACATTTTTAATAAAATTAAATAATTTGTATCGAAAATGTACTTAATTTCATATTTTTGTCCACAAATATAATTTATGATAATATAGTTTCTTAATTACAATTTATAAAAATCGAAAATATAATTTAAATTAAATTTGGGCTTAATTATAATTATTAAAAGTTTAAAAATTTAATTTAAAATTAGCAAAGGGCTTAACTGTAATTTAAGAAAGTGCAAAATGTAATTTGGATTAAATTTGTGGGTCAAAATATAATTAATAAAAATTTTGAATTTTCTGTACAGGAAAAGAATCGCACTCGCCTGATCACGACGTTCATCACGCATCGTTCGATCATCGATTCAATCCGGTCCCGGTTGGTAGTACAAACCGGAGCGAGGCAAAATCGCGTGTAGAATCTTTGCGCGGCTCGGCGTGCGATGGGCCCCACGTGTCGCGCAGGTGTCGAGTGGGCCCCGCGTAGTCGGTTGCGCGATTCCCGCGAGGTGCGTCGATCGCGGATTGGATGAGATGAACGGTCCCAGGATTGAAGCGCGTCCATCAAGCTATCAGCGCAGAGCCTTCGTGTAAAAATCCTATGTGACGCGGTCCGTCAGCGCGGCGTGCACTCTCACTCTTCCAAACGGAAAATGACCCGGTACGTGTCTCGTAAATATTCCGGCGAATAAAATGATGACACGTGGCATGTATTTGGTGAAATAAAAACGCAGAACCATCGCCCAGCTTAGTAGTTAACCATTTCCAAATCAGGAGAAATCGTGTGCGGCCGCGTTCTTCGTACGCCCTGGAAGCACGCCCGATGAAAGCTGCCATGTGTCACTACAATTTCTCTCGGCGAATCACGTGGTGACACGTGGCGTGCGGAAAAAGAAAAAAATTCAAAAAATTT
This sequence comes from Hippophae rhamnoides, assembly GCA_033030585.1. Classification (NCBI taxonomy): domain Eukaryota; kingdom Viridiplantae; phylum Streptophyta; class Magnoliopsida; order Rosales; family Elaeagnaceae; genus Hippophae; species Hippophae rhamnoides. The sequence continues at coordinate 4,313,396 of CM065434.1, read as the reverse complement.
GCAGTGTGTTTTGCGTACTACTCCATTACAATCTTGTTCCCAGCTGATGATAAAAAAATATAAAAAATAAAAATAAAAGAAAAGAAAAAAAAGGGGATATATGTTTTTGGGGGGGATACGTGTACTGAGGAATTTTTCTTTTCTTTTCTTTTTTAGTTCGGTTTCGGTTCCGGCATTTTTCTTTCTTCTTTTCTTTTCTCTCGAAATTTTGGGAGAAAAATAGCGATTCTGCAAGTTTTTTCTTCCTTGTAACATTTTAATTTTTCTTTTTTTCTTGTTTGCGTGTTACACAAAACACGTAGAGTATTGATTTAACATTTTATGTTGTATTTTCTTAGGGAAATTATAGAGAAAGACAACAAAGAAGAAGAAAAGGGATGAAATTTATTTTTCATTGAGGAATCGTGAAAGATTTTTTTTTCTTATCTATTTTCTTTTAATTTTCTTTCTCTACAATGTTTTATTGTTGTTGTGTTGTAATTTTAAATTCTGCTATAAACTAATATATTTGTTCTAGGATTGCAGTGTAGCGTAAATTATGAAATTTGAATTAAGTATTTTTCAATGATTTATGGGACTGTTTTAAGTTGTTTATTTTATCTGTGTTTAATGCTTTTAATTATCGGAAGATTATTTAACTGATACGTGACATTTAAATAAACTTGAAAAAGGCATTTTTGTGTGATGCTCTTGATGAAATAACGTATATATATAAGAGATAGAAATATACTTTTATTGTATGTGTAACTGTTAGAGAACTCAGAACTTGATAAATCTGGTTGAATTTAATTCGCATAGGAATATAGTGAATCATTTTAACTAGATGTTTCTGTATGGAGTTCGGAAGAGATATATGGATAAATTAGGAGTTCTTGGTTAACAACTTAAAACACGATAACATAAATCAAGATAAAATATAATGATTCAAGTGGATTAATTTGGTGAAACTGCAATCCTAGAATTTTCTTGAAATCCTAGAATTTTCTTGCAATCTGTTATAAAAGTTAGTTAGTTAAACTGCATCAAATTATCGACTGTTTGGATAAAATTAGGTTGAAATAATTTTAATAATTAATGAATACTAGTAACAAATCTCTGTGGGAACGATATTTTACTTATCATATTATTACTTGTGACCGTGTATACTTGCACGTTTTTCTGTGTGTTGCAAAACATACAACACTAACCTAAACCTTTCAAATACCAAAGTATATTATTATTATAGTTACAAGAGTTTTGCGAACCTAAGTCTCATTTCAATACTAAAGGTAGTTAATTGAAACAAAAAATTTGAAAGACACCCTTATAACTTCATATGTTGTATAAGTGACTTAAATATTTTAATTAAATTAAATAATTTTTAGTCAAAATAGTTGATTAAAAGATATTTCAATAATAAGTTATCAATTAAAGTAAAAAATATTAAAAATAATAAATTAAAAATTATCATATAACATTAATATCTAATTGAAGGTTTGCCCAATATTTACACATCACTTTATGCAGGTAACCAAACATGTCTAGTTTTCTTTTCTTTTTGTTCAACTTAAAGCACTTAGACGTTCGTCCATTATATTCTCCTTCTCCTTCTTCTTCTTCTTTTCTTTTTTATTTCCTAAATGTAATCGACAATCCATAATTTTTTTTCCTTTTGTTTCCTACATTTTATAACAAAGGCAAAAGAAACTGAATTGGCTCAACAAAGATATTAAACTTTTTTTCTTTTGAAAATAGGTAGAGTTAGACCCTTGTACTAATTGTTATCAGAGCTAAATGCCCCACTTGTTAATTAATTGCAATTTAGTCAATCTTGTTAAATGAAACATAAGAATATTTTTGTCATATTTTATAAAAGGATAAGTAAAAGGGAGTTAATCTACTTTTTGACTAATATGGATCATCTAAGCATAGATGTCCACAAAAACATTTCCTTACCTCCTCGTGATTGACATAAATTATCTACTCCATATGTTAGATATGCATTCTTAGGATATAATGTGTGCCAAAAGGGATTTGTTTCTTATGATCCTATATTACACCGTACACGCATTTTTAGGAATGTTATTTTCTTTGAAAATCAACATTTTTTTCCTATGTCATATGAGCTCTCTTCTTCTATTGTGATCATTTCCTCCTTTGAGCAATAGTTCTTATATCTTCCTCAAAATAGTTCTCGTTTTAAACTAGGTATGTTGTATATGAGACAATCCAATCCACGGTATCTTCCGATGGCTCACCCGATATCTAATCCTAACATGCACAAAAAAAATCAGTTGAAGCACCTCCAAAGTGTTTGGTACGTCACTCTTCTTGAGTGTCTATACCCCAGATAGGTATGGTTTTTCTTCTGGCAATTCTATTTACTATTGCATTGTCTAATTGTGATATTCCTACATGTTACTCACATGTTGTCAAGCATGATTGTTGGTGATAAGCTATGCAAGAAGAAATAGTTGCTCTAGAGGCCAATCAAACCTAGGACATTGAGTCTTATCCTTCCACTATAGTTCCTATAGGTTGTAAATGAGTTTACTCAGTCAAGGTTCGTTCTAATGGAAGTTTGGATTGTTATAAATCTCAGCTTGTTATCCTTTGTAACAATCAGGAATATGATATTAATTATGAGAAGACCTTTGCTCTTGTGGCTAAAATAACTATTGTTTGAACTATTCTATCTCTTGTTGCTTTCATAGATTGGCCACTACATCATATAAATGTTAAGAATGCTTTCCTTCATGGAAATCTTAAAAATTGTATTTATATGAAGCCACCCACGGGATTTTTTCCTCTTTGTCCTCCAATATGTGTAAACTTCGTCACTCTATTTAAGGTCTCACTCTTTTTATGGTCTCAAACAAGCTCCATAGGCCTGGTTTGAAAATTTTTGAATCAATTTATTACAATTTTCCTTCAAGTAGAGAAAATATGACACTTCATTGTTTCTTCAAAAATCAAACATGCATATTGTTGTCCTTTTGGTTTAGGTGGATGATATTGTGATCACTGGTTTTACTCGTCCAGCTCAAGACTCATCTCTCAAAATCCTTTTATATGAAAGATCTTGGGTCTCTTACGTATTTTCTTGGTCTCGAGGTGCATCGTAGTCCCTCTGGTATTTCACTAATTCAACACAAGTATGCTAGTTATTTGGTGCCTACAAATAGATTGTAGGAAGCTACTTTTGTCGATACTCTCATAGAATTAAATGTTAATTTTCGCAAAGAGGAGGGTGACTTACTTGTTGATCTTAGTTTATATCGAAAATTGGTAAGTAGCCTTGTCTATCTCACCATCACTAGACCAAATATTTCTTTTGCTGTATAGCAAGTCAACCAATTTCTTTAGACTCTTTATCATCTTCATTTGACTGCTGTCCGTCGAATCATATGCTATGTTCAAGGAACTTTTGCACGTGGCTTATTCTTTCCTTCAAGCAATTCTCTTCATCTTATTGTTTATAGCGATGCTGATTGGGTTGGTTGTGTTGATACACGTCGCTCCATCACTAATTGATGTGTGTTTTTAGGTGATGTATTGATCTCCTGGAAGAGTATGAAGCAAGACAGATTTTTTAAGTAATTTATAGAATCTGAGTACCAAACAATGTCTCTTGCTTGTTTTGAAATTATTTGGCTTCAAGGTTTTCCTTTTGAGTTAGACTTTTCTGAGACCGATCCTACACCTTTACATGAGAAAAAAACAAGTGCTATTCAGATCACGACCAATCATGTCCATCATGAGTGCATAAAGCATATTAAAGTCAATTGTCACTTTATTCGTGAAGTCTTTGAAGCTCGTGTTATCACTCTTCCACATATTTCTACTAAACTAAAAATTGTTCATATCTTCACCAAGGTTCTCACTCGTCATTGACATTACTTCCTAAGTCACGAATTGATACTTGTTGACCAACCCGCATCAATTTGAGGGGGGGTTGTTAACAAACATCAAAGCTGTCTATATTCATTTTAGTTGTTCATAGCTATCTACAATTTTTCTTAACTGTCTATAACTGTCCATATACACCTTTGTTGCTCATAACTATCCATATTTATTGTTCATAGCCATCCATATTTACTTCATTTATTTCAAAATTTGTTTATATATATATATATATAATTATTTTGTACAGTCTATATAATAGAGAGAAATCACAAGGTCAATTATTCGGTCATTTTCATACAACATTTTTTACTTATTTCTGAAAGCAACAGGATGAAATGAATCACACTGTTGTATGCCTTGAGCATGTTAATTGCAGGAAAGGTTGTCCAAACACTCCCTTGGTTCTAAAAGGTGTCACATTAACCATTAATGGAGGTGAGAAAGTTGGAGTTGTCAGTCGAACCGAAGTTGGAAGTCAACTCTAATGCAAGTCTTCTTTAGGTTAGTGGAACCTTCAGGAGGAAAGTTGAAGGAACTGTAAGAAGCAACATTGATCTAGTTGGAATGTATTCAGATGAAAAAATATGCAAGGTAAACACACCATCCTTTCATCCTATTCATACTAATAAGAGTAACACTTATTTATATCATCACTTACCTTATTGCTTCTTGTAAGCAAAGTCTTAAACGTTGCCAACTTTAGAATGCGGTGGCTGCAAAACCTGATAAACTTGATTCATTAGGCATGTTTTTTTCGCTATTATTCAAATAAAATTTATCCTTTATGTAGAAACTAGAAACTGAATGTTATGAATATTGAACTTGATAGTGGTGGACAATGGAGACAATTGGAGTGTGAGACAAAGACAACTTCTGTGTTTAGGACGAGTTATGCTAAAGCTAGCCGGCTTTTGTTTATGGATGAGGCCACTGCTTCAGTTGATTCAAAAGATAATTAGAGAAGATTTTGATAGATGTACAATTATTAGCATTGCTCACAGAATACCCACAGTAATGGATTATGCTAGAGTTCAAGTAATTGATGCAGTTCAGTTTTGTTCTTTCTTCAAAATTAAAAATATGTAACTGTTATCTTGTTTGTTCTTGGCATCGTGCTTTTTGCTCATGAACATTTTTGCTTCTCAACAGGAAGGGCAAAAGAATTTGACAAACCCTCTCACACCATCACTATTTGGAGCTTTAGTACAGGAGTATGCTAACCGTTCGTCAGGATTATGATCAACTACAGTTGAAAAGCACTTCCCGACTCGCATCTGGCAGGACTTAACGCTGAAATGGGCAATGGAAACACAGTTTTTTGATTTCGTGAGGGAAAAAGTAGTCTTTCCTCAAATCCAGAAAACCTCTTGTGATTTGTCACAAGGATATATACCAGAAGTAATCTCCTTATTTTTACAAATGCCAATAATAATGAATGTTAGGTTACTGCTCAATTTTATGTGCTAATGTTTGTAGTTCTAAATATTAACTGCTAGTTTGAACCAAAAAATTATATTAACTGGTTGTAGTTGAAGCCAAATAACATATATTGTTGCTGCCGTCACTGGGCTCTAAGGTCTTGCATCCAAGAATCAAGAATAGGTTTGTAGTCCAACGGTTAGGATAATTTCCTTCTAAGCAATTTGACCTGGTTTAGATAACCAAGTATAAATAATTATATGTGTAAACGAGTTTAAATATACAGATGAAATAGGGTATATAATTGGTATGAATTACATTAAAATATTCTATATGTAAAAATACATATTAAAGAAATACAAGTGCAAACCTATTATATTATGTACATGAAAAGAAATATTCTAGAAGTCATTTTGTTTGTGTTATTTAAATATTTTGATCAATTAGTTTTTGCAAAAGATACATAAATTACTTGATTTTTAAAATTATAACACTTTAATCACATAATTTCATAGTTATGTAATTAAAATTTTCTTTTTATACGGTATAAAATAGGGACTTTAATCACATAATTATAAATTTATATAATTAAAGTATTTTAATTTTAAAAATTAAGTGATGTAAGAGATGGTTTTATTGTATGAATAAACGAATGTTTACCATCTAATTTATAAAAAAAAAAGCAAAATTGTAATAATTAAAATAAACATAATTATGAAGAGGCATGTTCTTGGACATCCTATTATTCTCCACCAATCTGTTATTGGCTTTTTTCACCTGGTGTGTTGGTTGCTACCAGCTGGATCTCGAGTTCTTTAACATTCCCCCTCAAGTTGGAATATATGTTAATTATTCCCAACTTGTTAAGTAAGCTCAAGAATTGTGGAAAACTCAGGGATTTGGTAAATATATCTGCTGGTTGCTCTAATGTAGAGATATGATAAGTCTTGATCATTCTAGCTTGAATCTTTTCTCTCACTAGATGACAATCGATCTCTATGTGTTTGTTCATTCATGAAACATTGGATTTGATGCAATGTGAAGGGCTACTTGATTGTCATAATATAACTTGGTCAATTGGGAGTGTTTGATACCTAAATCATATAAAATGTATCGTAACCAAGTTACTTTGCAACAGGCTGCTGCCATAGAGCGATATTCTACTTCTACACTTGACCGTGAAACCGTATTTTTTTTCTTAGTCTTCCAAGAAATTAGCGAGTTTTTAAGAAACATACAATATCATGTGGTTGATCGTCGTGTGTATGTGCATCTAGCCTAATCTGCGTCACAGAAAGCATTTAGTTGTAATTAACTAGTTGCTAAGAAAAAAAGACCTTGTCCTTCTGTGTTCTTGACATATCGTAGCACTCGTTGAGCTGCTTCCAAATGTGGTTGACATGATTTATCCATATATTCACTGAGAATGTGCACAATATAAACTAAGTCGATTCGTGTTATGGTCAAGTATATTAATCTCCTAACAAGTCTTCGATAGAATGTGGGGTCACTAATGAATTTCCGTTCAACCTTGCTGAGGGATAAATTCTGTTTCATAGGTAAATTGGCAGATTTGGCACCAAGATAACCCATGTCCTTCAATATTTCAAGTGCATACTTGCATTGTAATAGAACAATTCCCTTCTTGGAACGTGAAACTTCTATGCCCAAAAATACTTTAATTCACCGAGATCTTTTAGCTTGAATTGTCGCATGAGATGATTCTTAGTTTCTTCAATGTCTTGTACATTGTTTCCTATTATGATTATATCATCTACATAGACAAGAAGAGCAGAAAAGGAATTACCATGGGTTCAGACGAATAGTGAGTGATCATACTTGGATTGGTTAAAACCAGCTAGCTTAAGTGTTGTTGATAGCTTGATGAACCATTGTCGTGAGGCTTGTTTAAGTCTATACAAAGATTTGTGTAGTTTACACACTTGTGTTTCCCCCTTTCGTCCGAATCCAGGTGGAATAGACATGTAGACATCTTCGTGAAGAACACCATAGAGAAAAGCATTGTTGACATCGAGTTGGAGAAGATGCCAATTTTGAATAGCAGCAACGGAAAGAAGGAGACGAATAGTGACAAGTTTGGTTACTGGTGCAAAATTTTCTTGGTAGTCAAAACCTTCAATCTGATTGTATCCTTTGGCCACTAACCGAGCCTTGTATCGTTCCACAGAGCCATTAGGATTATACTTGATTTTGTAGACCCATTTACAACCAACTAGTTTCTTGTTTGAAGGAAGCTATTGAAGCGTCCAAGTGCCATTAGTTTCGAGAGCATCCAGTTCTTGTTTCATGGAAAGCCACCATTTTGGATCGTTAAAAGCTTCAGGAAAGGTGGTTGGTTCCCTGAGAATGGAAATAAAAGTTGCAAAGGCACGATGTGAAGTGATAATCGGTCATAAGTAAGTACATGAGATAAAGAATGAGAAGTACCTTTGTTATTGGACGATGTTGAGTTAGACGAAGGGAAGGATCGAGAAGGCAAGGAAGCTTCTACATGATACTTGTGAAGGTAGCTAAGAACAATGGTGGATCGAAAAAGCCTATGTGTGACTGGTGTTGGAGGAGTCACATGTGGTGTAGAAGTTGATGATGATGTTTCAGGAGATGAATTTTGAAGATGAAGAATGTCTGAGTCGATTGTTGGAAGGACAAATGTTGTATGATGAAGTGATGTATTTGGAGTGGTTGATTGACGAATGTTAGGCATGTTATCATAAATAGTATTTTATGATGGAGTGAATAGAGTTGAGTTTTGACAGCAGAAGTGAAATAAGGAAACACATGTTCATGAAAAATAACATCATGAGACACTAAAGTCTTGCTTGTTTCCAGATTGTAGACACGATAACCTTTTTATCCCAGATGGATACCCAATGAATATGCATCTATGTGATTTAGCATCAAACTTGGTGAGTTGATCATGATGTGCAGACACAAAACAAAGGGAACCAAAGACACGAAGATGTTCATACCTAGGAACTTTGTAAAAAGGGATTTCAAATGGTGTTTTACCTTGAAAACAGGTGTTGGAGTACGATTTATAAGGTATGTGGTATAAGAATGACATCTCTCCAGAATTGTTTAGGGAGATTGGCTTGGAAGAGCAATGCACGAGTGACATTGAGAAGATGACGGTTTTTGCATTCAGCAACACCATTTTATTGAGTGGTAGAGACACAACTGGTGTGATGGAGGATTCCTTTGGTAGAAAACAACTTAGTCATAGAGAATTCTGGTCCATTGTCGCTACGAATGATTTTAACTCTGGATGCAAATTGTGTTTCAACAAGGTTAATAAAGGTGGTAAGAAATGTGTGTATCAAATTTAGTATGTAAGAGATAGACATGTGCATCTTGAGTAGTCATCAACAATAGTGAGGAAATAACGTGCTTCATTAAATGCTGGAATGTGATAGTCACCCCAAATATCGACATGAATTAATTCAAAAGGTGCTTTTGTATTGATGTAACTTAAAGGAAATGAATTACGAGTTTCCTTAGCTAGTGGACAAATAGAACAATCACTAATGGAATAAAATGGTGTGTTGATGGAAAGAAAAATTACACGCAAACTGTTATTAGATTAATGATCAAGTCGTTGATGTCATAGATGAGAGTTGGTTGAAACATTATTTGAAACATAAAAACATACATCCAGGTGTGTTTGTTGTCACTAATTGGATCTCGAGTTCTTTAATAAGTGATTTATATGTTATTTACAAAAGTTACTTACCCAACTATTTCAATGACAAAAAAAAAACACTTAAAAATTGGTAACTCCTTGAAAGCAAATTCTCAAAAAACGAGTTACTTGTCGATGGATTTCCACAGCTAATTTCTCCCGACGATGAGCAGACCTGCTAGATACCCATGAAAGCTCGACATTGGGATTCCCAATGCAACTTTGCTTGCCGAATTCGCTCTACTCTCTCTGTCTGATGCCGTCGTTCCCAGTATTCATGGCAGCTGTTCATACAAACAACAAGTGTGTGTTAGGTAACCAGTTTATTCGTATTTTCTACTTTCAACCCTCAGCCAAAACCTTTGTTCAGCAAAATACTAAAGAATTCAAGGTGAATATTATAGCATACCTTCGTCTTAATAAAATGTTCAGCTCTTCCAAATGCACGGCACCTTCATACACTCCTGACTGAAACCATTACACATAAATGAGTAAATGGATGACAAAACTGATATAATTCTATATTTTATTCTCTAGTCATGCCACAAGCTGGAACAGTTTCATTTGGCAAGGACCTCGAAAACATTGATATCCTTTGAATTTCTGAGTTCCAAATCCATGGTTGTCTAAATAAAGATCAGAAACTTAACTATGCGTTGTGTCATGGTCCTTGTAGCATCACACTTAACCATCTAATGAATATTTTCTCAACGGTGATCTACCAATTAGGAATTAGGAAACAGAAACATGAAAATAAAAGGCTGTGCAAAGTTTATAACGTCAGTGGATGAATCACCTCTCGGCAGAGAGGGCATTTTTCTTTACGATCTGCCGCCTTCAATCCATCTACTATCGTAACTGATGCAGCCGAACAAGCGCACGTGTAGCAGTATATATGACCGCATGTGAGAGCAACTGGATCAAAAACCGTTTCCTGTTATAGAATAATCACACGAGAACTTATTGAAGTATTTGGTGCGGTTCAAACTTGTGGGGAAGGGGTTTTTATACACTAGACCATAAGATAACTCTTAGTGTGGATTTGAACAGATAAATAATTATTTGAATTAAACTTTTGAACAAAATATTTGAACTCTAGTGGAGATTAGAAAACTTACCAAACATATAGAGCACGTCAAGTCGGTATCAACCTTGACAGAATCAAAGAGCCCACAAGTGAGGGATGGTTTCCCGTCATTAAATGTGAGGGAGCATCCCGCAAACAATGCTGGTGCCTTTTTGGAATTAACTTTCCTTTCCCTTAGATTAATGTGAAAAGCCATAAGTTCGCATAGCCACGGACTCTGAAGGATCTCAACATGCATGCTTTGAGCTTGTGACTGGAAGGCCTGCCCTTGTTTGGAGTAATGAATCTACAACATCATAAAAGGGAACAGATGATGAAACAATACGACAATACGCAACTATTGAATGAGAGAGAGAGAAGCAAGAAACGAAATTCTCAAAATTATTCTTGATTAATTCTTCACTTTTGCAGGTGATACATATATACACAGTATGTGTAGAGTCCAATTCTGTTATAGCAGAAACTGATGACTCATCGTTATTTAATTCGTTTCTTAGTCACCTAATTATATTTGTATACTGTTATAAATACAGGCCTAACTTAATCCAATAAAATCATATTGGGTTAAGTTAGGCTTGAGTTTTTAGCATGATATCAGAACTTGGTTTGATTTGATCGATGACTTGAGTTTGACCTGATTTGATCGGTGATTTGAGTTTTGTCTTTAACAGTTTCACCGTGGCTTTGTGAGACTAGTTCTGTCCGTGTGGAAGGGGGCTGTTAAGTTTACTTCAGTCCCACATCAGCTAAAAGTTCAGTAACAATATTGCTTATAAACTTAAACAACCATTAATTCAATCAGATCTTATTAAATTATGTTAGGCCTATATTTTTAATATATACTAATCTGATTTGCCAAATACTCTCCTTCAAACTCATCGTCTTGGCAAAAACATGAGAATCAATACTCTCCTCAAACTCATGGTCTTGATAAAACCATGAGTTTGATTCTCATTGAGACAAGCCTTGTAAATCCAAGAGGTTTTGTTAGAATATCTGCAAGCTGTTCATCAGAAGTGCAGTACCTCACATCTAACTCCTCCTTTATAACTTGGTCTCTTAGGCAACATATATAATACTGCAACCATTATCAAAGCAAGATAAAATTGTACCTTATCGTATTTCTTTAGTATTTTCCGGATTGCAACGGCATTGATTAGTGCATAAATAACCAGGTCCCTGCCTTCCTGTATTAAAGCAACATGGTTTCCCTTGAGCTTTCCTTTAAACCAAAAGAAGTACTTTCGAAAGCCAGAAGCCAGATGTAGCTCTAACAACTTCTGTGCACGCTCATTGAAAAAACCTACTATTTGAGACATTTCGTTTAGAAGTGAAGGGAAAAACGTTCCGTCACAAACTGAAAATATCAAATTAAACTCAAAATAAGACCATATAGAATAGTAGAAAGTGAATATAAGTAAAATTGCAGTACATAGTTAGAACTTGGAAGTCCCTGATGCTTCAGTGATTTTTTTAAGTCGTTTTTTTCTCCCTTCTTTAAGGCCCTAACATGTATTATAGTAATGCATTAATAGGAACAACAACTTACTATCGTAATCAAATAACCAATCTTAGCAAAAATAACGGGAATAATTATTTCGGGGTTCATTGTCTTTGAATAAAAGTGTAATTTAATCGTCTAGAATAAGAAAGATACTAACAATAAGTCCTTTTATTTATAAAAAATGTGTTCATTAATCATTTTATTTATAAAAAATAATTTACATAAGAATTTTTAAAAATATGAATAAATATTTTATTGATAAACTTTTTTAAAATGAAATAAAGCAGGTAAATAATGAAGAATACAGATGATATTATCATCATTTCAACCTTACTCTGAAACTAACAAAAATTGAAACCAAATGTTATTCCTCTCGTTCATTTTTCTTAGAGACAGACCAAAAATTTTCTGAGGCAAAGAAAGAGGTAGAGGAGAAACCAAAAAATGTGTCATTTTCATAACCCATTTTAATTATAAAGAGAGACATCATTGAAACCCTATGAGATGACAGAGGGTATCAAAGTTTTTAGGATTGGACCAAAGGTTTTTTTTTTTTTTGGGGTGAGGTATGACGTCGTTAAAATAAAATAAAAAGATTAAATTATACATTTTTTAATTTTAAAAATTAAATAACACATCTTGTATAAATAAAAGGAACATATTTAACTTTCACCCAAAATAATAACAATAATAATCAAACAACCACTGGAACAATTAAATACTGGAAACAAATGAAAAAGAAGAACATCAAATAAGTTTGTAGAAAGAAATTTTTAACAATTGAATTGGATACACATTACATAGACATTTAAACTTTATATATTATAAGGTGAGTCCTATATAGCTAGTGAAAAAGGGAAAGTGAAAATCTAGGTGCGTGTGAAATTACTAAATACATTTCACAGGTCTATATAGTGACGTTAAAATTGAGGAAATATAAAAAATCGTAAATAGTTATTAAAATATAATGTGAAATAATACAAACTCAAATTATAATGTAATTCACATAGACATAATTAAATATGGGGCTACGAGGGGATATAGTCCCCAACAAAATTTAGAGAAAAAATTGAGTAATATCAATCTCAATCTATATATTTGTAAATTAATTTAACCAGAATAGTATATCTGTTTTTATGGCTTTACAAATTTAATTTTTAAGTATTAATTTGATCAATTTAATATTTAACTTCTCAAATTGATTCATTTGGAATCCTAATTTTTTTTCTTCAACTTGACCAATTTATTACTTCCTAAAATATTAATATTAGTCTCCGAAGAAGTTATAATCTTAAATTGATCAAATTTAATAAATAAAATATCAAATTAATCAAAATAAAAATATCAAAATACTGAATTAATTAAATTAATTTTTAAGGACTAACTTGATCAAATTACAAAAAACTATGAACTAAATTGGTTATTAGATCTTTTAATTATTACATCTCATTTTGAACATAGAGCATATTCTTTTTACAGAAGTAAAAAATTTAATATCTTAAATTAATGAAAATTTGGGCTTAATGTTGTAAGAAAAATGAAATCTTCAGCAAATTGAACTCATTGCGACGTGGTATTCAATTTCTTTATTACCATTAATGTTGAATTTGTTGAGCTCTCAGAGTATTCATGATTACTTCTTTTACTGGACGATATTACTTGTATATGATTTTCAAGAGATGGATTAGAGTTGAAACTTCTGGAATGGTTAGCATTTATTATTATTATTTTGTTATTCAAATTATTTGAAAAACCAAAAATGCCCTCAATTTAACGTGTATTTGAAAATTAAAAAAAAATACCTTTTAGACTAATTTTTTTAATTATAAAACCAATTATGTAACTAATTTCAAAAATTATAACATTAAAGTATATTAAACCAAAAATTAACCCTTATCCATTAATTACAATCAAATCGACTATGATTAGCAATTTTAATGTTAAATTATGTTAATAATGCTATAAATGTGATGATTTTTTACTTGAAAATATAAATAAATTTATATATTTGTATAAGTTTACTAAGAAATTATTAACCCATTGAAAAAAAAATTCTGAGTATGGCCATGATTGTAAAGGTATAACACGAAGTCTTGAATCTATTTCGCAAGTTTTCCCTGTATTATTCAAGTAATTTGACTTCTGACATATGCTGGTTTCTGTAATTAAAAAAATCACATGAATTATGAGGATTGATGAATTAAAAAAATCCCATGCAGTTGTTATTATCTATAGAATCATAACCCTAAATCACTTATATATTACTAACCTCACCTACATGTTACTCTTAATTTTTTTTATACTGTCTGTCTCTAAATTTTTGTATCATATCTCTCTAAATAAAATTGGTACATCTATGATAGAAATCCATCTAAAAATTGTTCATTTCGGAAATTCGATTACGAGATCATGACCAACCATAAATCAGAGCAATTTCACCACCTTTGACAATATCCAATGGATCAACCCAAAATCCAGAAATTAAAATCGTCAAAATTACAAAATTCGATCCGAGAAATTAGAAAGATAAAGAAAATTGAGATGCGGTATCTGTTCAAGTTACCTGAGCAATGGTCAGGACAAGGCTGCATGTTAAGAACGCCATTAATGTGATTATGGGATTGAAAGTCTTTGCGACACTTCTTTAAGATCTTCTTTAGCTTCTTGAAACCAACGCCAGGTAGTTTCTTCTCCTGGCGTTCCATGTATTCCTGGTATTTCTTGCAAAACTTCATATTTTTATCCTCAACAATATATATAACCACTTACAAAATCAAACACAGAACATCAAATAAACAGAGACGATGAAGGATCAGAATTGGTTCGGATAAATATCGAAGGAAGAATAGCAAAGGCACGGCAAGAATTGTGTGTGTGAATCGAGAGATGGTGTTGCGTTTTCTTTACGTGTGGATTTCCAAAGCTTAATGTTACTGTTTCTGTCTATGATGAGTGAAGGATGTTAAATCTGCTAAAACGCTTATAGAGACTATTTGGTTGGTACACGTACGTATTTAAAGGACACATCAGATCAGATAGTGATGAATGACACAAATCTCGCTTGGTAATTATCGTCAAATGCTTGCGAATTTACCTAAAGAAAAAGGCTTTATCAGTGGGATTTGGACCGAAAAGAAAGAGTTAATCAAGTTTTGTCTTAATTTATTTATTAGATGGAAACAGTAAGATAAAATAAAGGTAATAATATTATTAAAATATAAATTGTTATTCTTAAATTTTTTATTTTATTTTAATAATATCACTCCTCTTTCCATTCCATTTAATTAATATAGACCGTTTCTTTTCCTTCCGTTCAAATCCCACTAACCTGGCATACCATCGCCGGCTAGGGCCCCATTAAATGTCACTCCACCACCCACACCATCGTCGCTTAGACTCCCATTGATCTCCACTCGACCACTAATTCGTGAAATTCACTTCGACCCGCTTCCGTCTTAGCTCGCACCCATGGTAGCAAGATCCGGCCCTGAGCATCGGCAAATCTAATATCCATCAAATGTTGTGGGACGCGAAGTGTTCGGATGATGGGAAAATTGTGTTCTATATTATATACATCATAATGGAGGATTAATAAAAAAAACATGAAGGTGAGAAGAAAATACCTAGAAAGATATTCTCTTCCTCTCCACCCTTTTCTCTCGAACGCCTAAATGTGAAAGGCAATTGTGGGATTAAAGCAATATGATGAGCTTGTATATATAAAGGTGGGGAAGCAATCGGATCCATCCCTCAAAAGTCACATACAAGGCATACACTTGCTTGGCAAGCCCCGGGGCTTTATGATTATGTTACGAACAAAATTGGGTAAATTATTTTTGATAAATATTAAAATTATATTAATTTTAATTTTATATATAAAAGTTATTAAGTTTGTTATAATTAGAATTTAAAATAAAATCAATTTAAAAAAATACATAAAATATAATAAAGATATTATTTAAATATCAAATTAACAAAAAAAACTTTTAGAAAAATCAATTTTACATTATCTTTAATTATATTTTAATCGTCTAGTTAATATAATTTAATTATCTCTATTTATTAATAATCTCTAAAAAATCATCCAAAATTCTCTTTCGACAATTTTTTTATTAATTTACAAAAGAATATACAATTTAATAAAGCAAAAAAATATTAAGATTAGTGATTTTAAAATTACATAGGTTCATATAAGTCTTTCGATCTCTATATTTATCTATCCCAAAATATTTTAGATTTATCCTATAATTTTTTCTTTCGATAGTAAATTACAAGACTTAAAGCACCTAGAATCATTAAACTCAAAATAAATCAGACAAATATAAAGATAAATAATTCAAATTAACGTAGAAAATCAAATATAGTTTAAAATTAAATGAAATATTTTTTTAAAAATAAAGAAAAACTAATTCATGTTAAAAATTAAATTTAATAAAAGAATTTACCATAATTTTCTTAGAAGAATCGAAAGAAAATTTACTCAAAAAAAAATATTCCTTTGCGTTAATCTATTGGGCTCCAATCTTTTTTTTTCTTCGGTTCTTTCCGCCATCGCTCTATTCTTTTTTTTTTCTTTTGATTTCTCAGTTTTGCTACTCCTGTTTCTTTTTCTTTTCTTTCGCAGCATCAGTTTCTTTGTTTTCTTATCCCTGTTCTCGTTTTTCCGTTCTATATCTCTTATTATATATATATATATATATATATATATATATATATATATATAATAAAAATGTTAATTTAAATAAATCTTCATTTAAATTTAAGAACCCCTAGATGATATGCTTATAAAATTTTGAATTTTCATTATTTTTAAATTTGTAATAAAATTTAAATAATAATAATAAATAAATAAAATTAGATTAAAATTAAAGTTGAAAAGTGATAAATTTTGTCAAATTAAATCATCAAACACCCCGAACTTAAAACTTTGTTTGTCCTCAAACAAAAATAAAATAAAATTGTAGATTGATGAGTGCTTAAAAAAACTAAAATTATCATGATTTAATATACTTTAATTGATTAAATAGATTTATAATTGTATGATTTTATCATATTTTTATATAAATTTTCTTTTCGAAATCACGGATATTTTTTATTGTTTTTTAGGTATTTTAGCTCAAAAATAACTTAAAAACTCGAACAAAAAAAATACTAAAGGTAATACATTACAAATATATTGAGAAAATAAATGAGAAAAAGTCAAAAAGATAGAAAAATTGAATAAAATAGGTCAAAAATGTCAAAAGGCCAAAATCGTGCGCGTAGTTATCCAGCCATGCCGAGAAATGTGTGTAGCCTTTCCAGCAGCATCGAGAAATGCACACAACGTCGATCATTAGCGTGCGCATCTGCGCGCAACACCTAGCACACATTGCGTCGACTTCCGTGCGCGCCTGCACACTCCTCGCCGTGTCCCGTGCACGCCAGCTGCCTGTCTACCAAGATTTGCCTCCCCCATACGTGCACCAACCTGTCCAAATGCGTCCAAATTTAAATTTTAAAATATTTTTTCCTATTTTTTTGGTTTTTTCCTCACCTATAAAAAGACCTTTCACATTCCAAAACACACAATTTTCTGAACACTTTCTATTCTTTACAATTATCTTTTTATGTTTTATTCTTATATGATATATTTAATTTATCTGTGATTAAATTTAATACGGTTGGCTATTTGTAAATATGATATAATAATAACATTGTTATGTTTGCAAAATATTAAATAGGTAAAACATTTCTATAAAACAAATTGATTTTATTTTTATTCAAGTTAAGGATGTTAGAGAGAAATATATTATTTTTCATTACAAACTTAAATCTAAAAATTAGATTTTAAGGTTTAATTATCGAGTCTGATTTAGAGTAGTGCTCTTTTATTTGTTGATACAATCGTCCGGTTGTTAGAGTAAAACTCTATTTCAAAAGTTTTTATTAGAATTAATATTTGAAAATGTATTGACAACATATTTTTAATAATGGTTTTAAAACTTGAAAGTTAGTACTCAGATAATTAAATTCTTAGGTTTAATTTAGACACCTTGAATAAAATTTAAAATGTCTAACCCCACTAAAGGTGGCATTTAAATGGTTCATTTTAAATCTCTTAGAAAAAAGAAAGGAATTAATTTAATTAACAAAATTAGTTATCGATCCAACCCATAGGTGTTAATTAATTTGTTTAATTAACAAAGAATATCTGATATCACCAAATGTGGTATTCATATAAAAAATAAATAATAAATAAATATCATTTTATATTTTTAATAATCTAAATAATATGAGCAAACATAATTAACTTAATTATTATATCCTTAAATACTCTACTATTATAAATGATAAATATTTGCATTATTGTTTATTGAATCCATATCTATGTTTATTTATACTATGTCATTAGATTAGAACACAAAAAACAAAATATATGTTTAGGATTTAATTTCGTTTTTAAGATTTTGAATAATAAATTAAAAATCACATATATTTCTTTCTTAGATCGACTTTGGGAGTATACTTATTATTTTTCTATAAAAATGATTTGTGCACTTGCGAGAGTTTTACAAATAATAAAACCACAAAGGATATTTCGCAAGATCAGTATTTGTAATGTCGATCTTGTGACTCATCATCATATATAATGTCAACAAGACCCCATAGAGAACAACCATCACTCACTAAGCCATGACTTAAATTTAGATTTCATTACTAATAACTTACTCTTTTTACATCAAAGATAGTAAGAAAATCAATCAAAAATTTAGCAATTTGTCAAGCAAGAGTTAAACATTTACTTTAACCGAAAGCTAGGTCTTTGAGTGTGTGTGTGTGTGTGAAATAGTTAGTTTAACTCCAAATCACGAGTAAATTCAGATAAAAGTAGAACAACTAAAATCAGAAGAATTCTATCAAAACTTAACTCCATAAGTCCAATTTTCAGAAATCCTCTCCACTAATGTAATCAAATACCAAAATAAGAGATCAAAAGGTCTTTAATCAGGGTTGTAATGACAGGCCATAGGATGAGGCCTAAGAAATAAATGGATATGGAAAATCAAAGAAAATTGGGAAAATACTTGGTAGAAAAAAGAACAAAAAAAAAAAGGAATATCCACAAGATTCACACTATAGCTCTTTCTCAACAATATGCTCATATTGATGACAATGTTGTTGTCATACTCAATAAGTGGAGTATTTTTTTTTGTTTTTCCTTTTTCCTTTTTTTTAAGACGTGGTTTCCTTGATATGCATAATCTTTACTAATTTCAACCACTTTAACTATTTTTTGATTCTTGCCTTTGACTTTATTTCTTTTTTTCACACATTAATCAAATAGAGCAAACATAATGTGAATTATTTAATTTGAACTTCTTTTTAAATGCAAATTTTCACCAAGGTATTTTCTCAAAATTTAAGGTAAGTTCATGGTTTTTGGTTGGGAAAGCTTTTTGGTTGTGACAAAAAATTTCCTAGATAATTTTTCTAATATTTGGTATCAACTAAGATTTTGCCTTAAGGATCCATCAACGAATTCTAGAGTAAAGTAATATTAAAATTTTCCTAACTCAGTTAATTCAACTCTTTTTTTTCATAGGCAAAATAGAGTAGAGAAAATTTACTATGTACTCAATTATTTTCAAGGACAAAGATTGAAATCAAAGTACCCATAAAACTCTAAATAACATAATAGCATATTTTGAAAAACATTTCTCAAAACCATCCTCAACCATAAATTTCAGAGTCATAGCGAATTCAATCATACTCAAATGCATGCTTGATAAGATAATTCAACAACTCAAGACTATAGAAGTTAACACTCCAAAACTTAAACTAAACAATATCTTCATTGTAATTTAAAAGAGAGAAAAATTGAAGAAATGAAAGGAACTTCCCTAGTTTTATGATGGATCCGCATTAGCTTGTAATTTTTAGATTTTTATTCCTGCAAAATAACCAGGATCAAAATCCAAATTATTCAAATAAATAATAAAAAATAAAATAAAATAAATAAAAGAACAAAAGAAATTTTTATGGGCTGCATCCCATAAGCGTTTGTTTTATAGTCTATAGTGAGACTTTTCAATCTTCATTAATTAGGATTTCGAAGAGGAATAAATGCATAATTCCTCTCCACTTGTTCTCCATAATAATGCTTCAATCTCTGACCATTAACTTTGAATATATTCCTTGCCTTGTCCTTCAAGTATATTTCTCCAAAAGTGGAAACTTTGTCAATTGTACAAGGACCTTTCCATCTTGATCTTAACTTACCTAGGAAGAGGTTTACTTGTGAATTGAAGAGCAAAACCTGTTATCTTGGAGTAAACTCACACCTAATAATCTATTTTTCATGCCACTTCTTTGTACGTTCTTTGTAGATCTTTTCATTTTCATGCGCATCATTTTGGAACTCATCCATCTAATTCAATTGAAGAAGTTTCTTTTCCCATGTTGTCTTCAAATAAGAATTAAACTTCTTTACAATTGAATAAGCTTTATTCTCCAATTCAACAGGGAGATAACATACTTTTCAAAAGTAAAGTCATCCATGAAAAATTCCATTATATCTTCGACCATATCTAAAAAGATAGCCATCATGCAGCATTGAAATGTTTCTGGGGCATTGCATAATCCAAAGGACATCCTTCTAAAAGAAAATTTTTGTAAAGGCATGTGAATTTAGTTTTCTCTGTATCTTCAGAGGCTGTGGAAATTTGGTTATACCCTGAATAACCATCTAAGAAGCAATAATAGGGATATCCAGCCAATCGATTCAACATTTGATCAATGAATAGAAGTGAAAAATGATCCTTCCTTGTTGCTTTGTTCAGGTTGTGGTAATCCATACATACACGGCAACCTGCATTGGACTTACCCATAAGCTGTCTGAAATAGCATAAATAATTCCAGAATTGAAAATTTTTAAAATTTCAGCTCTCACAACTTCCTTCATTTTTGGATTTAATCTTTTTTGGGGCTCAATTGATGGTTTTTAAGGCTCCTCCATTAGAATCTTGTGCATGTAAATGGATGGACTTATACCATTTATGTCATAGAGAGTCCATCCCAAGGCTGTTCTATGCTCCCTTAATACACACAGTAACTTTTCTTCTTCTTTAGGTGTACATGATGCCGCAACAATCACTAGAAAGGTGTAACTATCGCCCAAGAATGCATAACGAAGATGCTCAAGCAATTGCTTCAACTTTGAAGTTGTATTTTGCTGCACTTTTTCTATAGAGATTATAGAATCAGTCTTTGCTACCATTGGCTCTAGTCTCTCCACTTCTATGCTAAATGATGTAACTACTGCAATGCTTCCAAGACAAATACATAATGGAGAAATTCTTCACTTAAAAAACTTAAATCAGGTTCACAAATAGCAGAGTTATTAAAATCATAAGCATGAGATGAAGTGGTGATACATCATTCTAGGTGATTGGCCAACATATCTTCTTGAAAGGCTTCTACTTCGCATCATTGATGAGCGAAAACCGGCATCGCCAATTCTCGCAAATACTTTGGTTTTAATATTTGTAAAACTCTCGCAAGTGCACGAATCATTTCGTAGAAAATGATAAGTATACTCCCAAGGTCGATCTAAGGAAGGAATGTATGTGGTTTTTAATTTATTATTCAAATTTTTAAAAACGAAATTAAATCCTAAACATCCTGTCACGATAGTTTTGGTTTTTGTGTTCCTAATCTAATAACATAAAATAAACATATATACAGATTAATTAAATATAATAAACATAGATACAAATTCAATAAATAAATATAAATACATATTCAATAAATATTCATGCAAATTTTATCATTTATATTAGTGGAGTATTTATGGATATAATAACTAAGTTAATTATGCTTGCTCATATTATCTAGGTTATTAAAGATATAAATTGATATTTTATTGATTCTCTCTTTTTTGTATGAATACCACCTTTGGTGGGGTTAGATACTCTTTGTTAAGTAAACAAATCAATTAACACCTATGGGTGGGGTTGATAACTAATTTGGTTAATTAAATTAATTCCTTTTTCTAAGAGATTGAAAATGAACCATTTAAATGCCACCTTTGGTGGGGTTAAAACAGATTTAAACTTTATTCAAGGTGTCCAAATTAAACTTAGAATTTAGTTATCCGAGTACTAACTTTCAAGTTTTAAAACCACTTATTGAAAACATGTTGTCAATACATTTCCACATAATAATTCTTATAAAAACTTTTGAAATAGAGCTTCACTCTAACTGGCGATTGTACTAACAAATAAAAAGAGCACTACTCTAAATTAGACCAGGATAACTAAACCTTAAAGTCTAACTTTCAGATTTAAGTTTGTAATGAAAAATAATATATTTCTCTAACATCCTTAATATAAAATCTTGAATAAAAATAAACTCAATTCATTTTAGAAATTTTCACCTATTTAATATTTCGCAAGCATAACAACGTTATTATTATATCATGATTATAAGCTACTTGATTAAATTTAATCACCAGACAAATTAAATATAACATGTAAGAATAAAGCATAAAAATAATCAAAGAAAATAAAATCCTTACAAGATGCTTGACTATTCCGTTGCTAGAAAACCTCAAGCGGAATTTGCACTTCCATTTATTGAATCAAAAATCTAAATTATTACAAAAACATTACAAGTTCCTCTCAAAAAGAGAAGAACTCTAAACCTAAGACAATTGAACTAAAAACTAAGAGAAAAACTAAGAAAAGCTAAGAAACTAAGAAAGAAACTAAAGAAAACTCAAAAACTAAGAAATGAGAGAAAGAAAGAAGAGAGAAGTGAGGTTTTGAGGTGTGTTTTGAAGTGAATGGAAGGGGGGTATTTATAGGTGAGGATGGAGAAAAAAAATGATTAAAAAAATGTTAAAAAAAATATTAAAAAAATAAAAAACGTGTAATGGACCTCTTGAGGTCATCAATGACGCCGCGATGACGTCATCGTTTGCGCGTGAAAAATGGGTCAAAACGTGTTAGGCGCACTTGGGCGGCTATTGTTCTGCAGCGACTCGGTCTTAATGAAGCAGTCTGTACGGCTTGTAGCTGAAATAACATCAGCCTTGGTATGCCTCTAAACATTGTTATGATTGAAGAATGAAATTTCTGTATGATTTTCCGATCTTTGACATTTTGACCTTTTCGACCCATTTTGTCCAATTTTTCCATGTTTGTTGACCTTTTTCCACTTATTTATTAATTTATTTGTGATGTATTGCTTCAAGTATTCTTCTTTGAGTCTTTACATTGCGTTTTTAGGCCAAAATTACTGAAAAACAATAAAAATACCCGTGACTCCGAAAAAGACAAATTTATAAAAATATATGATAAAAAATATAAATATATATATTTTTAATCAATTAATACGCATAAAATCATGGTTATTTTAGTGCTTTTTGAGCACTTTCATCACAACCCCAAACCGACTTCTTGCTAGTCCACTTAGCAAGAGTAGCGATAAAAACTAAAATTAAACTATCCTAAATCACTTCCGTGGATTGACATGGTTGCATTTAGCCTATCTGACAAGCCTTTAAACCACTAGGTTGCCACAGTGGGCCAGTTTGAGTCTCGTGAGGGTTTTCGATAATGATACCACAAACATTGTACTAAATGTAAAAACAAGAGAAACAATAAAAACAAACAACTTAAAAAATTAAATTTACAACAAAATCACAAATTAACAACATTTCACAAAAATGTCTCATACTTTTTAATCTCCTTTGGGTCATAATTAAAATCTCAAGCATAAGTTATCTTAATCTCTTTAAACAATCATGATTTATTATAATAATTAGTCGAAAATCATTTTCATATTTCATATCAAAAATGTATCAATTTAATTTCACCCGAATTTGATTAATAAATGAATCAGAATTATTGACTCTATTCCTCACAAGTCAATACTCTCAAATCACTTGAATCCTATGGGTTCAAACACTCAATACTAATTTATATCTTGAAAGAGTTGATGTATAGAAATGAACTAATATGTTCGCATATGTATAAAGAATAAAGGCTCAAAGTGTTATTTTAACATTGATCTCATGAAAGGAATCAAATGTATAAATTATAAAGATATCATATATAAAAATTATTTTCATGCATAAATCAAACTTCATTAAGAAAAGAATTTCCAAGATATATGCCTTTACAAATGAAGAAATTGCAATGACTTTTTGGGGAATTACTTCTTATATCTTTCTTTTGTAATTAGCCTTTACTCACTGACTTTGTAGGCAATGCGTTATAGTATGTAGATGATACTATTTTTATCTCTCTCCTTTTTTTTTTTTTCTGTAGATATTTTTCAATATGTGTTTTTTAGAGAGTCAACCCATTATACAGATTGTACATTTTTTGGATTGGTGAGTGGTTAATTTTGTGGCTTTTACTGTTTGATCTTGGTTTAGAGTAACAGGATATGTCTTTTTTTTGTTTTTGTAGTAGTCATTGCATAAATGAGATATAGCATATACTATCAATTTCTACTCAAATCATTTAATCTAAGCAAAAATAATAATAAAAAATATATGATACTCTATTAAGATGAAAAAAATTCATACATTCAATGCTAATACCTATAGAGATCATCTAAAAATTTGAAGAAATAAGAATTGTGTTTGGAGTAGAAAAAATATATATTTCACTCTTGAATAAAGGAAATTAGGCTCAAATTATATCTCACATAAAGGTAGTCTCACTTTAAAAAAACTGCATAAACACCGATTTTGGGTTTAATATAATTTCTACATCTTATCGAAGAAATACTAATTATGACAAAAACTAACTAATTATCAAAAATAATTACAAAATATTTCATGATATGTTTTCAAAAATTAATCTAACAAAGACAAAAGACTTAACTATTTACTTAAATTTGATTTAAAGAAATGATAAACTTTTGTGAAACTTTCTTTTTTTTTCTTTTTTTTTTTTAATTTTCTTTTTTTTTTATTCCAAAAATTACTAAATCACACAGAATAGAAATAAAACCAAGCACACAAAAAAATGAAAAAAGTATATTTTTTATTTTTTTATTTTTTATTTTAATTAAGCATGGTAACTTTTCACCACCTGACCTAGAACTTACATTGTCCTCCAATGTAACAACTGTAAATTAAAGATAAAGAGAGAGAAAGAAAGATTACCTATTTCACGAGAATGTGCAAGTAGTAATGGAAAATGCAAGGTGCATCCATCATATTAAAGTGTATACGATGACAGTCATTGTAAACTTCTAACATCTCAACAAATATTTTTAGTTTTAACAATTTAACAATTATTCACATGTAATTAAAATGAAATAAACAATAAAATTAAGTAAATAAAACAAATAACAAACAAATTTTTTTATTTTTTATTATTTTTTTATATTTTTTTTTATTGTTTTTTTTTTTATTATTATTTTTTTTTACCTAAAATGATGGGTTGCCTCCCATCAGCTTGGTTTAACGCGTCTTAGCAAGACGTATCTTTGGTGCTAAGGGTTACTCGGCCCAAATGCAATCCATTTGACAATGTTGTTTGGTTCTTCTAAATAAGGCTTGACCACGATGGCCATTGACTTTGAGCGTTTTGTGTCTTGGAGTCCAATAGTTCCACTACTCCATGTTCAAATACTTGAACTATTTTGAATGGTCCATCCCATCTTGATCTCGACTTTCCTGAAACAATCTCAAAGCGAGAGTTAAATAAAAGAACTTTCATTCCAGGGTGAAGAGTCTTAGGAACTAGCCTCTTGTCATGATAGCGCTTAGTACGCTCCTTGTATAATTTGGCATTCTCATGGCTTCATTCCTAATTTCTTCCAACTCATGAAGCTGAAGTAATCATTTTTCACACGCTTTATCTAAATCCATGTTTAACTCTTTAATTGCCCAATAAGCTTTGTGTTCAAGTTCAAGCTGGAAGGTGGCACTGTTTCCCAAAGATTAGGTAGGGCTCGTCAAATAGGTGTTTTGTAAGCGGTGCGGTATGCCCGTATGTGGCATCATTTAGGCTTAAATGCCCAATCCTTCCTTGACGGACGCACGGTGCGTTCCAATTATTCCCCTTAATTTGCCTATTGCTCACTTCCACTAAACCCGAGAAGTTTGAGGATGATATGGAGTAGCTACTTTATGTGTGATGTTGTACTTGTTTAGTACTCCATCAAAGAGTTTGTTACAAAATGGCTACCTCCATCACTTATTATAGCTCTAGGCGTTCGAACCTCTTGAATATGAAATCTTTCAAGAATTTCACAACAACATTAGCATCGTTGGTTTTGGTGGGGATAACCACCCACTTGGACCACGTAATCCACAAACCAAAATGTATTGAAAACCATTAGATGGGGAAAAAGGACCCATGAAGTCAATCCCCCATTACATCAAAGAAGTTCAACAACTAAATTAGATGTCAAAGGCATTTCATCTCTTTGCTTATGTTTCTGTTCTTTGACATCTATCCGTTGTGCCTGAAAACATATGAGCATCTTTAAAAGAGTGGGCCAAAAGAATCCAGTTGTAATATCTTACGTTTGTCTTTTTCACCTCCAAAATGACCCCACAATGAAGTTCATGACAAAAAGTCGAATGCTCTTATATTCTTCTTAATTTCGGTACACATCTGGATGACTTGATCTTGACGATCTTGTATAAATAAGTAGTCATCCCAAAAATAGTCCTTAATAGTTTTAAAAAATCTTTTCTTGTCTGATATGAAGTGTTAGGTCGCAAAACACCAAAACGATGGCAAGATAGTTTACAATATCGGCGTACCATGGGTTCGGACTCTATGAAAAATAAGCGTTCATCGGGAAAGGTTTCAAACTATATCATCATTACTCTCATCTTTAAGAGAATTGAAGTCGAGAATCAACCTAGACAAAATTCACTACTAAGTTTTCCTTTGCCTTTCTTATCCTTGATTTCTAGGTCAAATTCTTGTAAGAGTAAGACCCACCTGATTAATCTTGGCTTGGCATTTGGTTTACTTAATAGGTATCTTAAAAGCGGCGTGAGTCAGAATGTACAATCACTTTAGATCCTACTAAATAAGACCGAAATTTGTCTAAAGAGAATACTATAGCCAAGAATTCCTTTTGATGGTGTGGTGTAATTCATTTGGGGCATCATTGAGTGTTTTGCTAGCATAGTAGATGACATGTAAACGACATCCACTTTCTTTGTCCCAGGATTTGCTCCTATTGCATAATCGAAGCATCACCACATTATCTCAAAAGGTAAAGACAGTTTGGTGCCATTATAATGAGGGTAGATGTTAGTTTCTCTTTCAAGGTATTAAAGGAAATAAGGCAGTCATTGTTGAAGTCAAATTGACATCTTTGGATAATAAGTTACATAAAGGGCGACTTATTTTAGAGAAATCTTTAATAAATCGTCTGTAAAATCCTGCATGTCCCAAGAAGCTTCTTATCCCTTCACGGATGTAGGGAGGTAGTTTGGATATCAATTCAACTTTTGCCTTATCAACTTCAATACCCTTGTTTGAAATTATATGTCTAAAACTATCCCTTGTTGAACCATAAAATGACTTTTCTCCCAACTAAGGGTTAGATTGCATTCAATGCATCTTTCTAAAACCAAAGTCAATTTATGTAAGCAATCATCAAATGAGTTCCAAAAGAGAGAAGTCGTCCATGAAAATTTCAATGAATTTCTCCACCACGTCTCGAGAAAATAGATATCATGCATCTCTCGGAAAGTGGCGGGGCATTGCATAACCCAAATGGCATTCTGCGAAAAGCAAATGTCCCAAAGGACATGTAAATGTGGTCTTTCTACGATCTTGGTGCTATGGGTACTTGATAATATCCAGGAGTCCATCCAAAAACAGTTAAAATTCGTGTCCCATTAATCTTTCCAACATTTGATCAATGAATGGAAGAGGAAAGTGATCCTTTTTCGTATATAAATTTAGTTTCCTAAAATCTATACACATTCTCCATCCGATTGATTATTCTAGTGGGCACTAATTCACTTTTATCATTTTTAACAAGTTGTTATCCTGCATTTCTTTGGTACCACATGACCTTTGGACTAACCCGGCTTACTATCCTTGATAGGATAGATAATCCACTTCTCCCAACAATTTAAGGATTTCCTTTTTAACTACCTCTTGCATGTTTGGGTTTAGTCTTAACTTTGGGCCTCTCGTACAGGTTTAGCACCATCCTCCAAGTTGATCTTGTGCATACACATTGTTGGACTAATGCCTCTTATATCCCACTAATACTCCAACCTATAGATTTCTTAAAGCTGTTTAAGCAACTTTGATGAGTTCCTTTTCTTGTGGTTTGGTCAAGGTTGAAGAAATTATCACCGGATATGTTTCTCCTTCTCCCAAAAACACATATTTTAAGTGCTCGGGTAAGTCTTTGAGTTCAAGTTCGGGTGGATTGGCCTCTTTAACGAGATGAAGAAGCTGGGTAGATTTAAAAGTGCACTAGATTTTGTCATCACTTCATTATTGTCTAGTTGTTCAAGGTACCCCTTTAATTTCTTCATCTAAATCTTCTTCAACCTTTTCAAGTGTAAGAACAGTTTCAAGCTTGTCTTCTATTACGGTTTGGAAAAAGGTGTTTTGGACAAGATTATCCAAAGGATCAACTTCGAATATTTCATCGATGGCAAATAGAAGGGAAAGGTGAAGAATCAAAAACTTTGAAATGAAGGCAGTCTCTCCTAAGACTGCCATTGTCAACTTTCCATCTTGGACAACAGTAATAGTTTTAGTACCTGCCGTAAATGGTCTACCAAGCAATATTGTATGCTCTCTGTGCAATGCCGGGTTTTCTTGCATATCAGAACCACAAAGTCAACATGGTATTATCGGTTTGTCTACACGTACCAAAACATCCTCAACTATTCCTACGGATATTTAAAGAGATCTATCTCACGAGTTGCGAGGGACATAGTTGTGGGTTTTAAATCCCCAGATCGAGCTGTGAGAATATAGAGTGGGGCATCAAATTTATACTAGCACTAAATCAAGCATTGCTTTAGCAACCTTCCTATCCCCCATAGTTATGTTTATAATAAAACTTCCAGGGTCTTTCAACTTAGGGGTAATTTGTCAAATCTGTAGAAATTCTCGACACTACTTACTCGTTCATTCGGTTCATACCTCCTTTTCTTAGTGTTCAACTCTTTGAAAAACTTGGCATATGAGGGCACATTCATGATCACTTCTAATAATGGTAAATTGATATTTACTTTAGAGAGCATATTAAAAAGATCATTGAATCGCTTTTATCTTGTTTGGACTCTTTCAACCGGTGGGAAAAGGTACTTACATCTACGGTGTGGATTCTGTTGTCTTTTGAATTTTGAGTGTCGGATGACCCAACGATGAGTTTTGAAAGCTTGTGAAGTTTAACACTTGTTTCTCCTCCTTTTGCGATATTAGAATGTCGCCTCTCTTTGATTAAATTTGGTACTGGTATTGACTACCTTACCACTGAAGGGTTCTAACATCTTTTGCTTGTTACGGTTGGTACCGGGCAACTTTTTCACGGTTCTTTCTTTTGCATTTGTTCAGCCTGATTTGAACTTTATATTCAATTCTTTTAACCGAAGCCTCCATGGTATTCAACCTTTGATTAGTCATCGGGTTGGTTGTCACGACTAACTTGAATAAAAGCATTCAAGCTATCTTCTAAGGTTGGTTTAAAAGATTGGCTTGGTGGTAAGGATGGTTGTAGGTTGGGTGATTATAGGTGTTTGGATGATACTTTTGAAAATATTGGACTTCTACATGGCATTGACACTAGAATCACAAGTATTTGAACAATTATGAGTACCATGCCCAATTGAACAACACACTGCTCACATACCTCTTGATTTGAAATCTGGTGAGACGTGAGGAATTTCACTTGTTTAGTCAATTGACAAGTTGCAAGGTTATGTCATTATCAGTGACTTAGGTGACCTTTGCTTTCCTTCTACCACCTGCTTTGTTGGGAATTAGAACATAGCTCATAGAGATTATAGGCTTCCTCCGTCGTCTTTTCTCCTACAAAGACCTCGAAGATTATCAACCATGTATTGAGTGTAGTGTCAATCCATCGTAAAAGAATTGGTTTTGTAGGCTGTAGTGGAAAGCTATGATTTTGACATTGAATGAAAAGGAGTTTGAATCGTTCCCAAGCTTCATGAAAGGGCTTTCTTCATTAATTTGAGAAAATGTTGCTATCTTTGTTCTTAGATCAACAGTCTTTTGATGGGGAATAGAACCTACCCTTAAAAATTTCATAGCTGCCTCCCAAGTTTTAAGAGAACTGTTGTAGAGTAATGAACCATGACCAAGCTTTATCTTTGAGAGTGTAAGGAAAACACCTCATCCTAAGTTGATCTTCACTAATTGCATGTAGTGGAAAGGTTTGGACAATAGCATAGAATTCTCGAATGAAATGCAAAGGATCTTCATTAGGGATACAAGTAAAAGGAAGGCAACAAAGAATAATGAATCTTTTTCAATTCATAATTCCTTGCAGCCTCTTGCAATTGGATGCCGGAAGTTACATTGCCAATGATTGGCATTGTATAGTCTTTCATCTTTTACTCGCCTATCTTGACAAAGATCTCCCATGTTTATTTGTAGTTGAAAATGATCCTCCTCCTGTGTGAATCAACATTTTGCTCTTAAAAATAATAGTAGATATCTCTAAAAAAAAAAAATGCAAGGAACCTAAATTTTTTTTTTTTTTAAACGAAGGGACACAATTTTTTGAAGCAAACAAATTTATTTCATTTAAATTTTTTTTTACACGCAAACTAAAACAAAGGAAAATACAATAATGGGTGACCTCCCAATGTAGGGACTAAAATTTATCGTCTTCTAGTAAGACGTTGCTTGGAGATTGCAGAATGAAAAACTCAATGTCTCCTCTTACATTGAATTCATTTAAGTTTCAATTTTGCCTTTACGCAAATGTTCAACTAAGCTTCAACTTGAACTTCCACCTTTTTGATAGAAGCTTCCACGAGTCCAACCGTTGATTGGTCTTTGATTGATTGTCCTACAAACTTGAATAAAAGAATTCAAGTTGTCCTCGAGAGGTTGGTTTTATTTGGAATGCTTCGTGGAATAGGTGGGTGGAATTGGCTGCCCCTGGTTTGAGCTTTGAGGGAAAGGAGGGTTATTTTGCCTCGAGAGAAATTTGGATGACTTCTCCACCCAGATTATAGGTATTTGAATTGGGATCAAACCTTGGTCTTTGTTGATACGCTCCCAACACATTAACCTACTCGTGTCCAAATAGTATCTCCTTGATATGGACAAAGCTTCAAGATTACCTTGTCAATGTTATTCTTTGTACAAACCATATTGTTCATTATTTGTGTTGGTTTGTGTAGCGAGAAGAACGACTTGCTTAGTCGGTTAGAACAAGTTGTTGTTGAACTTCATTCTGGAGTCAATCTCGCGAACACGACTTTTCTCGCTCTGGAGCTTTTACGTTGGGAATTAGCACCCGACATCTCGAAAGAGATTATACGTTTCGATGCGGTCTTTTCTCCTATTGCTCCTCCGCGGCGTTGTCGACAATGACATTGTTGTGGTAAGTCCATCGTAAAGAATTGGATTCTGCAGCAGGGAAAACATGATGGGGACGTTGAGTGAGAAACATTTTGAACCTATCCCAAGCTTAAATGGAATGGTTCTCTTCCATCCGAGAGAGAAAGTAGCAATCTTTCCTCTCGCCCGATGTTTTTGATGGGAATAGAATTTTCCCATGAATTTATTGTAATAAATTTGACCCCGTGTCATCGAGAAGGAGCAGTGACATCGACCAAGCTTTAGCCTTATCCTTTAAGGTGTACGGAAAACATCTCATTCTAAGGTCGATCCTCGTTTAGAATCTGGGGAATGTTTGGACCGTAGCATAGAAATCTCTCATAAAGGAAAGAGAATCTTCATTACGTAGCCCGTAGAAGGAAGGAAGCGTAGAAAAATGAATATTTTTAAGTGTCATAATTCGAAAGTGCCTTTCTCCTAATGGATAGCGGCGGTTACTTGCCGTGCCAATCCAGGTCTTTGCAAACTCTTTCATCGTGGTTTCCCCTAACATGTTGGTTTCCTCCATTTCTTTTGGTTCTAGTAAAGGATTAAGACGTTCTATGTTTGGCTCAAAATCGTTGATGGGTAGGATCAGGTGTTGTTGACACTTGTTTAAATTTATGAATATTATTTACATATGGTGTTAGGGGGTTTCCTAAGGATCTCCTACCACGCATGTACTATTTTTAAACGTAAATTTAAAATTCTCATCAACAAAAATAAAGAAATTAGAAAATTTCCATGGCATTTAATACAAAACACTAGACAAATTTTTTTTTTTTTTTTTACTTTTTTTTTTACTTTAAATAACATAATTAGTATTAACCAATAAGTGTTCGGGAAAGAATGGTGGTCTTATGGCTCTTAAAAACATTCTCCTAGCGACAACGCGTTCCTAGGAAAGACTGAGTGCCTGAAGCTTGAAAGACTAGTCTCACCGAAGCTAACTCACTTAGATTTTTACTTTTCATGCCTTTTTTTTTTTTTTTTTTTTTTTTTTTTTTTACGAACGGTAATTTTATTTTACTATTCACACTATCTTATTTCTTATTAACTTAAAATTTTTAAAAAATTTTAATTTTTTTTTTTTTTTTTTTACGAACCGTAATTTTATTTTACTATTCACGCTCTCTTATTTCTTATTAACTTAAAATAATTTTTTTTTTTTTTTTTTTTGGTAACGGTAAAAACTTTTTTTACTTCAAATTTCAAATTTCTAAATTATTTACTTTTTATGCTATAAAAAAATATTTATTATTATTTTTTTTTTTTATTTATTTTTTTATGAAATTTGAAATTTGATTAAATTTTATTTTATTTTATTTTATTTTATTTTATTTATTATTATTATTATTTTTTTTTAAAAAAAATATCACAATTATTTACAACACAAAAATATTTTTAAAATTTTGATAAATAAATTAAAAGCGTATTCTTCCCCGGCAAGTAGCGCAAAACTTGATGGTAGCCGTAAGCATCGCCAATTCTCGCAAATACTTTGGTTTTAATATTTGTAAAACTCTCAAGTGCATCTAATCATTTTAAGTAGAAAATGATAAGTATACTCCCAGTCGATCTAAGGAAGGAATGTATGTGGTTTTTAATTTATTATTCAAACTTTAAAAACGAAATTAAATCCTAAACATCCTGTCACGATAGTTTTGGTTTTTGTGTTCCTAATCTAATAACATAAAATAAACATATATATATAGATTAATTAAATATAATAAACATAGATACAAATTCAATAAATAAATATAAATACATATTCAATAAATATTCATGCAAATTTTATCATTTATATTAGTGGAGTATTTATGGATATAATAACTAAGTTAATTATCTTCTTGCTCGTATTATCTAGGTTATTAAAGATATAAATTGATATTTTATTGATTCTCTCTTTTTGTATGAATCTGGCCTTTGGTGGGGTTAGATACTTCTTTGTTAAGTAACAAATCAATTAACCTTTATGGGTGGGGTTGATAACTAATTTGGTTAATTAAATTAATTCCTTTTTCTAGAGATTGAAAATGAGCAATTTAAATGCCACCTTTGGTGGGGTGTACGATTTAAAGCTTTATTCAGTGTCAAATTAAACTTAAGAATTTAGTTATCCGTCTAACTTTCAAGTTTTAAAGCCACTATTGAAAACATGTTGTCAATACATTTCCACATAATAATTAACATAAAAACTTTTGAAATAGAGCTTCACAACTACCTGAGGCGATTGTACCAACAAATAAAAGCGCTACTCTAAATTAGACCGGATAACTAAACCTTAAAGTCTAACTTTCTGATTTAAGTTTGTAATGAAAAATAATATATTTCTCTCTAACATCCTTAATATAAAATCTTGAATAAAAATAAACTCAATTCAAATATTAGAAATTTTCACCTATTTAATATTTCGCAAGCATAACAACGTTATTATTATATCATGATTATAAACCGGTAGCAGTTAAATTTAATCACGGACAAATTAAATATAACATGTAAGAATAAAGCATAAAAATAGCGTAAAGAAAATAAAATCCTTCTAAAGATCTTGACGTATTTATTAAGTTCTTAGAAAACCTCCAAGCGAATTTGCACTTCCATTTATTGAATCAAAAATCTAAATTATTACAAAAAACATTACAAGTTCCTCTCAAAAAGAAGAACTCTAAACCTAAGACAATTGAACTAAAAACTAAGAGAAAAACTAAGAAAAGCTTAGAAAGCTAAGAAAAGAAACTAAAGAAAACTCAAAAACTAAATGAGAGAAAAGAAAGAAGAGAAAGTGAGGTTTTGAGGTGTGTTTTGAAGTGAATGGAAGGGGGTATTTATAGGTGAGGATGGAGAGAAAAATGATTAAAAAAATGTTAAAAAAAATATTAAAAAATAAAAAAACGTGTAATGGACCTGTGAGGTCATCAATGACGTCAGCATGACGCTGGAGCGGTACCGCACGTGAAAAATGGGTCAAAGCAGCGTTAGGCGCTGCTGGCTGGCGGCTGGCTGTGACATACGCCTATTGACTAAGGCTGCCTTGTACAGCGTGAAACGTGCTCACCGGCTGCGGCTGGGCGGGTTAAGTATCAACGTACGCTTGCAACTGAAGCCTTGGCTTGGGCCGGTGCTGGGTCAAGCCGGCGGCGCGCGATTTTCCGTCTTTTGACATTTTTGACCTTTTCGTCCCATTTTGTCCAATTTTTCCATGTTTGTTGACCTTTTTCCACTTATTTAT
This sequence comes from Hippophae rhamnoides, assembly GCA_033030585.1. Lineage (NCBI taxonomy): Eukaryota > Viridiplantae > Streptophyta > Magnoliopsida > Rosales > Elaeagnaceae > Hippophae > Hippophae rhamnoides. The sequence goes on along the minus strand of CM065434.1, from coordinate 4,278,995 downwards.
TAATTTATTTGTGATGGATTGCTTCAAGTATTCTTCTTTGGGTCTTACATTCGTTTTTTAGGCCAAAATTCTCGAAAAACAATAAAAATACCCGTGATTCCGAAAAAGACAAATTTATATAAATATATGATAAAACATATAAATATATATATTTTTAATCAATTAATGTGCATAAAATCATGGTTATTTTAGTGCTTTTTGAGCACTCATCAATCATACCGACTTAAAATTCATTATAAGTTGGTTTTCTCCAAAAATCGACTTTAAATTTTGACTTAAATGCATCTTTTTATAGTAGTGATATAAGAGTTTCAGTAATAAATTATATATATACATTTACAAAGTGGAACTAAGTCCCATTTTCTCTATATGATCCTTAATATTCAGTGGTGATATGCCTTTAGTCAAAGGATCAACAATCATCAACTCAATGCTAACGTGCTCAATGACCACTTTCTTTTCCTTAACACGTTCTCTTATGGCCAAGTATTTAATGTCAATGTGTTTACTATGACTATCACTCTTGTTTTTATTAGCCATAAACACGAAAGTTGAGTTATCATAGTACAATCTCAATGGCCTATAAATAGAGTCAAATACTCTAAGCCTGGAAATGAAACTCTTAAACCATACACCATGTGATGTAGCCTCAAAACATGACACGATCTAGGCATTAATAGTGGAAGTAGCAGTTAAGGTCTGCTTCACACTCCTCCAAGACACGACTCCATCGGCAAGCATGAAAATATAACTAGATGTTGATTTGTGTGAATCATCACAGCCAGCAAAGTTCACATCGGAGTAGCTAATCATTTCTAGATTATCAATTCATCTACACATGAGCATATAGTCCTTAGTTCCTTGAAGGTACCTCATCACTTTCTTTGTAGCTCTCTATTGGTCCAAACCTGGATTACTCTGATATCGTCCCAACATTCCAACAACAAATGAAATGTCAGGCCTTGTGCAAATCTGAGCATACATTAGGTTTCTGACAGTAGAAGCATATGGAATTTTCTTCATTTCTTCTCTTTCAAAATTATTCTTTGGGAATATATTTTATTAATTATAATTGCTAGTTTCTTTACATTTTTAGTTAATTTAAGTTGAATAAATTAATGTTTATTGTTTATTTGCTAAGGAATATATTTTTAAGAAAATTAAATAATTTGAATCTAAAAAGTACTTAATTGAAAATTTATGTCTAAAAATATAATTTACAATAAAAGAGTATTTAATTGCATTTAATAAATGTCTAACATATAATTTGAATTAAAATTGGGCTTAATTGTAATTAATAAAAGTTTAAAATGTTATTGGAATTAAATTTAGGGCTAAAATGCAATTAAGAAAAGTGTATTTTTCTACGCAGGGGAAAAGTCCACACGCATCTATTGTGCTCATGCCACGTGAGCCGTTAGATCAGAAAAGCAACGGTAAAGATGAGCGCGTGTCTTTCAAACCCAACCAAAGCGAATGGACACATGTTTTCTGGATCACGCCGCTCGGTGTGCCGTGTGAGGCCCACTTGCCGTGCAGTCCGGCGTGTAGGGTAGGACCCACGTGTCTCTACGTCCGTTGATCCCGTGCGGCGGAACCACATGCAATCGTTCCCTCCAGCCATTTAGAGTCGACCACGTGTCCCACTTTTCCCTTTAGCCAATCATGTGCTGGCATGTGGCACGTTTTGATGAAAGCAAAAACGTAGAATCAGGCACGCGTTCCTAGCAACTGTCCCACACTTTCTCGGCACCGCTTATCCCGTGCGATGCAGTCTACATGTGCTCGTTTCTCCAACCAATATCAGGATGCCACGTGTCCCACTATATCTTGCAACGAATTAGATCGTGACACTTGGCACGTAGATTGAATTAAAAAAATCAGAAACAACGCCCTCTGTTTTAATGTCTCTCACACGTATGTTTAAATAACAATTTCGATATCCCATTTCCATACGCGTGTTTGTCTCCCACGCTTAATATTTTTGATGTATTTTTGGAGCTATAAATAGGGCATTTAATGCCAGAAAGAGGATTTTTTTAGTTTTAGAATTTTTTGGGAGTTTGTGGGTTGGACTTTGGAACACGCAGAAGCCATTTTTGGCTTCTGTTGTGTTCTGCATGTGCCAAATATTTACGAGCCGATATGTTTTAATTTTCTTTGTATTCTTCATCTAATATTCCTTAACTGTTGTAATTCTTATTTCCATTATGAACTAATTCATTTTTGCTAAGGCTATGTTGTAGGTAATCAAGAAAATCTGATTTATTTTGTTATTGTTATATGAGTTCATTGTTTTCAAGTTGAGTATTTATTTCCATGCTTAATGCTTTTAAATTTCTGACCAAGATTTAGATGATTTGTTGCATTATGTTGAGATCGAGAGGAGATGTGTAATGAATGCTTCTTGTGATAAATACCATATGTTGAATGCGAGTGTGAGACCTAATGCATGATGTATGTGGTTATTCTAGAAATTCCATAGATCGTAATGTGCTTTTTTGTAATTAAATCTTCATAGAAATATAGTTGGTTTTCATAGATAAGTAATTCTAATATAACTCGTGAGAGAGTATTAGGTAAATTTGGGCTTTTATACCATCACTTTTAGCTTTGATTCTCATATAACATGACTTGAAATCGGATTGAATTGATTTAGCGAAATCAAATGCCTTAGCGTTATGAACAACATTCAATTGTGTTATTTGCGTTTATTTTTAAGTTAATTTGCTTCTTAAACAATTTCACCAATTAATGATTGTTTTGGATAAAATCAGAGGGAAACAATTTTAGTACTCAACAAACTATAGTGACAAATCTCTGTGGGAACGATACTTTACTTATCAAATTTTATTACTTATGACCGTGTATACTTGCACGTTTTATGTTCTCCTAAAAGAGACAACTGTTGCGTGTTTTTCAACACACGAACTCGTGCAAGTATACACGGTCGCAAGTAATAACATTTATAAGTAGAGTATCGATCCCACGGAGATTTGTTACTATAGTTTGTTGAGTACTAAAATTATTTCTCTCTAATTTTATCCAAAATAATCGTTGATTTAAGAAAAAGGTAAAAAGAAAATAAAAGAACTATAGGATTGCAATTCTTCACCAAACTAATCCACTCCAATCATATTATTTTCTTTGGATTTATATTTTTTGGTACATTTAATTTGTCAACCGAAAACTTCTTTTTTATTCATACATCTCTTCCGAGAAACTCACAAACACACCTCGTTAAATTAATTCACTATATCCCTATGAGAATTAAATTCAATAAGATTCATTAAGTTCTAAGTTCTCAAATGGCCACACATACAATTAGGGTATATTCCTATCCTTCATCATACATGTTGTTCTATTTACGAGCAATTTACACAAAAATGCCTTTCTCAAGTTTATTTTTATGCCACAAATCGTTTTGATAAAATTCGTAAATAATCAAAAAGCATTAAGCACAAAATAGAACGAACAAATCGAACGTCTTATAAATCCATAACCAAAAATAATTAAAATTAAAGCTTCATAAATTTAAATCAAATGCAACCCTAGAAAAATTAAATTACTTCATAAAATTAAAATTAAAATTACAACAGATTCAGAAAAATTAGAAGGAGAAGGAAAATTAAAACATTACGAAACGAAATATTTGGCACACGCAGAACACAACAAAAGCCAAAAAATGGCTTCTGCGTGTTCTGCAGTCCAAAACCGAACACAATAAAAACTAAAAAAAACTCCAAACTCTAAAACTCCAACCCAAAAAAAAACTCTTTTACAACTAAAAACTATCTCCTATTTATACTTAAAAAATACATTAATAAAATATTATATTTCTTTTTTTTTTTTTAAAACGCGTAAGGAATATTTTTGTATCGAAAATAGAATCGACTGACAGACGATTTTCGATATTAATATTTTAATTTACGCGTGATACAAGGCCGATTACGATTTTTTTAATTCAAAGTGCGTACCACGTGTCGTGTCGATCGCCGAAAGAGTCCCTCTTGCCACGTGGCGGCGTCGTGGGTACCTGGCACAAAGCCGCACGTAGGAACCAAGGCACGTGATTGGCGCACGTAGAAAAAGTGAACAGCCGGGGAAACGGGCGTAATCCGCACGCGCATATTGTAAATATCCACGTGTCGGACTTTGATTACCGCAATATTCGATGGGACACGTGGCGATTCTTATTCTACGTGAAAAATGAAGATGCACGCCGCTTGTATGGACCGCGTCACACGGGATTGTAACATGAGCGCCGGCGCGGCAACGGATGGGCCGTAATCTCGGGACCGTTGATCGATCCAACGGTCGAGATCGCCTCGGGGAATCTCGGTAAACGTAGCTGACGCCCCACTTGACGCCGCCGCGCGACACGCTGGTCCCACCGACACGCCGAGCCGCGTGAAGGAAATATCTCGGACCCCAATCGCTTTGGTCCAAGCTTGATGCACACGCGCTCATCCGGCCGTTGATCCTTTGACGGACGGTCCCACGTTCCGGCGATTGCGGCTCGCGCTGCGTGGTCTTCATCTTCCCTGTGCGAAAACTAAACTTTTGTTAATTATAATTTCACCCACAAATATATTTCAAATTACATTTTCAACTTTCTTAAATCACAGTTTAACCCTTTTCTAATTTTAAATTAAATTTTTAAACTTTTAATAATTATAATTAAGCCCAAATTTTAATTTAAATTATATTCTCAATTCTTATAAATTGTAATTAAGCAATATAATATTTGAAATTATATTTGTGGACAAAAATATGAAATTAAGTACATTTTCGATACAAATTATACAATTTTATTAAAAATGTATTTTTTGCCCATAAAAGGAAAATATTAATTTATTTAACAAAAATTAAATGATTATTAAAAGAAAATAGCAATTATCATTACTAAAATTGGTGAAAATAACTGTATAAAATACAGTTATCAACAACACAACACTTGGTGAACAATCTTTCATTTGAAATCTCTCTAAAACTTTATTGATATAGGTTTCTTGAGACAAACCCAAGATGCCTTGAAGTTTGTCTCTATGGATCTTAATGCTAATGACATAAGATGCCTCACATATATCTTTCATATCAAAAATTTTAGAGAGGAATTGTTTTACCTCATATAGTGAACCCTTATTTTTGGTTGCAAGCAAAATGTCATACACGTATAAAATCAAAAACATATCTTACTCCCACTAACCTTCTGGTATATACATTGATTCATAGGGTTTTTAACAAATCTGAATGAAGAAATCACTCCATGGAATTTATAATACCATTGGTGGGATGCTTGTTTTAGTCCATATATGGACTTATTAAGCATACAAACCAAATTCTCACCATCACTAGAGAGAAATCCTTCAGATTATTTCATGTAAACTTGTTATTCTATGTCTCCATTGATAAATTCTGTTTTCACATCCATTTGTTGCATCTCAAAGTCAAAATGAGCTACTAATACCAAAATAATGAGCAAGGAATCTTTCCTAGATATAGAGGAGAAAGTCTTTATATAATCAATTCTTTCTTTCTGAGTGAATCCCTTAGCAACTAATATGGTTTTGTATCTCTCAATGTTACCCAACGAGTCTTCCTTTGTCTTAAAGACCCTTTTACATCCAATGGCTTTTGCATCATTAGGAAACTCAATAAGGTTCTAAACTCCATTACTCTTCATGGAACTCATCTCATCCTTCATAGCATTGTACCACAATTTAGACTCTTTGCAACTCATGGCTTGTGAAAAGGATTCAGGATCATTCTCAACTTCAATGTTACAATCAGATTATTGTAGATACATAATATAATAACTAGAAATTGTTGATATTTTAGTTCTAGTAGATATTCTTAATATTGCACCATCATCTTCTTAGGAAGTATAAGGTTTAACATGTTGTTTGAAGTTTCAACAAGCTTCTGAACAATTTTATCTATTGGAATGTTGTCAACAACTTGTGGAATTTCAATGATTGGTTGTTCAACACCAGCTTGTACTTGAGGGGTGTTGTGAACAACAATCAATTTATCTCCTGAAGTGGAAGGTTGAGACTCTAAATGATTAGTATGAGAAACTATCTTCCTGATTTGATCACTCCTACTAATCAGGTCATACTTAATGTTGTGAAATGGACGATAAAATCTATAACTCTTAGACTTTTTGAAATATCCAACAAAATACCCACTAATGGCCCTTGGGTCTAGCCTTTTCTTTTATGGATTATAAATCCTTACTTCAGACGGGCATCCCCAAATGTACATATGTTGCAAACTCAGTTTCCAACATTTCCATAATTCAAAAGGCATCTTTGAGATAGCCTTGGTTGGAACTTGGTTTAATATATACAAAGTTGTATTTAAAGCTTCAATTTGCAAGGACTTAGGAAATTGAAGTAGTTCAGAACACTTCGTATCATGCCCAATAATGTTCGGTTTCTCCTTTCTGCTACACCATTCTAGTCTTGTGAACTAGGCATAGTGTATTAGGCAACTATCCCATGCTCTTGAAGAAAAATTAGAAAACGGATTTAGAGCTTGTCCATTCTCATTATATCTACCATAATATTCACCACCTCTATTTGATCTCATGAACTTTATTTTCTTTCTGCATTTTTTCTTTACTTCAACCTTAAAGATCTTGAAGGCATCTAATGCTTCACTCTTATTATGAAGCATGTAGAGATACATACATCGAGAAAAATCATCAATAAAGGTAATAAAATATTTTTGACCTTGTATGTTCATGTCTGGACAACATATATCAGTATATATGATTTCTAATATGCCTGAACTCCTATTGGAACCTTTGTTTGACCTGTTAGTTTGCTTTCCCTTAATGCAATCCACACATGTCTCAAAATCAGTAAAACCTAGAGTACTAAGTACCCCATCTTTCACTAATTTTTAATTCTTTTTATGGAGATATGTCCTAATATCATGGCCATAATATAGAATAGTCCTTGTTAATAATACACATTTTAGTGCCAGTTTGAACATACACAATGTTATTAGTTGCATTATTTTGTAAATTATTTTGTTATGCTTGAAACAATCCTGAGAATAAAAACTACAAGGAAACTAGAATGAAATATACAAAAACTAGAACAAAATAAAGGAAAACTAATTCCAACAAGAATAAGAAACTTAAGCAAGAAAACAAGAAATGGAAACTTCATCAAGAATAGAAAACTTGACAATTTGCCACTTTGTTCTCCATTTTTTTAATTTTTGACTACTACTGTTAATAGAGAATACACAAAATAAATTCACAAACCAAATAAACAAAAATAAGAAACAAAGAAAAAAGGAAGCAGTAAACTTTAAACCCTCAGTAAGTGGCGTAAAGGATGAAATTTGAGGTCAAAAATGTGGTAAATAGAGCGTAACCTAATTCAACTTATAGGAATCGGGTGGGGTTTTGATTTGATATGCTATAATAGTCATTTTGTTAACAAAGTCAAAAGATATAGCTATTTAAAGTTGTAACATAAATTTATTGATTTTTCTGTAACTACAAATAACAACTAAATAATGCAGACCCTTTAGGCAATCAACCTTAGGAACCCACGAACTCAAACAAATAGGAACAATTGATTTTCTAGGAAGGTGTTAAAAATGATTAGATTAGAACCCTAAGGAAACAAAGTCCTTAAAACCCTAACCTTAAGATGCCCTAAAGGTTCATCACTCATTTTGATAAGGAAAATTCAAGCATTCAATCAAGAGTACAAGACATCAAAGCAAAAATCTTTCTGAAATAAACTTGATAAATAATCAAAACAATTCCCCCTTTTATGTACTTATTACAATCAAAGAATTCAACTAATCTCAAGAAGCAATGGTTTATTTGTGACAATCTCAAAAATCAAAATTTTAAAAACTTAATTGAGGCAAATGGTGACAGAAAGAAATTCCAAAGATGACTCTAAGGAACCAAGAAAATTAAGAAAAATCTAAAAGTAAGTAAAAGACATGTGAAAGAAATCACTAAAATTGAAGCTAATAGATGAAGAAAGCCAAAAGTCTAAAAAAAATCTTGTTATGCTTGAAACAATCATGAGAAACTCAAGAATAAGAAACTAGAATAAAATAAAGGAAAACTAATTTTAACAAGAATAAGAAACTCAAGCAAGCAAAAAAAGTATTGGAAACTTACTTCAATAAGAATAGGAAACTTGAACAATCTGTCACTTTGTTCTCTTTTTTTTATTTAAATTTTTGACTAACTATATTAATAGAAAATACAAAAAAACAAATTCACAAACCGAATGAACAAAAATTGGGAACAATAAAAATAAATGGGCAAGCTTTAAACCCTTGGTAAGTGGTGTAAATTATGGGGCATAGCCTAATTGAATTATAGGAATCAAGTAGGGCTTTGAATTGAGTCAAAAGTTATTGCTATTAAAATTGCAACTCCAATGTATCGATTTTTCTATAACTACGAACAACAACAATCTCTCTTCTCTTTTTTTTTTGAAGAAAAAAGATGAGTTGAAAGTAAGTGCAGAATTATGAACGATGATTTTTTTTAAATCAAGAACTCAAACAAAGATATATGTATATAGATAATCTATTTCTAGCAACCAAAGCTATGATACCAAAATGATACAGACCATCTAGGTGAACTACCTTAGGAACCCACGAACTCAAAGGAATAGGAACAATTGATTTGCTAGGAACATGGTGAAGATGATCAGATTAGAACACTAAGAAAACAAAGTCCTTAAAACCCTAACCTTGAGACACTACAAAGGTTGATCATTCCTTTTGATAAGTTTAATTCAAGCATTCAATCAAGAACACAAGAAGGTAAAGGAAAAAGCTTTCTAAAATAAATGATATATGATCATAAAGCACATGGTTGCCCCTTTTTATAAGCAACAAACCCTAAACGAAATGGGCCTATTAAGTTATGGTTTGGCCTAATCAATCCTTAAAAAAATAAAAGACTAAAAAATACTTATGATAAATAAAACATGAAAGGCCCACAATTGACTAAAACAAAAATTGCTTCCTAAATTAATCCTTGCATCCAACTTGATCTTCCAATTCTATCCCTTGCATAAAAAGATAAGAGATCATACTTGGTGAAGCTTTGGAATCCTTGAATTTAGTTTTAGATCATTCTAGCACAGCCTCTTTGTATTGCATTTCCATGATCAAGTCTTGCAAAGCTTCTATCATCCCCTTTGTCTTTGCCCTAGTCATTGGACCGCTAATTCCTTGCAAAGTATCTTTAGAATATTTGGAAACATCAACTTGATTAGTACCTCGATCTCCATTAACCAAGAGAGAAAAAAAGAGGATATTGAGAGAAAAAAGAGAGAGTGAAGAATATTAAGATAATTACAAAAATGAGACTGAGGTTATGGTTAGTGAGAAAATATTTGAGAGAAAAATTAAAAGAAAAGTTGAGTGAACATAAAAAGTATATTTGAGAGAAAAATTAAAAGAAATTTTCAATGAACATTAAAAGTTAAGTGAAAAATAAGAGCTAAATAAAAAGCAAGAAAGTGGGTCAAAAGAAGAGAGGGAAGGACAAAAAGATGATTGTGAAGAATAAAAAGAAGTTATAGTTAGTAAGAAAATATTTGAAAGGAGAAAGGCTTATTCAAGGACCAATGAAATAAACTCTTATTTCCTTAGTATTGTTGTTTCTTTGTAGGAATTAGAAGTTGAGATGACAAAGATGCCTAATGATTTGCATCAAATAAGATGATTCGAGCAATAAGTTATAGGAATGGAGTAACTACATGTTGATTTTATAGGAATCAAGCAACTAGTTAAACATATAAGACTCAAGGCTCAAATTAAATTTATACATAGACCATCGATTCTAAAAATACCAGCCATGAGATTAATGAGTCATGATCTTGAATCAACCTTGGTGATGGAGTAAATTCTCATCATTACGGCAAAGATTAAATCTTTTTGAGAAAAAAAGGGAATGATGCAGATCAATGAGCATCACTGAAGATTCAATGGCACACTTTAATTGGGCCAATTAATCAAGAATCACTCAATGGGTCATGGAGGAATATGGTCTTATATACAAGCTATTTGGGCTTCTTGGGCATGAATTAAAATGTATGGTCAAATAAAATCTGAATTTGAAACATTTCATTGAGCATATGTCAGAATATTTGCCATACATTTTGCATTTGATATCCAATTGAGGTGGTAAAAAATGCATTAAAAATATTACTCAATGGGATACAATAACTCAGAGATACAATTTTCCTAATTCAGACATTTACTAGGTCAAAAGTGGGTTTGAATAATTGCCCAAAAATTTGTCAAATAATTACCTTTCTTAGTTTCATGGTTTATTTCATAGGTCTAATATTTACTTTATTTTATAGGGTTTTATATTATATTTATAGCAATAATATATAGAGTTTTATATTTATTTTTTTATTATCCTGGGTTTATATTATGTTTTAGAGTTGATACATACATAAGCAAGGGTTTAATTGAAAAGAAACCAACTTTGAATATAATTTTAATGAGAGTTTTCTCTTTAGTTCCTTTGAGAAATTTATTAGAACTTATTGAGATAAATTTTGTGGCATTCATCCTAGACTTATCACTTACATATCCCCCTCTTCTTGAGTGTGATGTCTAAAACACCATTCTTTGATACAAAGGTTCCTATCTCGTTACAAATAGTGGGTTATGGTACTCATTTTATTTATCTTTATAATTTGATTTAGTTTGTTCCTAGTGAAGATTTGAACATTGATCTTTGGTTCTCACTTATTTAGGTGACGTTTATATCACACATTCCCAAGAAAACATCTTAATCCTTGTAGAATGGTATGTGGTGGTAGCTTCTCAATTACTTCAAGATGACACCCACATGTACCATGAATTGACACTTCTCCCAGTTTAAAACCAAGTTGATTTCTTTACATGTTTGTAGCACTAGGGAGAGATAATGTAGAGATCCACTGTGATTTAGTTATAACCGTAGTATCCATCTCAAAGGCAAAATAAAGAGTGTCTAGCTAATATATTAAACATTTGATCCTTGAAAGGGAGTAGGAAATGGTCCTTCCTTATAACTTTATTCATTTTTTGAAAATCCATACATACTCTCCATCTCATGACAATCCTAGTATGTATTAACTCATTTGCTATGATAGTGATCCCTCATTTCTTTAGTACACATTGAACTAGGCTTACCCATTTTCCATATGATATTGGGTAAATGATTCCGATGTCTATCCAATTAACATCTTCCTTCTTTATCACCTCTTTCATAATGAGGTTTAACCAGCATTGTATATCCCTAGTAGGTTTAGCTTTATCCTCGAACAATATCTTTTGCATGCATATGGATGGGCTAATGCCTTTGACTTTGACAATATACCAACCTATAGCTCTTTTAAAGTTTCTTAGCACTTTTAGTATTGAATCGTCTTACTCTATACTTAGACTAGTATAGCTTATGTCTAGAAGTGTCTCATCCTCACCCAAAAATGCATAACAAATGTGGTTTGGTAAAGGTTTGAGCTCTAATTTGGGTAGCTTCTCAATAGATGGTTTAAGCCTAGAACCTCTCTCAAGACACTTCACAACTACATTAGATACACATTTAAAAGACATAGCCTCCAAAAAGTTCACACAGTCAAAAATATTAACTTGCATCACAAATTCTACAATTTTAGAATTAAAATAGTTTGAGTTATTTTCTAATGAATTTATATCATTGTTGACAACATCATGTGTCAAAGTCTTGAGTATGGGCTATTCAATATATTTTGTTAAGTTATAAGTATAAGTGTGTGTGCCTAAGCAAGTGTCATGGTATTCATCATCTTGTATGTTCACAGAATTAACCAACACATAATTTAGAGCATCATTATGGCATATTTCATAAAGCACATTAGTGGCTACCTCATTAGTAACATCTACCTAAAGTAATCAATAGCATTATCATTTTTAGAAATTTGATTGCATTAAAAACATGAAATGTTACCAACTCATCTTACTCTCTCATTGTAAGGTCATCTTTTTTTACATCAATAAGTTCTTTTTTGGTTACTAAGAATGGATGAAAAAGTATGATAGGAATGTCAGTGTTATCCTCTATGTCTAGTATAATAAAATTTACTAGAAAGGTAAATTTGTGGACTTTTACCAACACCTCTTCTACAACTCCACGGGATCGTTTGATTGACCTATTTGCCATTTGCAATGTTTTTTATATGGGTTGTACTTTACCAATCCCAAATCCACCTAAGTTATAAGGTACCATGCCAAAGATTATGTTCCTAATAGTGTAAGGGATGTCAAAGCTACCCAGATCTTTAGTTTTTGTGATAGTTTTCTTTCAAGGATGGCACTACAACCTTCAATAAATGTTATTTTCTCATGATATCTAAACCTCTTTCTCTTAGACAATATGTCCTTCATGAATTTGGCATAGGAAGGCATCTTTTCAAGTGTATCTATAAATAGTATGTTTGACTACAACTTTTAAAAATGTTCAGGAATTTGGAAAATAGCTTGTCTAGCTTTTTTTTTTGTAGTCTTTGAGGGAAAGGTATGATGAATGTGTAGTGTGCAAGTCCCTTCATACTTATGTCTTTGTGTTGGCTTCCCGTGTACAAAACACATTGTTTGTTTTATTTTACTCAATTTTTTTGTCTTCCTTTATGTAAGGTTGGTTAGTGGAGATTAATAATACACACATGCATATAGTTATGAGGACTATGTATGCAAGTATGTTTACACACACACCCCGGGGTTGGTTTTCATAGTGTGCATGCTAAGTAGAGTGTTGTTTTTTGTTGAGTGAGTGTGCGAGTGAGCAAACATTATCACTTGTATTTTTTTAGTTCATTTTGGTTGTAGATATTTATGGAATGTACTCAACAATTTTTGGAACAAAAAATGTGATTTTTTACCATCTCTCTACCAAGCTTGCCCCAAACCTCACCATAGGTGGTGGCGAGGTGGCTGGCGTGGTGGAAATTTTGAGTTCTATAAATACCCCCTCATTTCTTCTTATTTGTCATCCAAAAAAATGTAACGGAGGTTGTGCTTGTGAGTGGTGAGTACTTGAGGCTGTGCTTGTAAATGGTTTATATGAGGTGAGCTAGGTTTCAATTGGTGGTAGTTGCCTTCATGCAACTTTCATGTATACCAAGCTACTGACCAAGTTGATGTTTATAAATATTCTAAAGATCCTCAAGATCGTACAAATATTCTCAAGCTCCTATAGAAGGGATAGATTTGGAAGATCAAATTTGGTGCAAGGATTAATTTGGGAAGCAATTTTCATTTTAGTTAATTATGGGCCTTTTATGTTTTATTTATCATAAGTATTTTTGGTTAGGCCCAATCCACCACTAAATTGGCCCATTTTGTCTTGGGTTTCTTTAGGGTTTGAATTTGTATAGGGTTTCTTTAGGGTTTGAATTTTGTCTAGGGTGTTTTTCTTTATGGTTTGTTGTTATAAAAACATAGAACTATGTAATCTTGGGTAGACCTTATATCATTTATGAAGTTTATTTCAGAAAGTTTTTTGCTTTACCATTTTATGTTCTTGATTGAATGCTTGAATTTGACTTATCAAAAGGAATGATCATTCTTTATGGTGTCTCAAGGTTAGGGTTTTAAAAAAAATTTATTCCTTAGGGTTCTAATCTGATCATACCAAAGGTTAGGGGTTTAAGGACTTTGTTTCTGTAGGGTTCTAATCCAATCATCTTCAACAAGTTCCTAGCATATTGATTGTTCCTATTTATTTGATTTCGTGGGTTGCTAGGGTTCTTCACCTTGACTGCTACTAACTGGCTACTTGTGATTCATGCATTATTTTCATTCTGTTAAGTGACGATTCCTTAAGGAGTCAATGTCTTCTTAACCTGATTGTGTATTAGGTCTTGGACTCCTTCAATATTGCTATGCATGTTTAAATTGCTGCATTAGTATAATTTGAGTTACTATTTTATATGTGCTAACATATTAGATAAAGACTTTGATTATAAAGTGTATTTGATATATGTTGTTGCATGCCTTCTTTCCTTTCTTTGTTGCTTACCTATAGCTTTCTAATCATTGCTTATGTTGTAGTAATTAATTTTCTTACTCCCTAATTAATTTATGTTGGTTTTGTCTATTATGTGCATATGAGTTTGTATTGAGTCCCTAAGGATTCTACATTTTTTTACTCTGGTTTTGTCCTAGATGTCATTTATTAGTTTTCTAAGTTTAGTTTGATTATATACTTTGTGAAATTTGCTATGTTTATGCATGTTGCTAGCCTGGACAGGAGCCTATGAGGCACACTGTCACTAGTATGTTTACTGTAGTTTCTTCTTTGTTATTATAGGTTGTTTTTATTATGTGGTTAATTGAGAATTTTCTTTTGTACTTCTACTGCGTTAATTGCTCAATTCACATTGTGAGGCTGATGAGTGCTTAAAAAGCACTAAAATTACCATGATTTTATGCACATTAATTGATTAAAAATATATATATTTATATGTTTTATCATATATTTATATAAATTTGTCTTTTTCGGAATCACGGGTATTTTTTATTGTTTTTCAGGTATGTTCGCTTAAAAACGTAACTTAAAGACTCAAAGAGGAATACTGGAAGCAATACATCAAAATTATATTACTAAATAAATGGGGAAAGGTCAACAAATATGGAAAAATTTGACAAAATGGGTCGAAAAGGTCAAAAATGTCAAAAAGGAGAAAATCGCGCCCGGAGCAACCCATCTCACTACAGCCAGCCACGCCCTAGGGCTAAGGCGGTACTATTCATCCGCATTAGCTGGCGGTCTCTTGTTCATCTCTTGGCGCCCGGTACGCTCCTCAGCGCTTGTCGATGCCATTTCGCCCCATTTTCACGTGCATTCGCCCCCTTGATGTCATCAATGACCTCACCATGTCCATTACGCGTTTTTACATTTTTTTAACATTTTTTACTCATTTTTTCTCTCCATCCTCACCTATAAATACCCCCTTCCCTTCACTTCAAAAACACACCTCAAAACACACTTCTCTCTTCTTTCTTTCTCTCCATTTCTTAGTTTTTAGTTTTCTTTTGTTTTTCTTATGTTTTAGCTAGTTTCTCTTAGTTTTAGAAGTTATGTTTTTTGTAATTTATTAGCTTTTTGATTCAATAAATGGGAGTGCAAATTCCGTTTGGAGGTTTTCTAGTAACGGGAATGGCATTGAAGTAATGTAAGGATTTTATTTTCTTTGCAGTTATTTTTTTATGCTTTATTCTTACATGTTATATTTAATTTTATGCGTGATTAAATTTAAGCTTGCTAGCTGTTTGTAAACATGATATAATAATAACGTTGTTATGCTTGCGAAATATTAAATAGGTAAAAATCTCTAAAATGAATTGATTTTATTTTTATTCAAGATTTTATATTAAGAATGTTAGAGAGAAATATATTATTTTTCATTACAAACATAAATCTGAAAATTAGATTTTAAGGTTTAGTTATCTGGTCTGATTTAGAGTAGTGCTCTTTTATTTGTTTATTACAATCGCCCGGTAGTTAGAGTGAAGCTCTATTTCAAAAGTTTTTATAAGAATTATTATCTGAAAATGTATTGACAACATGTTTTCAGTAGTAGTTTTAAAACTTGAAAGTTAGTACTCGGATAACTAAATTCTTAGGTTTAATTTGGACACCTTGAATAAAGTTTAAACTGTCTAACCCCACCAAATGTGGCATTTAAATGGTTCATTTTCAATCTCTTAGAAAAAGGAATTACTTTAATTAACCAAATTAGTTATCAACCCCACCCATAGGTCTTAATTGATTTGTTTAGTTAACAAAGAATATCTAACCCCACCAAAGGTGGTATTCATACAAAAAAGGGAGAATCAATAAATATCAATTCATATCTTTAACAACCTAAATATTATGAGGAATCATAATTAACTTAGTTATTATATCCATAAATACTCCACTATTTATAAAAGATAAAATTTGCATAAATTTTTATTGAATCTATGTTTAATTTTCTGTAAGTAGATTTAAAACACAAAACCCCAAAATATCATGACAGGATGTTTAGGATTTAATTTCGTTTTTAAAAGTTTGAATAATAAATTAAAAACCACATACATTCCTTCCTTAGATCGACCTTGGGAGTATACTCATCATTTTCTACGAAATGATTCGTGCACTTGCGAGAGTTTTACAAATATTAAGACCAAAGTATTGGCAAGAATCGGCGATGCCGGTTTTCGTTCATCAAGTTTTTGGCGCCGTTAATTTGCATGAATGTTTATTGAATCTATGTTTAATTTTCTGTAATTAGATTAAAAACACAAAAAACCCAAAATATCGTGACAGGATGTTTAGGATTTAATTTCATTTTTTAAAAGTTTGAATAATAAATTAAAAACAACATACATTCCTTCCTTAGATCGACCTTGGGAGTATACTTATCATTTTCTACGAAATGATTCGTGCACTTACGAGAGTTTTATAAATATAAAACCAAAGTATTGGCAGGATCAGCGGATCAGCGATCTGGGTTTTTGCTGCTCATCAAGTTTTCGTTCATCAAAGTATTTGGCGATCACGATTACGCTCGTCAAGTTTTTAGGCGTCGTTGCGGGGGATGACTCGTTGCGGGGGATGGCATCAAAGTTTTTGGCAATCCCGTTATGCCGTCAAGTTTTTGGCGTCATTGTGGAAGGACTAGCGTTTTTAATTTATTTATCAAAATTTTAAAAATATTTTTGTGTTGTAAATAATTGTGATTTTTTTTGTAAAAAAATAAATAAATAAAAAAATTTCATCAAATTTCAAATTTCATAAGAAAAATAAAAACAATTAAAAAAAAATAAAAAAAAATTAAAAACAATTAAAAAAAATTAAAAAAAATTAAAAAAAATTAAAAAAAATTAAAAAAAATTAAAAAAAACCAAAATTTTAATTTTTTGAGTTTAATTTTTACTATTTTTTTATTTATTTTAAATCATAATTTTATTTTTTTAATTTTCTCTTACCTTTTTCAATTTTATTTTATTTTATTATTTTATTATTTTTCTTTCTTTAGCTATTTTTTTTCTTCTTCATTGTTATTTAAGTTACTTAACTTAGTTTATTTTTACTAACTTAATTAACTTAGATTGTTTTTAACATTAACTTAGGTTTTTACTTAAATTTTCATTAAATTAATTAACTTTTTTTTACTTCACTTAACTTAATTAACTTTTTTTTCACTTAACTTAATTAACTTAGATTTTTTTAACTTAACTTAATTAACTTAGATTTTTTTTAATTCACTTAACTTAATTAACCTTTTCTTTAAACTTAATTAACTTAGATTTTCATTAACTTAAATTTTTATTTAACTTAACTTAATAACATGAAAAGTAAAGATCTAAGAGAGTTCTGTCTAGGAGACTAGTTCTTGGAAGTTTTTGTGCCACTAGTCTTTCCTGGGAACGTTGTTCTGTCTAGGAGGATGGTTTTTAAGGAGCCTTTGCACCACCATTCTTTCGTGGGAGCACTCTTGGTTAATACTGATTATGTTATTTTTTTTTCTTAAAAAAAAACAAAAAAAAACAAAAATTTCTTAACTATCTCCAAAATTTTAAAGTTTTAATTACAATCTAAGGAGTTAGTTACTTTGTTTGATCTAGGTATAATTGTGTTTTAATGACTTAATTATTTGATTTGCACCTAGATGTGGGTTATCTAAAACTCAAAATATGCCTCTACTTTTAAGTACGTAAAAGAAATCGAAAATCAATAGGCGTAGTGAAAAGTATAGGTAGACAACCTTGTCTTACCTGAAGATTTGATTGACTCAATGATGAAGGGACATTGAATTTACTTAAAATGCAATCCCCAAGTTATGTCTTGCTAAGTCCTTAAACTAAGCGCTGGATGGGAGGCAACCCATCATTTTAGGTAATTTTCTTTTATTTGTTTTATTTACTTAATTTTATTGTTTATTTCATTTTAATTACATGTGAATAATTTTTAAATTGTTAAAACTAAAAATATTTGTTGAGATGTTAGAAGTTCACAACGACCGTTCGTATACACTTTAATGATGAATATGATGGATGCACCTGCGTTTTCCATTACTACTTGCACTTTCTCAAGAAATAGGTAATCTTTCTTCTCTTTTCTCTTTATCTTTAATTTACAGTTGTTACATTGAGGACAATGTAAGTTCTAGGTTAGGGGTGGTGAAAAGTTACCATGCTTAATTAAAAAAAAAGTTTTAACAATTTAAAAATAGAATATATATATATACTTTTTCATTTTTTGTGTGTTTGGTTTTATTTCTATTTTGTGTGATTTAGTAATTTTTGAAAAAAAAAACTTTTTCACAAAAATTTATCATTTCTTTAAATCAAATTTAAGTAAATAGTTAAGTCTTTTGTACTGTTAGATTAATTTTTGAAAACATATCATGAAACATTTTGTAATTAGTTTTTGATAATTAGTTAGTTTTTGTCATAACTAGTATTTCTTGATAAGATATAGAAATTATATTAAACCTAAAATCGGTGTTTATGAATTTTTTTTTTAGTGGAGACTACCTTTGTGAGATATAATTTGAGCCTAATTTCCTTTATTGATTGAAATATATATTTTTTCTACTCCAAACACATTTCTTATTTCTTCAAATTTTTAGATGATCTCACATAGGTATTAGCATTGAATGTATGAATTTTTTCTCATCTTAATAAAGTATCATATATTTTTTATTATTTTTGCTTAGATTAAATGATTTGAGTAGAAATTGATAGTATATGCTTATATCTCGTTCATGCATGATTGCTACAAAAAAAAGACATATCCTGGGTTACCTAAACCAAGATCAAGCAGAAAAGCCACAAAATTAACCACTCACCAAAATCCAAAACAAAAAAATGTACAACTCATGCATGTGGGTTGACTCTAAAATACATATATTGAGAAATATCTTGAGAAAAAAATAGAGATAAAGAATATATAGTATAATCTACATACTATAACCCACATTGCCTACAAAGTCATGTGAGTAAAAGTTAATTACAAAAGAAAGATATAGGAAATAATTCCACTAAAAGTCATTGCACTCTCTTCATTTGTAAAAGGCATATATCTTGAACTTCTTTCTTAATGATTTTGATTTATGCATGAAAATAAATTTTATATATGATATCTTTATAATTTATACATTTGATTCCTTTCATGAGATCAATGTTAATATACCACTTTGAGCCTTTATTCTTTGTACATATGCGAAACATATTAGTTCATTTCTATACATCGTAAACTCTTTCGCATATAAATTAGTATGAGTGTTTGAACCCGTAGGATTCGGTGTTTTGAGAGTATTGACTTGTGAGGAATAGAGTCAAAGCGAATTCTGATTCATGACACTGAAATTGGGTGAAATTAAATTGATACATTTTTGACATGAAATATGAAAATGATTTTCGACTAATTATTATAATAAATCACGATTGTTTAAAGAGATTAAAATAACTTATGCTTGAGATTTTAATTATGATCTTAAAGGAGATTAAAAAGTATAAGACATTTTTGTGATATGTTGTTAATTTGTGATTTTGTTGTAAATTTAATTTTTAATTTGTTTGTTTTTATTGTTTCTTTTGATTTTTACATTTAGTTCAATGTTTGTGGGTATCATTACTTGAAAACCCTCACGAGACTCAAACCGTCCCACTAGGGCAACCTAGTGGGTTTAAAGGCTTGTTGCATAGGCTAAATGCAACCGTGTCCAATCCACGGAAGTGATTTAGGATAGTTTAATTTTTAGTTTTTATCGCTCCTCTTGCTAAGGACTAGCGAATGGTAGTTGAGTTGTGATAAGTGCTCAAAAAGCACTAAAATTACCATGATTTTATTCTCATTAATTGATTAAAAATATATATATATATATATATATATTTATATGTTTTATCATATATTTATATAAATTTGTCTTTTTCGAAATCACGGGAATTTTTATTGTTTTTCAGGTATTTTCGCTTAAAAAACGTAACTTAAAGACTCAAAGAGGAATACTGGAAGCAATACATCACAATTATATCAATAAATAAATGGGGAAAGGTCAACAAATATGGAAAAATTGGACAAAATGGGTCGAAAAGGTCAAAAATGCCAAAAAGGAGAAACTCGGCCCCGGGCAGCCCGTCCGCCGTAACACCAGCTTGGCTATGCGGCTACTCGCTCATCGTGAGTAGCCGCACGCGACTGCTACTGTTCATCCGCGCAGAGCTGCACACGCGGCTACTATTCATCCGCGCATAGCTGCGCGCGCCCAGCTGCCCTCCATGCACCCAATGCGTTTTTGCCCCATTTTCCACATGCAAATAGCTTCCAGCGGCGATCATGTGACGTCATTGATGACCTCAGGGTTTCCATTACACGTTTTTTTTCATTTTTTAACATTTTTTTACTCATTTTTTTCTCTCCATCCTCACCTATAAATATCCCCTTCCCTTCACTTCAAAACATACCTCAAAACACACTTCTCTCTTCTTTCTTTATCTCCATTTCTTAGTTTTTAGGTTTTTTTTAGTTTTTCTTATGTTTTAGCTAGTTTCTCTTATGTGTTTTGAGGTGTTGTATGAAGTGAAGAGAAGGGGCGTATTTATAGGTGAGGATGGAGAGAAAAAGTGGGTGAAAAAATGTTAAAAAATGGTGCAAACGCGTAGTGAAAATGGTGAGTTCATTGATGACGTCAGCATGACGTCATGAGGGCGGCTGCACGTGAAAAATGGGGCGAAATGGCATTGGCCCGTGCGGAGGGCAGTTGGGGCACGCACAGGCGCACGTAAAAGGCAGCAGCAGCGCGCGCGGATCTGGAGGAAGGCACGCGCACCGCGTAGGCGCCATCTTTGCTTGTGAAGCGGCGGACGGGTCATTCGAGCACGATTTTCTTTTTTTTGACATTTTTGACCTTTTCGACCCATGTTGTCCAATTTTTCCATATTTGTTGACATTTACCCATTTATTTATTAATATATTTGTGATATATTGCTTCCAGTATTCCTTTTTGAGTCTTTAAGTGACGTTTTTAAGCGAAAATACCTGAAAAACAATAAAAATATGATTCTGAAAAAGACAAATTTATATAAATATATGATAAAACATATAAATATATATATTTTTAATCAATTAATGTGCATAAAATCATGGTAATTTTAGTGCTTTTTGAGCACTCATTAGTGAGAAGGTCTATTTGTAATTTCATTGACATTTGGGTTCCTCACTCTTTCTGTTAGGATAGAGCCTTAAATGTTAAGGAGTTTATATTTAAATTTATGCTAAAATTAGAGTAAATAAAAGTAATTTATTTATTTATTTATATGTGCTATTTTATTCTTTAAATAAACCACAAAAATCTATTTTCTCTATGTCACTTGATGACTACGTGTAGGACAATCTTGATATTGAGGATTTAGCTAGTTCCTTGCTATAAAACATTGGTATTTGATTTATTCATTATGCTCAAAGTGTTGTGCTAAGATACTCTTGGGTGTAAATTAATCCACATCATGTGGCATAATATAAGAGGTCTTAGTTAGTGATGACTCACAGGCCTACACAATAGGCATTGAGTTGGAAGATAAGCATTATTATTGGATAAATACCCAACATAATAAATAATTAGAAAATAACCACCTAATTATCTAAGAAAGAGATAATTATGGAGAGATAACTCCAACATTAAGATAAATCTATCATAATGGCTAAGGATCATCAACAAGTAGTATCTTTTCCTGTATATATTCATCATGTACACTTCACAGTAAATCTTATCTCAGATTTGAAAACATAACTTGAATATAACTTTACTAGAGACAAACAAAAGAATCGACAATATCTCTATGAACCTATCTTCACCATTCTAAATCATAAGGAGGGACACTAGTCTCCTACTTCTTCAAACTACCTGGACTTACTTAAGCATCAAAAGGCCAAAGGCCACCACACCCCTTGGTGGTTTGAGGTTCTAATGGTATGTTCTCTATTCTTATGTCCATAGGAAGAAGAGGTGTATCCAATTATCGATGTTGATGAAAAATTGGCAAAACATATGGTGCTGTCTGTGGGAATGAATATACCTTACAAGTTTCATAAAGAAACTAGAGAGAAAAGATTTCATAGTCTTCTATTGGGCTTTAAATTAGGCAATTAATCTTTGAAAAAAGATCCTAATGGTCCAGAAGTTAGATGGAAACAGTGTGGGGGTAAATATGGTACAATGCCAATCCGTGGTGTGTGATTATTACAATGGACCTCATTCTACAGAGGTATGTGTGAAGTTTCCTAAAGAAATGAACTATGTCAATAATCAAAACCGCAAAGGAAACCCATACTAAAAAACATACAACCTAGGATGGAGAAACTACCCAAATTTCTCATGAAACAATAGCAATAATCTAGGTTGTATTCAATTCAACTCTCAACCCTTCCCACCATTAGGTTTTCAACAACCACAATAAGAATATGTCTTAGAAAATAAGCCACCTAGTAAGGGACAACACAAGTGCTTTAATGGGAATGATGAAAGACTTCATTTATTCAATAAATACAAAAATGGATTCCATAGAGTCCACTGACTGGCCTTCTATTTGAAATTTGGAGTTCCAAATGAGGCAACTAGCCCAAACCATAAGTTAAAGGCCTCAATCTTACCTTCTAAGCAATACAGAAGGTAATCCAAAAAGAGAAGGTAAGGAGCATGATAAAGCAATAGCCTTGAGAAGTGGTAAAACCTTAGAAAAGATGGAGGAAACTAAAAAAGGATGAGGAGGAAAAAGTGGACAAAGAGTACTAAAATCAAAGTCATTCAACCAAAGAATAACAACCTATAGAAACCCACAATTCCCCTCCTTCAAAGACTCTAGAAGAAAAAATTGGACAATTAGCAGTTTTCAAAATTCTTGGATGTCTTCAAAAAGCAGCACATAAACATGCCCTTTGTATATGCACTTAAATAGATGCCTTCATATGCTAAATTCTCGAAGAACATCCTATCTAAGAAACCGAGGTTGGAGATAATGAAACAATAACCTTAACTGAAGGTTGTAGTTCCATCATTGAGAGAAAACTACCACAAAAGCTTAAAGATCTAGGTAGCTTTGATATACCTTGTATAAATGGGAATATACATTTTTACAAGGCATTATGTGACTTAGGTGCAAGCATTAGCTTCATACCACTACTAGTTCTCAAGATATTGAGGGTTTGTGAAGCCAGACCCACTTCAGTAACATTGAAAATGGTACATAGGTCAATTAAACAACCCTAGGGTGTGGTAGAAGATGTGTAGGAAAGTGGACAAGTTCATATTTTTGATAGACTTCATTGTACTAAACATGGAGGAGGACCACAACATTCCTACCATACTTGGTCATCCATTTTAAGAAACAAAAAGAGCACTCATTGATGTATAAAAGGTGAACTTACAATTAGAGTGCAAAATGAATAGGTAACATTTAATTATTTTAAAGTAATTAAAATTTTTTATATTGATAATACTAGTGATTGCTTTAAGATAGATGTTACCGATGAACTAACCAATGATGTACTTCAAAACATGTGCCCTAGTGATGCTTTAGAATATGTGCTGGTTAATTATACAAACATTTATGCTGTTGAAAACCATGACAATCACTTAGGCACACACATTCATGAAAATAATTTAACTAAATTTGTCGAACCACCAACATTCAAGACTTTGACACATGATGCTATGAACAATGAAATAAATTCATTAGAAAACAATTCAAGTTATTTTAATGATGAAACTATGGAATCTATGATGCGAGTTGATATCATTGACTATGTGAAATATTTGGAGGCTATACCTCCGATGTGTTTATCTAATGCAGCTATTTAGTGTCTTAAGATAGGGTCTAGGCTCAAACCATCCATAGAGGAATCACCTAAGTTAGAGCTGAAAACCTTACCCAACCATCTCCATTAGGCATATTTTTGGTGAGAATGAGAGAATCTTAATCATAATCTCTGCTAGTCTTGTGGATAAAAAAGAGTCATTACTAATTATACTCAGTAAATTTAAAAGAGCTATGGGTTTATCTATTACTAACATCAAAGGAATAAGATCATCCATATGTATGAAAAACAATTTGTTAGAGGGTAGAGCTAAGCCCATCATGGATGAACAATGACATTTAAACCCTATTATGAAAGAAGCGGTGAAGAAAATAATTGTTAAATGGTTGGACATGGGCATCATTTACCTAATATCTAACAATGAATGGGTAGCCATAAGAACTATCATGTGATGAAGAGTACGTATGGATTTTTGTAAGGTGAATACAACTACAATGAAGGACCATTTTCCTTTCCCATTATGCATAAAATGCTTTATAGATTAGTCAAATATTCCTTCTTTTTCCTTCTAGATGGAAAGTCTGGCTATAATCAGATCATTGTGGAATCTAAATACCAAGAAAAGACCACCTTCACAGGTTTATATGGAACATTTTCTCTTAGGAGAATTCCATTTGGGTTATGTAATTCACCTGCAACATTTTAACACAATATGATGGCTATTTTCTCAAACATTAGGGAAAAGTATTTAGAGATATGCATGGATTATTTCTCAGTCTTTGGGAACACATTTGATGAATGTATACATTATCTCTCCCTAGTTTTACAAAGATGTGGAGAAACCAATTTGGTTTTAAATTAGGAGAGATGTCACTTCAGGTGCAAGAAGGTATTATATTAGGTCACAAGGTCTCATTTTGGAATAACCTCCAAGAAGGCAAAGTCAAAATTATAGTACGAAAATTAGCCTAAACAAGTTCTCTACCCTTTTTGAACCCTTAGACTTTTAAAGACAACCAATAAATAACTAAATGACTAGATTCAATGTATTTTAACATGCCCAACGAGGACTAATTTATTCTCCCATTGAATATCATTGAAACTCTTCAAATTCACACCTTTTAATGGTCAAACCATGCTGGTTATGAATATGCATGCTAATTACCCTATTAAATTTCTTTGATAACATGGATTAGGCCTTGATTATTATTTAAACCCATCTTGCTATTTTTAGAATCAGCCTAATTATCTTGGATGATCCCATTTAGTGCTTCCTTGAAATGTTTGGCTATAAGTCTTGTAATTGGGCCACTAGGAAGTGACAAAGGGTCTACTGCAAATTCAGCTCCATTCCTACTTGGATGATTAACATGTCCAGCTCCTTGGTTTGCATCAAGAGGCCAAATTACTTTTTGAAAAAGCTATAAAAGTAAATAAATATTTTGATTTGGGGCCTAACCACCAATTTAAGGGAATTTATGAGGTTATAATAGCATTAGGATGGAAAAAGTTTGTTAAGGAACCACATGCTGCCATAGAATCACTTGTTCGAGAATTCTATGCTAATGCTCATGATGATGTTGTGATGTAGTTAAGGCATGGGGTATTCTAGTCCCGTTTGTGCCAAATGAGATAAATGCTCATTATTATTTGGTGAATATTTGATAGGGTGAGTATGAAACATGTTTAAGTAATGTTGATTATGCTATAGTACTTGAAACCTTAACTTTAGATTGGGCTTAATGGATATATGCTTGTGGAAAACATAAGGGCTTTGAAGCCAAGTATTTGGATAAGGTTACCTGCATTTGGCAATATTTTATGTGTTCAAGATTAATGCCCATTAGAAATTAGAATTCTATTGATACCGAGAGGGAAATTTTAGAGTATGCTATTACATCTATGATGTCCATGGATGTAGGCAATATAATTCACCATAGGATCAAGCTATCTACAAACAATCATTAATTTACTATTTTATGTAAGAAAGTAAGGGTAACTCACTTAAAACATGAAGTTGTAATTCAACTTAGTGAATTATTAAATATGGCCTATTTCAATGAACTCACCTTTAGTACCAACATGGCCTAAACAGAAAGAAGTTCTCAAAGCTAACTATGAAAGATGAAATTCTTTCACCAAAATGGATCAAGTGGATCAAAATTGTTTGATGTACGGAATGAACCGGTTGCAACTCAATCATCTCAAGATGGATACAAGTCATTTAGTAACACCATAGTATCAATATTATGATTTCACCTTTATACCTCTTGAAAGATCATGACATCAACCTTAAGAACAAGGTCCAGATGACATAGAGGACTGAGCTCTAAATTTGTTCCGGAGATTTATGAGTTTTATGCATTTTGTTTTTTTATTTTATTTTGAGAGCTTTAATTTTATTGTTTTTGAATATTAGGTTTTCTTTTTTTTTATGTTAATTATTTTGTTTTATTTTTTTTCTGTCATGTGACTACTGTTTAGAATTGTTAATTTTATAACTATTTGTTGAAAATTGTGAGAAATAAATAGTATTCTATATGTCTAAATTTAAATGTTTGGATTGATGGATGCACCTTCAATTCCACACCATTACTCGAACAAGTTTAGCAAATGGGTAAATTTCTATTATTTAATTTATAATTGTTACAATGAAGGAAATATAAGTTCTAGGTTAGGGTGGGGAATGTTACATATTTATAAAATTGAGCTAAACATTTTTACTTAACATATTTTCACACTTCTATGTTTTTACTTATTTTTTTGTGCTTTAATTTATTTTTATTGAATTAGAAATTTTCAAGTTAATTTTAAAATTTTTCTTACAAAATTATCATTTCTTTTATTTAATTTTAAGTAAATGATTAATTTTTTGCATTGTTAGATTATTTTCTTGAACATTTCATAGAGTAATGTGATAATTAGTTAGTTTTTGTCATAATTTATATTTCATGATAAAATGTTGAAATTGCAATAAAATCCAAAATTGATGCTTATGAATCAAATAATGGAGATTAGCTTGTGAGAATATTTTGAGCCATTATCTCCCCACTCTGAGTGATAATATTTTTTCTATACACTTTTTAAACACTCTTCTTATCAATTTCAAATGCTAGATGATATCTATAGATCTTTACATTGAATGCTAGGATTTTTACATCTAATGAAGTTTCATATTGCCTAAACTGAATGACTTAAGTAGAAATTGAAAGTATATACCCTTCTCTTCATTCATGCTTGACTTCTAAAGAAAGAGATGTATATGGGGTTGATAACTCTACGAAAATAGAGTCATTAGTCCACTTGTCTACTTAATATTTACTCATTTTATTCAATAAGTAGTATTTTTAGGGTTAAAAATATTAATATATATTTGAACTTTATAGTGAAAAGTGGTGAAAAAATATATATTTTTTTTACTTTTTTGGGATTTTTTTGGAATATTTTATGAATTTTTATGAATTTTTAATACAGGACCAATTAAAAGACGCAACGTGGATGTCACGCAAGCAGAAAGACCCAATCATGGATTTTTGTATATGTAGTGTGATGTAATGCTATGCCACGTGTCAACACAACATTCATTCTGAGTTCGTAGCATGACCAAACAATCATGCCACATGTTGTAACAATATTTGTCAACTCTTTCCACCTATGCACCAGCTCATCCATAAAAACGAATCATAGATTGCCGTGTGGTAGCGACTTAGCACCATTGACCCACACCAATCCGCCCATACCACACATCATGCAATGATTTGCCCACTAAAATCTATGTGCCACATGTCTCTCTTCAATTCGCCAACATTATTGATTTTTCTTGTTTTGATATCAATCCTAGACCTAAAGCTTTTATGAAAGTTGAGATTCCACCTGAACTTAATTTAACCCCCCTAATTTCCCCATAAATTTGAATAAGCCAAGATTAACATAATTTTTATCAGTTTTTGGAGCTAAGAAAAGAAAAAAACATAGAAAAATTCAAAAGGAGATTCAAAGGGAGATTGTTGTTACAATTCAAGAGATTGATCGTATTTCTTCGTCTTCTCCTTTATCAATTTTTACGTCTTTCTTTATGAAAAATATGAGCATTATGTATAATTAATTTATTAATCTAAGGGTATTATGAACCCAATTTTCTACATGTCATGATCTAATATTTTACCCCAATTATGATTTTAATTTAATTATATTATTTAAAATTATTTTTATGCTATTATTTGTTTGGCCAACAATTGATCTATAAAGGCAATTAAATAGATTTGAGATAATTATTTAATTTTTTATCTTGATTAAATAACATGCATGGTTTCTAGGAAGAGATGTATGATTCTTAATTTCTTATGTATGTGATCCATAATTGATGAGCTTAATGAGTAGTATGTAATTCAATTGACATGAGAGTGTGATTAATGTAATTACTATATGTTCTGTAGTTTACTTGAGAGGTGAATACATGTTAAATTAGATTCAATCGATCATATAATTGATTGATAATAATATTGAGAGGATTTTAGTGATTCATATGTTTATAAAATTGAGAGATTAAGTATCCCTAGATATTTTCTTAGTTACCAAATATAATTTAATTAATTATAGTTATTTATTTTTAGTACATTTAGTTTTTCTTTCTTAAAATATAAAAATACAAAGAGAAATTGATTTTTCTTTTTTTAGTTTTAAAAATTAGTTTCTAATAACATAATCTACGTGGAAACGATCTTTTCTTATTATTATATTACTTGTTGTGATATGAATACTTGGGTATTCATTGAACACAATTTGTGTCCGGTCAAGTTTTTGGCGCCATTGATGGGGACAATAAATATTATAAATTAATTTGTTTATTTTTTTAGTTGTTTATATTATTTATTTTTTTTAAATTGAAATTTATTGATTTAGTTATTTAATTTTAATTTAGACATCTTTTTTTGTACTGTTACAAACATATTTGAGTCTATTGCATGAGTAGAGTTCGTAAGGGAGAAATTTTGCTTTTAGATCCTGAAATCAAGCGTACTTTAAGGTCAACAAGAAAATAATAAGTTTTTATCCAAGTGGAAGAAATGACTAATCCATTAGAAATAAACAATAATGAGCTAAATTTATTAACTAGATGCCTTTAATGGATGATAGGGATAGAGCTATGAATGAATATGTAACACCTACGTTGAAAAGGCTGAATCCAAGTATTACAAGGCTAAACCTTCAAGCTAATCAATTTGAACTAAAGCCAGTGATACTTAAAATGCTACAAACAATTGGACAATTCACCAGATTATCAACAAAGGATCCTTATTTACATCTCAGATTGTTAATTGAAATTAAAGATTCATTTAAGTTTAGTAGTGTGACCAAGGAGGCATTTAGGCTTAGATTATTCCCTTACTCTTTGTAAGACTGTGCACGAGCTTGGATAAAATCTTTGCCACCTGATTCCATTACAACTAGGAATGATTTGGTGGAGAATTTCTAGATGAATTATTTCCCACCAATAAAGAATTCCAAGCGTACGAATGAGATTACATCTTACCAAAAACATGAAGGAGAATATTTATATGAAGCGTGGGAACGATTCAAACAATTTATAGGGAAGTGTACTCACCATAGTATCTCTCATTGGATCCAAATGGAGACTTTCTATAATGGTCTTAACACTCAAACAAGAACCATTATTGTTACATCCACTAATTCATCTGTGCTAGTTAAATCTTACAATCAATATTATGATTTACTTGAAAAATGGCTAGCAATAATTATCAATAGCCAATGGATAGAATGAAATTGACAATAAGAGTAGCCAGAGTACATGAGGTAAATGATATCATGATACTTATAGCTAGTGTCATCTTTGGTTAATCTTTTCAAGGCTCAAAACTTGTAAACAAGTATAAACCAGGTCTTAGATTCAGGGGTGCTTTATAAACCAAGTTTTCAATTCAGGGGTTTTTTGTGGGAGAGCGTGTTTGTTTGATAATTGTCCAAATAATCCTGAATTAGTATTCTATAGGGTAATGTGAATTGAAACAATAATTTATACTCGATCACATATAACCCGGGATGAAGACAACATCTAAATTTCTCTTGGAGTAATAAAAACAATAAAGGTGGTAATCAATTCAACCATCAATCATTTCCACCACTAGGTTTTCAACAATCACAACAATCACAAGCCCAATAAAAGAATCCACTTATAGAGGACAGTACAAATGCATTAATAGGAATGATGAAAGACTTCATCTTATCAGCAAATACAAAAGTATCCACTTAGGATGCTTCAATTCGAATTTAGAGACACAAATGGGGCAACTTTCCCAAGCCATAAGTCAAAGGCCTTATGGTAACCATCCAAGTGACACAATTTTAAACCAAATAAGAAAAGGCAATTAGCATTGCAACTCCATTTCCTTGAAGAGTGGTAAAACTTTAGAGGAGAAAGATGAGACTCAATAAGATAAGGAGAACCATGTGACTAAAAAGGATAAGGAAGAATCAGAAACTAAAAAGGATGAGGATGAATTAGTTGATAAGGAGAAAAATTGAAAGGAAATAATTTAGCAAGAAAAGTGAAAACTCTACAAACCCACTATTCCTTTTCATCAAGATTGCAAAAGCAATAGTTAGTCACATAATTTTTAGAATTTCTAGATGTCTTCAATAAGTTTCACGTAAATATTCAATTTGTAGATGTACTTGAACAAATGTCTTCTTATGCCAAATTTCTTAAGGATATATTGTCTAAGAATAGGAGGCTTAGAAATAATGAAACAATAATCATGGTTGAAGGTTGTAGTGCCATCCTTGCTAGAAAAATTCCTCATAAACTGAAAGAGCTAGAGAGTTTTGACATCCCTTGCACTATTAGGAATGTCAACTTTGAGATAGCACTGTGTGACTTGAGTTCCAACATTAACCTTATGACGTTATCAATTTGCAAAATATTGGGGGATGGTAATGCGAAACCCACTTTAGAAACATTAAAAATGGTAGATAAAACAATTAAGAGACCTTGAGGTGTAATAGAAGATGTGCTAGTAAAAGTAGAGAAGTTCATCTTTCTAGCAAATTTCATTGTACTATAATGGAAGAGGACTATAACATTCATATCATACTTAGTCATCCATTCTTAGCAATCAAAAAATCACTCATTGATGTACAAAAATGTGATCTTACAATGAGAGTGCAAGATGAACAAGTAATGTTTAAATTTTTTAAAGCATATGAACCAATGATATTGATAATGCTAATGAATTCTTTAAGATAAACATTACTGATTATGAGAATAACTTAAAAGAATGTATTGAGTTTTCCACACTTAAGACTATTACACATGATACGATGAACAATGAAGTAAACTCACCAAGAAACAACTTAATTTGTGTTAATTTTAAAAATATGGAATCTATGATTGATATTGTTGATTCTAGAAAGTATTTAGAGGCTTACCTCCTATATGTATGCCTAATGTGGTTGTGGAGAATTTTGAGATAGGATCTAAGCTCTAACCATCAATTGAAGTGTCACCAAGGTTAGACCTCACAACTTTACCTTACCATCCCCAATCAAGTGGGTAAGAAAAAGAGTCCAATAGAGAGGTGAAAAAGATGTTAGAAATACATAAATTGAATTAGTTACAGTGGAGTTCATCTAAGAATGCCAAAAGTACAAAAAGAAAACAAAAATATGGCATTATAAGTGAATTGACCACAATGTTTTTAAATTGGAACATAAAGTATTATTGAACAAATTAAGACTCAAACTTCTTTTGAGCAAACTCAAAAGTATATAGACACAAAGGCAGGTACCTTAGAACTTGATATGATCCTCTAGTCAAGGATGTGAAATGTGACGTTGGTCGGGAGGCAACCTAACATTATTTTACTTATCTTTTTATTGTTTTTTGTTTATTGGTGAATAAATGTGGAAAGTAATGGTGTAAAAAGATTGAGCAGTTTCAATGAAAAATGTGTTGTTCCAAGACTAAGGGAGTTTTCTTTCCTTTTTACATTTTCATATTTATATGTGCACATTGAAGACAATATACAATTTAAGTTTAGGGGAGGGAACTTCATTCTCTACTTTAGTATGCAGTATGCATTTTAAATTTTTAGGGAATTTTTTATTGATGTTTTTAATCATGATTTAGGTATAAATTGATAAATATATTGAAACTAAATGCATATATGCTTGATATGAAACATATGAACTCAATGATAAAAATTGGTTGTCATGACTTGGATAAGGAATGTAACATGCTCATTAAGATACTTACATTAATCATGTGATATGCATTCTAATTTTGATTGGATTGATTAAAACTTTTATGCACATGTTCATGATTGATTTTGGTGCTCTTATTGAGAGAAATGTTTTCGTGAGTTTTGCAAGTTGATGAGATCTAATAGGTTTTAAAATTTATTTGATCATCCCTTAAGGAAAAATCGTAAATATTACTTAGCAAGAGAAATAATATAGACCTTATTTGGATCAATTGGGCCTTTCAAGCTAACCATTATTATATCTTTAGTTACCCATTTGAGCCAAACAAAGAACCTTTCATATCTTTAAGCCACATTTGATACCTAACCAATAATCATTACCTTTACCCTTGCACCTTTAGCTTGTATGAAAAGAAAAAAAAATGCAATTATGTGAAATGATATAGAGTGAAGTGAATTGTAATGCACCCAATAAAAAAAGAGACAAAGAAAAGCAAAACTCACAACACTGTTATCCCTCTAAAGAAAAGAAAACAAAATTGAAAATAAGTTTCGGGGTGTTGTAAAGTTAAAAAAAATGTGGAATAAATAAATATTAAAAAATGATAAGAGATGGTACACTAAAATATCAAGTTAAAGCTCAATTGTAGTTAAAAAGTGCATGATGAATAAAAAGAAAGCTAAGGTGTGGAAAGAGCTTAAAAGTCTTTATTTATCGATCTAAGCCTTGAATTACAAGTATATAAAATCCTTTTGATCTTTAACAAGTTGCATATGTATATTAGTAGAAAGGGATGTGAAAAATAGACTTATAAGACTTATTCTAAGATTGAATTGATTAACATGCTTATATAGGTTGATTTTAGGAGTGCATTGTATGATATCATGTGCAACACACATATGAATCAATTTGTTAAAAGCCTTGCATAT
Organism: Hippophae rhamnoides; assembly: GCA_033030585.1. NCBI lineage: Eukaryota > Viridiplantae > Streptophyta > Magnoliopsida > Rosales > Elaeagnaceae > Hippophae > Hippophae rhamnoides. The sequence continues at coordinate 4,246,001 of CM065434.1, read as the reverse complement.
CCTTATATTGATGGAACATTGATTGATGAATATGTGAACCACCTTATCAATGGATAAATATTTATGAATATACTATCCTTATCAATTTATTTAGATAGATTTGGCTTTACTTGAGAACAAGCAAGGAGTTAAGTTTAGGGTATGATCACTCTATGAAAGTAGAATCATTAGTCTACTTTTCTACTTAATATTTACTCATTTTATTTAATTATTAGTATTTTTGGGGTTTAAAATATTGAAATATAAAATTTCTAGTGAAAAGGGGTGAAAATATAAGTTTTGGAAATTTTATGTTTTTTATGAATTTTTAACTCAAAACCAATCAAAAGATGCCACGTGGATGTCATGCAAGCACGAGAGCTAACTAGGTAAGCCATGTGGATTCTATGCTAGTAAAGAGGCCCTAATGATCATGCCATGAGTTAGTATAGCGTTCATTTAGAGCTCACAGCGAGGTCAAACAATCATGCCCCATGTCGTAATGCTATTTGTCGACTCCTTCCACTTGCGTAACAAATCATTCCAAATACCGAATCATAGATTACCATGTGGCAGTGACTCAGCACCATGGACCCAGAATAATCTACTCGTGTCACACGTCGTGCTTTGACTCACCCACTCAATTTTTCATGCCACGTGTGTCCTTTTTATTCGCCAACACTGTTAGTTTTTCTTGTTTTGATCTCATCCCTTAATTTGAAGCTAATCGGACGGTCCAAATTCCATCTGAGATTAATTTAACCCTCTAATTTTCCCATAAACCTGAATGAGTCGATATTAACTTAATGTTTATTAGTTTTTGGAGCTAAGAAGAAAGAAAAACACAAAAAAGTTCAAACGAAGAAACAAATGTGTTGGAGATTCAAGAGGAGATTATTGTTACAAGTCAAGATATGAGTTTTATGAACAAAATTATGTCTAGTTATTTTATTAATCTAGATGTCTTACGAACCCCAATTTGTTTCATGTAGTGATCTAATATTTTACCCCTAATTATGATTTTAATTTATTTATATTATTTAATATAATTTTTATTCTATTAATTGTTTGGCTAACGATTGATCTGTAGAGGCCATTAAATAGATTTGAGAGAATTATTTAATTGTTTGTTTTAATTAAATAACATGCATTGTTTTTAGGCAGAGATGTATGATTTTTATGTATGTGATCTATAATTGATGAGTTTAATTAGTATGCAATTTAATTGACATGAGAGTGTGATTAGGTTAATTACTATATAGTGTGTAGTTTACTTGAGAGATGAACACATGGTATATTAGATTCAATTGATAATGTAATCGATTGATAATTATATTGGGGGGATTTTAGTGATTCACATATTTAGAAAATTGGGAGATTAAGTATTCGTAGATATTTTCTCATATATATTCTTAGTTACAAACTCTAATTTTATTAATTATTGTTATTTATTTTTAGTTCTTTTAATTTTGTTTTCTTAAAATATAGAAACACAAAAAAAATGATTTTTTATTTTTATTTTTCAGTGTACTTACCTATTCATTGAACATAATTCATGTCCAATTAGGTGTTACCTAACCTAATATTAAGAAGGAAAGATAAAAAATTTCCACTCACTATATCATACAAAAATATGTACAAATTGTACATGGGTACTCTATAGAGAAAAAATAATATATCTAAAACAAAATACAGAAAGGATAATAAGGAAAAAAGAAGAGAAAAATTTCAAGTTATATGCATGAAAGTATCATTTTATTCCGTTATAAAATTATTTCAATTGATTCCTTTCATGAGACCAATATTATATACTACTTTGAGCCAAAACTTCTTTAAATATGTGCGAAGCTATTAGTTCATTTCTTTAAATAAATTCCATTTGCATATACCTTTGAATGAGTGTTTAAACTAATAGAATCAATGTTTTTGAGAGTATGCCTTTTGAGGTTAGAGCGAAAGAGAATTCAAATTCCATTCACTAAAATTGGGAAAATTAATATTGATACATTTTTTATTTGAATATGAATATGATTTTTCACTAATTTTTATAGTAGATTGTGATGAGTGTTTAAAATTACTTAATATAACATGATTTTATGTACTTTAAAAGATAATATATAGATTTATATTTGCATAGTTTATTATCTTTTAAAGCAAATCTATCTTTTAAAAATTATGAGTATGTTTTTGTTATTTTTTAGGAATTTTCGCTTCAAAATAATTTAATTGATCAACACTAGAAGAATAATACCTAAAAGAACTCCATTACAACATTGAAGCACAAAAGATGAACATTTATAAAGTTTACAAATGTTCCAAACCATTGAAAAGGATGTAAAAGAAAATAGGGCTCTAGTTGTTCAGAGGAATGGAGGCTACAACGTGGAAATAAAGTGTGTTGTTGTGTTAGTGAAGTGGATTGAGGCTAAAGCATGTACAATTTGTCTCATGCCATAGCATGGAATAGAAGTATGCCGTGGTGCTCGCCTATCTGATCCATTATTCTCTCATTTTCTTTACCTATAAAATGGACCCCAAATTATCTTTTAGAATAATCCCACAACTCTCTTTACAATTGAATTCTTAGTTTTTATCTATGTTTTCTTTTATTTTAGTAGTTTTAAAGTTCTTCTCTCAATTGAGTGTTGAACAAAATAGTTTATGTTGTACTTTTACTTTCGATTTAATAAATAGTATTGGAAATTTTATTTGGAGGTTATCTAGAAATAGAAACAATAATGAGGTTTTCTAAAGGCACACTTGAGGTATAATTTAAGTTTATTTTTTCCAGATTATCTTTATATATTGTTTTGTATGCTATATTTAATTTACTGATCTTTTTTTTAATTAAGCATGTCTAGCTAAAAATACTATAGAATATTAGTAATGTTGTTATGCTCGTAAAATATTAAATTAGGTTAATATTTTTATAAAATGCATTAAGTTTTGTTTCTTCATGAAGATTTAAACGAAGTATAAAGAAAATATGTTAACAGAATATTTTTCATAATAAACAAGAGAGTTATATTTGGGATTTAATTATCTAAATCTAATTTAGAGTAAACTCTTCAATTTTGGGTTGGATTATTTTGTTCTTTAGAGAACTCTATTTTAAAGATTTTTTTTATAAGAATTGTTATTTAAAAATATATTGATGACATATTTTTCATATTAGTTTTAAAATTAGAAAGTTAGTTTATAGATACTTAAATCATTAATCTAACATCATTAATCTAACTTAGATACATTGATGAGAGTTTAAATTAATAGCCTTGCCAAAAGCATCAATTAAATGATTTATTAATTCCATAGGAATAAAGAATAATTCAATCAACTATTAATTATTGATCTATGCCAAAAGACTTTAATTGATAATTAATTAACAATGAAATTGGTCACTACCTTAGGATATTTTCTTACAAAAAAGGAAGAATCAATAATCTTAATTCATATTTTTAATAACGAATTTAATATTGAGCAATCATAATTAACTAATAAATTTATTCCATGAACTCTTCACTAAAAGTAAATATTAATTTTCCTATTATATTTATTCCATGAATTATTCACTAAATTTAAATATTTATTTTCCTATTATTTTTTGAATTTATCTGTACTTTTATGTTATTAGATTAGACCTTTAAAAAGCTAAATATTGTGACACAATATTTAGGCTAATTTTTTTCTTTTAAGAATTTTTTAACTATTCAAAAACCATATGATTCTTTTTTACACCGACCTTGAAAGTATAATTATCATTTTCTATAATTGATTTGTATACGTGGAAGCTATTTATAAAAATATACACAATTTGTAAACCAAGTTTTGGCACATTAATTACACTGACCCATAGGGATACCATCAAAGAGCTAGCAATACTTCAAAAAGATCCTTAGACTTAATGCTAGTAGAAGAACTCTAGAATAAGTCTTGTATTTGTGTCTAGGAACATAAATGAAAATAGGAGCATATTATGACAAAGCAGTCTGATTCTAAGTTTTTGCAATAGGGGAATGGGTCCTAAGAAGAATGTTCCCAAATAAGATTGAGTAAATGTCCATACCAAGTTACAAAGGCCACACCAATCGGAGCATATGCCCTAAAAGATATTAACAAACAACCATAAGACATGAACAGAATTGTTAAACATTTGAAGAAATACAAGTTTCGACTAAGATTGTCGAAATACGACATTTAATTTGAAAATCATTAACCACTTTGTTGCAGAAATATTAGTAAGTAATATATAATTTGGTGTCAAGTAATCAATTTTGAGAAAGTGAAGACATATGATGTGCTACTTTAACAAGTTCCATTATTAATGGGTTGATCGTCATAGTAATAAATGAGGCAAAACTCTCGAGCAATGGCTTATGAGCCTTGGTAAGTTGGCATCATGTAGTTCTATGCTGATAAGGAATTAACTCATTATTAACAAACTGATCACCTTGATAATGAACCAAATAGAGTGCTTCATTAATGCCTTGGTAGCCTTAATAAACTAGCATTACCTAGTTCTAGGTTGATGAGGAACTAACCCATTATTAATAGGATAATCACCTTGATTATGAACCTTGTAGAGTGCTCGAAAAATGCTAGGGGAACCTTGGTAAGATGGAATTTCCTAGTTTATGATTGATGAGATGCCAACCCATTTTTAACAAATTGATCACCTTGGTAATAAACCATGCAGAGAAATTAGGCATTGCTTTAGAAGGATTGGTATGGTCATATTGCCTAATTCCAAGCTAATGAGGTGCCAACACGTTATTAATGGTCTAATCACCTCCATAATGAACCAGGTTGAGCACTTGGACAATACATTGGGAGCCTTGGTAAGCTAGCATTGCTTAGTTATTAGTTGATGATGCACTAACCAATTATTGATGTGATGATTTCCTTGGTAATTAATCCGGTAGAACACTCAAGAAATTCCATTGGAGCCTTGGTAAGCTAACATCTCCCATTTCCACACCTATGAGGCATCCACTCGTTATTAATGGGTTGATGGTAATGAACGAAGTAGAGCGCTCGAGCAATGTCTAAAGAGCTTTGGTAAGCAATAACACCCAATTCTAGGTCAATGAGGTACCAAACCTTTATTATTGGATTGATCAACTTAGTAATGAACTAGACGGAGCACTTAGGTGATGATGCATCGTACATAAATGAAAAAATGTGTGTAGATATATAATGTGACTGAATTGAGAGATACTGTGTAACCAAACTAGATGATTGATTATTTAATTCAAATAAGCACTTATAAATTACATCACTCTTCTAAGGAAATACAATATTACATTTCAAACACACATTAATAAACAAATCAGGGAGTACGACAACTAAATGTCTAAACACCCCTTAGCCACTATTCTTGTCGAACACCTCAGGGTGAACTAATGATAAGATCTCAACCTCAATCTCATTGATAATACAAGTAAAGCACTTTAAAACTTCAACCAGTGAAATTATGTTCTCAAGTAGCCTTTTGAGGTCATAGATGATCCTCATCACTTCAAAAAATATGTCATCACCACACGTCAAATGCATGTTGGCACAATGTATCTCCCTCACAATATGGCTGTTCATCACACCCATTTCCTTGTCGTACTAATGTGGTCTATCATTAATTCGAGCTCGTAAAACGGTTGAATTTGTTCTTATAGTGCTCAATTGGTTTGTTCACCACCAACTTCATTTTTTTGACCTTACCCATCAATTTCGAGCTCTGTTTCTTAAGCAAAAGAGCTCAAAATATAAGGATTATTTAGTGGCCATAATTGACAAGGAGTTATGTATTAAAATCAATTTATTTTGGTAATATTGCTCTATCGATATAGTTACTACTTGATTGATAGAATGGCTTATTTTCATTTTCATATTGCTCCTATTATGTCTAATATGTAATCTAACATTTATAGGAACAAAAATATATTTATATGTGATCGTTGAGGCTCATAGTTTCTTGAAATTATTCTTCTAAGACACACCTAAAAACTAAGATTACAATTATACATTTTGTTCACGAATATTGCCAACACTAACAGAAACCTAACAATCTCCCCCTTTGGCATATTCGTGTGATAAAATCTCTCGCTCACTATATAATACTTATAGGAAAATTAAAGTTTTTACATAGTAGTACTATCCTATGATCAATCCAGTGAAACTATCTTTGCTTGAATCTTGAAAGCTCCTATTTATACTAATGGTCAAAAAGATAAATACCCAAGAAAGTTGTCCTAAAAGACTCATTTATCATTAGTTCATGTATATAATTATATAAAAAGTAGAGAAAATTCATAAGTGAGTAATCATTAGAAAGAAATTAAAAAAAACTCCCCCTATGTGTAGTATCACTAAAAAGGACTTTTAAAGTAATTTTCTCCCCGAGTTAGCTCTCCCCATTTTGTAGATTTTCAACTAGTGTTTCAATTTTTCTCCTCTTTTTGTCATATGAATAAATAATATAATCATGAAGTAATTATAACTGGTTGAGCAAGCATGCAGTGGACTTAATGACTAAAAAGAGGAGTATACATGCTTCAAAGCTCAAAACAAAGAGCTAAAAACAACATGTTTCACAAAAATGAATAAACTCTTCCTAATTTTTACAACTTCTCTAAATAGATTAGAACAAAAAATAATTTACAAAATTGGTAAATATATATTTTTTTAATTGAGGGTAGCAGACTTAACTTAACATGACTACAACAGTACACACAAATGATGAAATTAATTTTGGTCAATGTGTGACTATCCATTGAAAACATAAAAATATGTAGACAAAACACATAAACATTATAATACACATTTATGCGGACGCTCTAGGAAAACAACCCCAAGAGCCCACGAACTCAAAGGAATAGGAACGTTTGATTTGCTAAGAACGTGTTGAAGATCATATTAGAATCCTAAGGAAACAAAGTCTTTAAAACCCTAATCTTGAGACGCTACAAAGGATGATCACTCTCTTTGATAAATTGAATTCAAACATTCAATCAAGAACACATGAAGGCAAAGTAAAAGCTTTATGAAATATACTTTTCATTAATGATATTCATTATTGCCTCCAAATTACATAACTATTCATCTATATAAGCAAGAAACCCTAAAAGAAAAACTCTTAATGAAAATGGGCGTATTTAGTTATGGATTGGGCCAAATCCAACCTTAAAAAATAAAAGACTAAAAGACTAAAATAAAAGGCCCACAATTCACTAAAACAAAAATTACTAAATATAAAAGGTCCATAATTAATTAAAACAAAAATTTCTAAATATAAATGACCCACAATTAATTAAAACAAAAATTATTTCCTAAAGTAACCCTTGCATCTAACTTGATCTTCCAAATCTATCCCTAGTCATTGAACTACCAATTCCTTGCAAAAGATCTTGAGAATATTTGTGAACATCAACTTGATCAGCACTTGGGAACATCAACTCGAGGTGCTCATCAAGTTGATGTTCCCAAATATTCTCAAGATATTTTGTAAGGAATTTGTGATCTAATGACTAGGAATAGATTTGGAAGATGAAGTTGGGTGCAAGGGTTACTTTAGGAAACAATTTTTGTTTTAATTAATTGTGGGCCATTTATGTTTAGAATATTTGTTTTAGTGAATTGTGCACTTTTTATTTTAAGTCTTTTAGTCTTTTATGTTAAGTCTTTTAGTCTTTTATTTTTTAAGGTTGGATTAGGCCCAATCCATAACTTAATAGGCCCATTAGGCCCATTTTCATCTAGGGTTTTCTTTTAGGGTTTCTTGCTTATATAAAAGAATATATTTTTTAATTTGGAGGCAAGAACAAATATTATTAATGAAAAGTATATTTCATAAAGCTTTCTCTTTGCCTTCTTTTGTTCTTGATTAAATGCTTGAATTCAACTTATCAAAGGGAGTGATCATCCTCTTTGGCATCTCAAGATTGGGCTTTTGAGGTCTTTGTTTCCTTAGGGTTCTAATCTAATTATCTTTAACACATTCTTAGCAAATCAATCGTTCCTATTTCTTTGAGTTCTTAGGTTTCTAGGGTTATTCTCCTAGAGGGTCCGCATCACATACAACGCATGTCGACAATCACCAAAAGTAAAATATGTTCTAGAAATGCAATAGGCTGTCAATTTCTTCATTTATGATAAGTTATAAAAGATTCAAAAGAAGAGTATCATATATCATAAAACAAATTGCATTTGAATTCATATTTTCACAAAATAAAATTTACTTACAAGAGAGAACTTTAATGTATTTTTTTTGTATTCCTCACTTGTATTAATTTTTTTCTTTTTTTGTAAAGAATAGGTTATTTATTTTCCTTTTGTGTAATCAATTGTGGCTCTTTCCTTTTGTACATGCAAAAGATTTGTATTTTTTGTTTTCCTTTAATATTATTATTATTATTATTTTAAAGAAATTTGGACAAGCCAATATATATAGTATGATGAATTTTGCACTAGTTATGAGGTAACCTTCTCCTCTCACTGTGGTAGTTTTTACACATCCTAGTAGGTAGCCCTTTCAAAACTAGGTGTCTCTGTATACAACATTTTATATAGTGAAAGACATAATTAAACCATAATTTTCCCAATTAAGGTTATCTCATACCCTAAAATCTTACATAATTAATTATAAACTTCTATCATAACATACTTATATGTCCAATGAGTGTGTGAGTATGTTCATGTTAACATCAATCACTAGATGTGAAAAATATATAAATAAAAAAGTCAAAATATTCATTTGTATAATTATAGCTAATCAAAATATATATGAATAGAGTATGTAATGATCATGTCAATGTTAAAGTATGTCTACATCCCTCCTTTATTTTTAATTTTTAATTTTTAATTTTTTTAAACTAAAAAAATCAATAAAATAAAAACAAACAAACTAAAGATATTCACATTTGATCAATTGAGTAGTCAAATAAAAGTATCTAGGTGAAACAATAAAAAGAGAAAATCTTTTCTAACTTATACTTTCTTGAATTTTGGTTTCTTTATACCTTCGTGTTGGAAATGAACTACCTTAGTTGTCATAGACATATTCTTGGAAACTTTTAGATTTTTCATTCATCCTAAATGAAAGTGCAGTATGCATGATAGGATGATGGTAATTAGTCCTAGAATTAAATGCATTGAATTTCACTTGCCTCTTTGAGCCAACAACTTCATGCTTTCTAGTAGGATTTTTGAACATGATACCATAATTTTCATTCATCCTAGAATATGATGCAACATGTATAGATAAGGGAAGATTATGAGTCCTACTATGTGCAGAATGGAAAGTATTATATTATTTAGGAGCATTTATCAAAAATCTACACTTGAGCCTAATATGACATTTCCTTCCACAATGATTATAGACATACACAAACTTAATAGATTTTTCAATCATAGGTGAAACTCTTCTTTGTGTATAATGAGTAACAATAGGAGTAGGGTTAAAAGGCCTTACAAATTTGATTTATGATATTGAAAGAGTAGAGCTCTCATCCTTATAACCAATGTCATATGTATCATGTGAAGAGGACATGTTTGAAGGTTTGACCAATTCAGTTGATTTTGAAGTGGATGGAATAGAGTGCTTATCTATATATTCTAGCCCTCTTTTGTCTCCAATTGGTTTCCCAGAGTTAAGAACTTTGTTAAACTTTTAGCTCCAATTTTTAGCCTTTTTACAGCTTCCTTTGATTGTTTAACTTCCTGCACCAAATTTTTTTTTGTTCTAAACCTGCAAGACTTGAATTCAAGGCATTAAAATATTCAAATAGATTAATATTATCCTCCTCAAGTAGTGATAAGATTACTTTAAAATATTTAAGTTTGACATTAAGTTTAATTACTTCTACAAGAAACTTTTCTTTATCTCTTTTTGCATATTACGAACTCTCTAAACACATTGTTAATATTAGGGATATAAAAATGTTACAGTAGAAAATTAGTGTCACTTTTCTTATTGTCTAAATCAATATCTGGCTTATTGGAGTGTCCACCAGCATTTGCAGCAAATGCTAAGAAGTTTGTTTCATTATTTTTTGGTTCAATTGGATTTTCATTGTATATTTTAGAGTTAGTAAATGTGATATTGAAAGCTTTTCCAGTATTGTTCTTCTTATTTGCACAATCTATAGCAAAGTGACCAAAATCCATAAATTCAAAAAATTGAGGTCTAATGGGTTTAGGTTTCTTACCATTAGGTCGAAATCAAAAGTTTGAGTTCTCTCAGATTTTGATCATTTTGGTAACTTGATTGTCCTTTGTTTCAAAAATTCTTATTGTTAAGGATTTTTTTTATCTTTTGGTTGAGAGTGCCAGTTCCTCATTTCATCATTGTTTGTATCTTCAATCATAGTAGTTTTGAAAGCAATACCTTTGATCTTTAGAGGTTTTTGAAAGCCCATCTTAAAGGTTGGAAGTGATCTGATCCAACAATTTTTCCTTTTTTGATGGTGTCCACATCTTTACATGGAAGTGACCTCTACATGGAAGTGATCTTGTAGTCAGGAAAGAATCATTCAAACTATTCTAAAATCATCAATTTTCTCTCCAAGATTTGTAGAGGTGTTAGTAATATATATCACATAATTTTGCATAGAATTCAGAAAAAGTTTCATCTTCTTTCATCCTAATATTCTCAAATTGAGTATTAAGCATGCGAGAGTATATTCATTTAACTTGTTAGGTACTCTTATTGGTAACCTCAAAAATATCCCAAGCATGCTTAGTAGCTTCAACATGAAAAATGTAACGAAACTAATCAGTAGACAACGTACTAAAAATATCATTAATATCTTTTTAATTTTAGTTACTACCAATTTTATATTGATTGATCCATTTTTTCTAGGTTTTGGAGTAATAATATTATCTTTGGTAACCATAGGTGGTTCCCATTCATAAAGCACAAAGTTCTAGATGCTTTCATATATAGACTGTAGAAAGAATCTCATACGAGCCTAACAATATAGGTAATTAGACCCATCAAAGTAAGGTGCATCAGTTCTAGATGAACCCTTTCTTAAATAATCCATAATAAGGTCTTAAATGAAATTTTATTTAGTTATATATCCAAATATCTACCCAACAGAAGTATCGTAAATGGAAATTTTGCTAGTGTTGTCTCTTTAGGAGAACATAAAAATGTGCAAGTATACACGCTCACAAGTAATAAATATTGATAAGTAAGTTATTGCTCCCACGAAGATTTGCTACTACAGTTTGTTAAGTACTAAAATTGTTTCAATCTGATTTTATCCAAAACAAATGAAAGTTTTGATGGAAGTTAGACAAATTAAGAGTTTTATAACAAAATATAAAAAACATTCTAGGATTGCAGTTTTACCAAATTAATCCACTCGAATCATATTATTTTCTCTTGATTTATTTTTTTGTAAATTTAATTTGTCAACCAAGAACTTCTAATTTTATCCATACATCTCTTCCAAGCTCCATACAGACACATCTTGCTAAAATAATTCACTATATTCCTATGAGAATTAAATTTACCAAGATTCATTACGTTCAAAGTTCTCAAATAGCCATACGTAAAATAAAGGTATATTCCTAGTTTATTTAAGTGCCACATATCAATTGATAAATTTTCCAATAATCAAAAGCATTAAGTACAAATAGAATAAACAAATTAAAAATCTCATAAATCTTTCAAAAATAATTTATTCAAGCTTCATAAATTTAGCTACAACGCAACCCTAGAAAAATTAAATTACTTCATAAATAAAATTAAAATTATAGCATTTAAGGATTAATACATGAAGAACAAAAGAAAATTAAAATTTGTTTCTGCTCTCAAATTTCTGGCACACGCAGAACACAACAGAAGCCAAAAATGGCTTCTGTGTGTACCACAGTCCAAAACTCTAACCTCTTGTCCAACCTCCTCAATTTATCCCAATAATACCTTATTTATAACTCCAACTCTCTAAAAAAAATATCAGATTTTTTTTTACAATTATGCGTGCAAAATTAGGAACATAACATTACATGGGAAATTTTATTTTAATACACGCGTGGGAGACATTCTCGAAACACGCAAAAAGAATATTGTGCAATAAAAAACTGAGGACATCGTGTGCGTTTCTGGAATTTTTTTATTTCAATTTACGCATGCCACGTGTCAGCATATGATTGGCTGTAAGAAATAACGACACACATGGCAGCCTTTCATTTGCTATGAAGAGAGGGTGCACGAGGATCGCATCGCAGGGGATAAATGCTTCCAAGATACGTGGAAGGACAGAGAAGCTACTCGAAACGTGTGCCATTTTCGTGTTTTTATTTTAACCAACACATGCCACGTGTCAGCTTTTGATTTGCTGAAAGAATATTCAAGACATGTGGCAATGTCGGATTCATTGAAATGGTAGGGTGCACGATATTTATCTGGACCGCATCATATGGGACCATTTCTTTTGGCAGACACGTGGGTCTCACCCTATACGCTAGCCGACGTGACAAGTAGGCCCCACTCAGCGCATAGTAGTGTGCCATCCAGAAAACTAGGTCCAATCATTTTTGTCTCGCGTGCATCTTACGCGCTAATCCTCACCGTTGATATTTTGATCTGAGAGTGTGTGGTGTGTGTGGAAAATAGCTACGTGTGGTCCTCCTTTTCTTGCGCTAAAAAGCAAATATTCTTTAATTGCATTTTAGCCTTCCAATTTAATTTAAATTAACTTTTAATTTTTTGTTAATTGCAATTAAACCCTTTTCTAATTTAAATTAACTTTTAAACTTTCGTTATAAGCCCTATTTTAATTCAAATCATATTTTAGACTTTTGTTAATTGCAATTAAGCACTCCTTTAATTTAAATTATATTTTTAGACTTTATTATTTGCAATTAAGTTCTTTTTTATTCATATTCTTTAATTTTCTTAAAAATATATTCCTTAAAAAATAAACAATAAATATTAATTTAATTAATTAAAATGACAAGAACATAGAAATTATAATTAATAAAATAACTGTATTATTTATAGTTATCAGCTAGCGACCAAATAGCCAATCACTTGTACGTAAAGTATTGTGGAAATAAAAATCAACACATGAGATTTTTAAGTGGAAACAACCTAGGCCATATGATTGACGTAAGAAAAAAACCACCAGTTCACTAGACCACCGAACTATCTATTATGAAAAATAAATATCCAGTTATAATGCTAGGACTCAAACTACTCACCCAGGTAATGCTCCTAAGTTACCTACTTACAAGCTACTACTTTCATCAATAGTCTCAACAAGATAGGCATTTGGATCCAAACCAACATTTCGAAAAACTTAAGTTGCACAAGTCACTCAAACCCGCACCACTGTTACCTAAAATGTTAGCACATAAACACAAGTGCATGTGTGTTTTCTACAGCAAATTCAATAAAGAACAATACTAACTAGTTGATTTAAACAATATTATAGATAAATTGAAAACAACTAGCAACTCTAGAACAATAAAAGTACAATAATACAATTATGATTTTAAGCTTATTAATCCATCAAACATAATCACAAATATTTGATAAATTAACTTAATGTAAAGCCTACTTGAAAACTTTTAGCAAAATAATAAAGAATAAAAGAAGAAGAAAATAAGCACAATAGCTCTAATGTGATTAGTTTCAAAAATGTGCTTAGGTTTGTATTTATAATATATTTTGAGGCACATTAAGTTAAAGTGGAATTATCATATTGTTCATAAAATTAGTTAAAACACTTTTATGAAATAAGGACAATATAGTAAAAATCTAATTGAAATTGTAATAAAAATATGTTTTAAAATCAGATAACTGGTTGATCGATCAATCTAACCAAGTTCTCAATCGATCGAACATCCTCTTGATTGATCCAGTCCTCATTTCCCTCTATCAATCTAATAATAGATTAAAATCAATTTATTCAATTAATATTGCTCAATCGATTTAGTTACTACTTGATAGATCAATCGAGTAGTCTATTTTCATTTTCACATTGTTCCTATTATATCTAATATGCAATCTAATGTGTATAGGAACATAAATATATCTGATATGTGATCATTAAGGTTCAATAGTTTCTTGAAAATATTCTTCTAAGATAAACCTAGAATCTAAGATTACAATTATACGTTTTGTTAAGGAATATCATCAACACTTACATAAACCTAACAAAATATCATAAGCACTAATTTTTGATATATTAACTAAATAAAGAAGCCTAAAGAATTATAAACTTATATTTACATAACAAGAGAGACTCTTATTGGATTAGTAATACTCATTAATTAAGAAGACTCTTATTTACAGAAGAATTCTTGTTAAAGTAGACTTATTAATCTAAAAAACTCCTATTTAAAGAAGACTTCTTTTTAAAATAAATTCTAGGCTATATCTTATCAAATATTTTAGCTTATATGTTATCATATATTTTAGCATATTAAAAGCCTTATTTTTGAATTTGGGGCATCATTTGTATCATTCATATATACTACTATATAACAATTGTGGGGCAACTTTCCAAAAAATCAATCTAAATAAACTTTTCAAACAAAATAAAATATCAAATATATGTAGAAAGCAACTCTCCTTTTTATATAAGAATAATAGGTATAAAATTGGAGAATAACCTTTTTATTTAAGTTACACGATTTCAAATTTGTCACCTAATTATATGTATATATATACATTAGTTTGTAATCATTTATTTAAAATAAAATAAAAAGGTAATGATACTTTAATTTCTATACACTTTATAATTTTAGAAATTGGATATTAAAAATTGAAACATTTATAGAGAAATTGATGATCAATCCAATCCATAACCATCAAGTAAACTTGATTTATGGATCTACTATTATTGATCATCATATTTTCCAATTTAGAGTGTGGCATGAGAACATAGGGAACAAACCTGAGCCTCGAACAACCTGCCGTTTTATATCTCATACATTACAAAGTGTATTGATGTTTAATTTTTATAGCGGCAGGTCATTCTCGGCTCACATCCACCCGCTATCTCTTCAGGCAACACTTAATTTGGCAAAAATTGCTTCTTATAAGTGCTTGGTTTCTCTACACCTACAGTCATCTATATGTGTATGATTAGATTAGATTAAATTATCAATACATATTTATAGGACTAGAGGGTTGGGCAACTCATATTCCACTCTTGTATTTATTCATTAATTATTCTCTAGCTAATGGCGAAAATATAAGTCAACTAGATACCATGTACAATATGCCACATCGTAGGATATATCAATACAATTATCTTGACGATTCTTTAACAATATAAAAAATGAGAATATTATCTTTGAATGACTAAAAGTTTAAATGTGTTCTAAATTAGAGGTGAAAAATACTTATATATATATATTATTCTTTTCAATTTCTTTCCATGTCTCAAACTATTCTTCTACCAAATAAAGAAGGATTAGAATATGTGTTAGAAGTAAATTGATAAATTAATTCTTTACAAAGTTTAAGTTGTTAAAGAATGACTAGTATTCTTTTATACATCATTTACTTTTTATTAAATATTTTTATACATAATACAGATTAAATATTTACAATTTAATAATTATAATCGGTGAGTATTGAATATAGGATTTTTAATTCTCGTATTAGATGTTGTTAGAAAACTAAATTTTATCAGAAACTGAATCGTTTGAAGAAGAGCAAACATTTTATTATATATATATATAGACTTGTACTTCTATCTAAATAGAAGATAAGAAATGCTTAAAGTTAATTCTTTTGTTTTGGATAATCTATATTTAATTAGAGATCAGATTAGGATAGATGACGATATATAGGTGTCTCCCAAAAAAAAGTTCATTTGAGAATTGAGAAGATATATATGGATGTTGATTTATGCTGGACATAATAATCTTAGTGATACGACATGTCTTGTACAAAGTGTCCTTCAATTCAGACATTTTGAAAGTTCATCAACACGTTGACTTTTTTAAAAGGCTAAGAGGGTCAAAATTGATGCTTATGCGTCTGTCACTCATATTTAGTCAGTTAGTTCCTAAACTTAATTTGTGATCCAAATTTATATTTAAGTACTCAAATTTTATTTATTTATTATTTGATAAAATATTTGATTTCATAAATACAGAAAATATTACATAATTAATAACATGGTTCTTTGAATATTTATATTTTAAGAACCGATAAGATATAATTACAGTTCTTTGAATATCACAACTAAACAAGATACACAAGCATAAAAACTATTTAAAAGTATACTTAATTTTGGCAAACTTTAATTATAACATTTTTACTAATGTTTGTTTTTGTAAGAACTATTAGTATTGGTTATTTTTACGTGAATTTATTTTTAAGTTAGTTATCAAATATATCAAATATAGTCAAAAAAAATATCTAAATTTCAAATAGTCATAATTAAGGTATATTTTATATAAATATAACACATAGGATTACACTCATTCATTTAATAACACATATTTATAAAATTAAAATTATTTTTAATGTTAAAATATTTATTTAAACTTGAATCAATTTATAAAATTATTAATTAAATATTTCTTAGATATGTTTTAATATTTTTAAGATGTGTTTTAAAAATAATATTTTATAATATTATGATTTTTAATTACTTTTGAAAAATTAATCCCAAAATATATTCAATCCTAATAGTACTAAGTTATTATTATTATTATCTATATTTATAAACACAGTTATTATTATTATTATCTATATTTATAAACACATTAGGGTTGAAAAGTGGTATATTACAACTGCTATAAAAAATGCAGTTGG
Source organism: Hippophae rhamnoides (assembly GCA_033030585.1). NCBI lineage: Eukaryota > Viridiplantae > Streptophyta > Magnoliopsida > Rosales > Elaeagnaceae > Hippophae > Hippophae rhamnoides. The sequence continues at coordinate 4,229,245 of CM065434.1, read as the reverse complement.
AGTTGGGGGAATCGGAGAGCCATACAACCATCATCATCGCCATTAAGCTTGAGTGAAAAAGCCAAAAGCTTTTTAATTAATATTGAAAGATCAATACTATATTTGAACCCTTACCACCACACTTCATCCTAGTAAAGCTATTCAATAATTGTGATAAGAGGATATAGGACAATAGTTAAGGAATTGATATACATGGTCAAGGTGATTGATTTATTTGTTGATAAATTAGATGAGAACGTTTATCATATTCCTACAAGAGAATTCCATAATTGGCAAGGAGATTGATTTATGCTTATTACTATTTGTAAGTTAACGAGGCTAACAACCTTTACTGCAAAGAAATTAATTTATGATATATCAATTAAATATTTGATTAATTATTTAATAATATCTCATATTTATTAGCCTATTTATTTCATATTTTTATGTTCATATAATTTATTCTTGATTAGGTTCTTGCATATTTGGTTCTAAAATTTTTGTATATGATCCTAATTATTTGATTCAATCATTAAATTTTAAAGATGTTATTTTTGTTGAAGTTATGCTTACTCTACGATTTATTAGTTAATTTAATTTAATTATTATATGATTTGAATCATTTAGTAAGGATTATTTATTTTTAAATCCATTTTAGAGCACACATGACACTTGTGTAATATTTTAGCAGTAAAAATATTTTCAATTTTATGAACATATGTTATTAAATACATTAACACAATCCTATATGTTATAGTTATAAAATTTATACTTGATGTATAACTATTTGCAATTCTAACACTTTTTCAACTTTGATTGATATACTTGATAACAAGCTTAAAAATAAATTTACATGAAAATATTTTATCCATGAAAATAACCAACACTCATAGTCCTTACAAACTCTCCCTTTGGCATTTTCATGTGATAAAACCTCTCACTCATTAAATGACACTCATATGAGAAATATAAAAGTTAAATTGATGTTCTAGACTCCATAGTGGAACTATCCTATGGTTGATTAAATCTATCTTCACCCCAACTTGACACGCTTGTAATTAACTGAAATGACATTGACAAAGCATACAACAACTTCACATGAAAGCCTAATTGTATATTAGTTTAATTTACATAGAAATAAGTAAAGTGTAAAGAATAATCATGTAATACATGCATTCATATCAATCAAGCTTACATAAACCTAACTAAATATGTTCTCTCCCTATATGCACAACAAAATAAAACAAGAAGGTGAAACACAGTCTTGATAAATTTTAGGCAAATAAATGATCTTGCATAATCAATAAACTCAAGAACACAACACTAAAACAAATTAAATCTTTCATAGTATTTCATTTGACATTATTATTTTCTTTCTATAATTCAATCCCTATAAGTGACATTTTTAATTTCTACATGTCATTTTTTTTCAATTATAGCCTAATATATTAAAATCTCAAAATAATTTTCTATAGTTACTCACGTATTATGTATATTTCATATGAGAAATTATTCATAGTTTATAGAATATTATTGATGTGATATTTCAAGTTAATGATATTCATTCTTCTTGAAAATGTTATATTTTGTATAAAAAGTAAATATTATAATTATAACATGATTGATCATAAATATACACATTGTTGAGATTCAATGTGTTTCTAGAGAGAGATTAGAGAGAAGTCTAGACAATTAGTTGAATGTGTGGATCTTCATGAGTCGTCAATCTATTTATACAACATTATAGATATAGGTGTCAATTACATAATGTGTACCCTTATTTACTAGTCAAAAGGGAATAATTGGCCTTAAGTACATGTTAGGGGTTGAACTTGAGCTAAGCTCGGGTTGTCATGTGAGCTCGAGCTATCATTGAGCTTGCGCTATCATTGAGCTCAGTCTGTTATTGAGCTTGGGATGCTTTGATGAGTGCTCAAAAAACACTAAAATTATCATGATTTAATGTACATTAATTGATTGAATAGATTTATATTTGTATGATTTTATCATATTTTTATATAAATTTGTCTTTTCAAAATCACAGGTTTTTTTATTATTTTTCATGTATTTTCATTGAAAAATAACATAAAGACATGAAGAAAAAATAATGGAGGCAAACATCACAAATATATTGAGAAAATAAAGGAGAAAAAGTCAAAGATATGGAAAATATTGGACAAAATACGTCAAAGTGGTCAAAAATGTCAAAAAGGCCAAAATTCCTTGTGCAATAGCCCATCTGCGCTGAGTCTTGGTGGTAGTCTCGCATCTGCACCAAATCCCACGTGTAGCAGCCCACCGATGCCATGTCGCGTGTGCACTAGCACATATAGCACCTTGTCTTGCGCGCGCCAACCATCCATCTATCATGCCAACCGCCTATCTATAGATATTTTCGCACCCTATACGGATGCCAACCTCTCCAAACATGTCCAAATTCAAATTTTGAAATTTTGCCCCCCTTTTTGGGCTTTTCTTCACCTATAAAAAGTCCATCTTCCCCCATTCCAAAACACACAATTTTCTGAGCCCTTTTTTTTTCTCTTGAAAGTTTTCTTTTTTTTAGTTTCTAGTTTTAAAGTTCTTCTCTTTTCGGGAAGAACTAGCTATGTTTTTATATATTTTTAGTTTTTGATTCAATAAATGGAAATGCAAATCCCTTTGGAGGTTTTCCAGCAACAAAATTAGCATCAAAATTCTGTAAGGTATAATTTTAAGGGATTCTTTACAGTTATTTTTTATATTTTATTCTTATATGTTATATTTAATTTTTCTTTGATTAAATTTAATATTGCTGGCTGTTATTAAATATGATATAATTATAACATTGTTATTTTTGTGAAAAATTAAATAGGTAAAACATTTCTATAAAATAAAATGATTTTGTTTTTATTCAAGATTTTATATTAAGGATGTTAGAGAGAAATATATTATATATTTTTCATTACAAAATTAAATTTGAAAGTTAGATTATAAGGTTTAATTATCCGGTCTGATTTAGAATAGTGCTTTTTTATTTGCTGGTACAATAGCACAGTAGATAGAGTGAAACTCTATTTCAAAGGTGTTTTATAAGAATTATTATTCGGAAATGTATTAACAACACATTTTCAGTAATGGTTTTAAAACTTGAAAGTTAGTACTTGGATAATTAAATTCTTAGGGTTAATTTGGACACCTTGAATAAACCTTCAAGACGGTGAGGTTAGACATGTTAAGCTTTATTCAAGGTATCCAAATTAAACCTAAGAATTTAATTATCCAAATACTAACTTTCAAGTTTTAAAATCATTATTGGAAATGTGTTATCAATATATTTTCAAATTATAGTTCTTATAAAAAATTATTGAAATAAAGCTTCACTCTAACTATCGAATGATTGTTCCAACAAATGAAATAGCATTACTCTAAATTAGACAGGATAATTAAACCTTGAAATCTAACTTTCAAATTTAAGTTTGTAATAAAAAATAATATATTTCTCTCTAACAACCTCAATATAAAATCTTGAATAAAAAAATCAATTTATTTTATAGAAATGTTTTACCTATTTAATATTTTGCAATCATAACAATATTATAATTATATCATATTTAAAAAAGTCAGTCATGTTATATTTAATTACAAACAAATTAAATATAACATAGAAGAATAAAACATAAATAATAACTATAAGATATCCATTAAAATTATACCTTAAAATAATCCTTACAGAATTTTGACGCTAATTTTGTTGTTGGAAAACCTCCAAAAAGATTTGCATTTCTATTTATTGAATCAAAAACTAAAAATCTATAAAAACATAACTAGTTCTTCCCAAAAATGGAAGAACTTTAAAACTAAAAACTAAAAAAACTAAAACTTTCTAAAGAGAGAAAGAGCTCAAAATATTGTGTGTTTTGGAATGAGCTAAGAGGGTCCTTTTATAGGGGAGGAAAAGTCCAAAAGGGGGGGAAATATTTCAAAATTTGAATTTTGACTCGTTTGGACATATTGGCATGTGTATGGGGCGTGAATATCTCAGCAAACGGGTGGTTGGTGCAACATAGGGGCGATTGGTGCACGAGGGACATAGAAATGAGTGTGTTGGTGCACATGCAACATAACGTGGATGGGCTATTGCATGCAGAATTCGACGCGGATGGGTTGCTATGCAAGGCATTTTGGCTTTTTGACATTTTTGTACGTTTTGACCTATTTTGTCCAATTTTTTTCCATCTTTTTGACTTTTATTCATTTCTTTTCTAAATATAACTATGATATATTGCCTCTAATATTTTTTTCATGGCTTTAAGTTATTTTGGAACGAAAATACCTAAAAAATAATAAAAATACTCGTGATTCCAAAAAGATAAAATTATATAAATATTAATCTATTTAATCAATTAAAGTACATTAAATCATGATAAGTTTAGTGCTTTTTAAGCACTCATCATGCTTCACCTTCCATCTCGGGCTGGTGACTTAGCTTGGGTGGTTGTGAGGGTCGGGCATCGGGCCGATCTAGATGTCTAAACATCTAGTCCCCCAAATCTTTCTACTCGAGTTGTGGTACGAGGTTTAAGAGCAAATACCAGGCATAGGATAAGAAATATTCAGCTCCCCTAATAAATGTGTGTCAGTTGATTGGAGAGGGAAACCAAATACCTCTATATAAAAAGATGCTTGGGTTGGGATTTATCATTGTTACCTGTAAAATTGAGAAATAGTGAAATAAAATGCTCTTTCATTTCACTTCGAGCTTGTAAAAGATTTTCAATTTGGTGGTAAGAGTTCAGTGATGAGCAAAACCAGCATCACCGATCTTGCCAATACATTGATTTTATATTTCTAAAACTCTTGCAAGTGCACGAATCATTTCATAGAAAATGATAAGTATACTCCCAAGGTCAATCTAAAAAAAGAATATACATGGTTTTTAATTTATTATTCAAACTTTTAAAAATGAAATTAAATCCTAAACATCCTATCACTATAGTTTGGGTGGGATTAATAACTAATTTGGTTAAGTAAATTAATTCATTTTTTCTAAGAGATTGAAAATGAACCATTTAAATGCCAAATTTGGTGGGGTTAGACAGTTTAAACTTTATTCAAGGTGTTCAAATTAAACCTAAGAATTTAATTATCCGAGTACTAACTTTCAAGTTTTAAAACCACTACTTAAAACATGTTGTCAATACATTTTCAGATAATAATTCTTATAAAATCTTTTGAAATAAAGCTCCACTCTAACTACTAGGAAATTGTACCAAAAAATGAAAGAGTACTACTCTAAATTAGACCGGATAACTAAACCTTAAAATATAATTTTTAGATTTAAGTTTGTAATGAAAAATAATATATTTTCTCTAACATTCTTAATATAAAATCTTGAATAAAACAAAATCAATTCATTTTAGAGATTTTTACCTATTTAATATTTCACAAGCATAATAACGTTGTTATTATATCATATTTACAAAAAGCCAGCAATGTTAAATTTAATCATAGAAAAATTAAAAATAACATATAAGAATAAAACATAAAAAATAACTGTAAAGAAAATAAAATCCTTACAGTACTTTGATGTTAATCCTGTTGTTGGAAAACTTCCAAACGGAACAGCATTTCCATTTATTGAATAAAAAAGCTAATAAATTACAAAAATATAATTAGTTCCTTTCAAAAAGAGAAGGACTCTAAAACTAAGAAAAACTAAAACTAAGAAATGGAGAGAAAGAAAGAGAGAATAAGATGTTTTTGAGGTGTGTTTTGGTGTGAAGAGAATGAGGATATTTATAGATGAGGAGAGGATGATAAAGTGGGGGAAAATGATAAAAAATGGGGAAAATGTGTGTTAGGTGAATGATGACATCATCGATAGGTAGGGTACAACAACGCACGCAGATGGGCGCACAAAATTGGACAAATACGCGTAGATGGGTGCGCGACTTCGGTGTTGTGTGCGCAAAGATGTCGACGTGGTTCGTGCGATGTGCGCACGTTACTCAATATGGTTGGACATTGCGGCGAGTATTTCTCAAGTCTGATTGGGCATTGCGGCCGTCTTGCGGCACAAAGACTCATCAAGCGATTCGTGCTCTATTTCATCCTTTTTGACCCATTTTATCCAATTTTTCAATCTTTTTTACTTTTCCTCATTTATTTTATGAATATATTTGTGATGTATTGCCTTTAGTATTTTTCTTCAAGTCTTTAAGTTACTTTTTTAAGCAAAAATACCTGAAAAACACTAAAAATACCCGTGATTCCGAAAAGATAAATTTATATAAAAATATGATAAAATCATATAAATAAATATTTTTTCAATCAATTAAAGTGAATAAAAGTATGGTAATTTTAATGCTTTTTGAGCACTTATCACAACCTCCAACCAGCTTCTTGCTAGTCCCTTAGCAAGAGAAGCGATAAAAACTAAAAATTAAACTATCCTAAATCACTTCTATGGATTGACACAATTGCATTTAGCGTATACAACAAGCCTTTAAATCCCTAGGTTGCCCTAGTGGACGAGTTTGAGTCTCATGAGGGTTTTTAGTAATGATACTCACAAACATTAATTTAAATGTAAAAATTAAAAGAAATAATAAAAATAACAACTTAAAAACTAAAATTACAACAAAATCAAAAATTAACTTTAAGAATAAAATAAAAGAAAACAACATGAAACATAACACAAAAATGTCTCATACTTTTTAATTTTCTTTAAGATCATAATTAAAATCTAAAACATAAGTTATTTTAATCTTCTTAAACAGTCATGATTTATTATAATAATTAGTCGAAAATCATTTTCATATTTCATATAAAAAATGTATCAATTTAATTTCACCCAATTTCAGTGTTTGGAATCTGAATTCGCTCCGACTCTATTCCTCACTAGTCAATATTCTCAAAACACTGAATCATATGGGTTCAAACACTCATACTAATTTATATGCGAAAGAGTTGATGTATAAAAATGAACCAATATGTTAGCATATGTATAAAGAATAAAGGCTCAAAGTGTTATTTTGACGTTGATCTCATGAAAGGAATCAAATGTATAAATTATAAAGATATCATATATAAAAATTATTCACACATAAATCAAACTCACTAAGCAAAAAATTCAAGATATATGTCTTTTACAAATGAAGAAAGTGCAATGACTTTTTAGGGAATTACTTCCTATATCTTTCTTTTGTAATTAGCCTTTACTCACAACTTTGTAAGCAATGTGGGTCATAGTATGTAGATTATACTATATATCCTTTATTGCTCTATTTTTTTAAGATATTTTTCAATATATATATAGATAATTAGAGAGTCAACCCATGTACAAATTGTACATTTTTTAGGATTTTGGTGAGTGGTTAGTTTTGTGGCTTTTCTATTTGATTTTGGTTTAGGTAATCCTAGATTTGTCTCTCTTTTTTTGTAACAGTCATGCATGAATGAGATAAAAGCATATACTATCAATTTCTACTTAAATCATTTAATCTAAACAAAAATAATAAAAAATATACAAAACTCTATTAAGATGAGAAAAATTCATACATCTAATGCTAATATAGAGATCATCTAAAAATTTAAAGAAATAAGAAATGTGTTTGGAGTAGAAAAAATATATTTCACTAAGAATAAAGGTAATTAAGCTCAAATTATATCTCACAAGAGTAGTTTCCACTAAAAAAATTCATAAACACCAATTTTAGGTTTGATATAATTTCCACATCTTATCAAGAAATTCTAGTTATAACAAAAACTAAGTAATTACCAAAAAATACTTCATGATATGTTTTCAAAAATTAATCTAATAGTGCAAAAGGCTTAACTATTTAGTTAAATTTGATTTAAAGAAATGATAAATTTTGTTAGAATTTTTTTAAAACTAATTCTAAAATTCTAAAAATTACTAAGCCACACAAAGAAAATAAAATCAAATACAATAAAAAAAATTAAAATGTGATTTTTTTTATTTTTAAAATTATTAATTGTTTTTAAAATTAAGCATGGTAACTTTTCACCACCCCTAAACTAGAACTTACATTGTCCCCAATGCAACAACTATAAATTAAAGATAAAGAGAAAATAGAAGAAAGATTACATATTTCCTAAGAATGTGCAAGTAGTAATAGAAAAATGCAGGTGCATCCATCATGTTCATTAAAGTGCACACAGATAGATCCCTGTAAGCTTCTAACATCTCAACAAATATTTTTAGTTTTAACAATTCTAAAATTATTCACATGTAATTAAACTAAAATAAACAATATAAATTAAATAAAATAAAAGAAAATCACCTAAAATGATGGGTTGTCTCCAATCCAGCGCTTAGTTTAACGTCTTAGCAAGACGTAACTTGGGGGATTTCATTTTAAGTAAACTCAATGTCCCCACGTCATTGAATCAATCAAACCTATAGGTAAGACAAGTTTGTCTACCTATAATTTTTCAATCATGTCCTATGGATTTTCAAAATTTTATGTACATAAAACTAGGGACATGCTTGTGGGTTTTAAATAACCCACGTCTAGGTGCAAGTCAAATAATTAAGTCATCAAAACAAGTTGTACCTAGATCTAACAAAATAACTAACTCCTTAGATTGTAATTAAAACTTTAAAATTTTGTAGATAGTTTCAAAAAAAAGTTTATTCTTTATTTTTTTTAACTACAATTTCTAAATTAAATAACATAATCAGTATTAACCAAGAGTGCTCCTAGAAAAGAATGGTGGTGTAAAGGCTCCTTAAAAACCATCCTTCTAGACAGAGCAACGTTCTTAGGAAAGACTAGTGGCACAAAGGCTTTCAAGAACTAGTCTTCTAGATAGAACTCTCTTAGATCTTTACTTTTCATGCTATTAAAATTAAGTAAAAATTTAAGTTAATAAAAAGGTAGGTTAATTAAGTTAGTAAATTAAGTTAATGAAAATCTAAGTTAATAAATTAAGTTAACGAAACTCTAAGTTAAATGAAAATTAGATAAAAATAATTGGTAAAGAAAAAAAATTGAGAAAAAAATAAAATATTTTTATTAATTAATTTTTTATTATTTTTATTTAAAATAAATTAAAATTAAGATTTAAAAAAATAAAAAAAATTAAAATTAAAACTTAATTTTTTTTATTTTTTTGAAAAGAAAATATTTTTGTTTCATAAATGTTTTTAATTTTTTATTTAAAATTTGTTAAATTTTTTCTAAACTTCAAATTTCAAATTGCAAATTTATTTTCCTATTCACGATATGAATATTTTTTATTTTTTAAAATTTAAATTGTTTGATTTGTTTTTTCTTGAAATTTGAAATTTGAATTTTTTTTAAAAAAAGAAAAAATATATTTATTTTAAATTTTATTAAAAATATTTTTTTACTATTCACGAACAACAATTTTTTTTTTATTTATTTATTTACTTATTATTATTTTTTTAACTCAAAATAAAAAATATCACAATTATTTGCACCACAAAAAGTTTTAAAATTTTTGATAAATAATTTAAAAACGCTATTGTTTTCCTAACAACTAGTATCACCGATCCTGCCAATACTTTGTTTTTATATTTATAAAACCCTCTTAAGTGCACGAATCATTTCATAGAAAATTATAAGTCTACCCCCAAAGTCGATTTAAGGAAAGAATATATGTGGTTTTTAATTTATTATTCAAACTTTTAAAAATGAATTTAAATCCTAAACATCCTGTCACGATAGTTTGGGTATTGTGTTTCTAATATAATAACATAAAAATAAACATAGCCAAGGATTAAATAAACATTTATGCAAATTTTATCATGTATAATAATGGAGTATTTATGGATATAAAAATAAGTTAATTATTCTTGCTCATGTAATTTAGGTTATTAAAGATATAAATTGATATTTATGGATTCTTTCTTTTTTATATGAATACCACCTTTGGTGGGATTAGATATTTTTTGTCAACTAAACAAATCAATTAACACCTATGAGTGGGGTTGATAACTAATTTGGTTAATTAAATTAATTCCATTTTTAAGAGATTGAAAATGAACGATTTAAATGACACCTTTGGTGGGGTTAGACATTTTAAACTTTATTCAAGCTGTCCAAATTAAACTTAAGAATTTAATTATCTGAGTACTAACTTTCATGTTTTAAAACCACTACTCAAAACATGTTGTCAATTCATTTTCAGATAATAATTCTTATAAAACTTTTTGAAATAGAGCTTCACTCTTACTACTAGATGATTATACCAACAAATAACAAATCACTACTTTAAATCGCACTTGATAACTAAACCTTAAAATCTAATTTTTAGATTTAAGGTTGTAATGAAAAATAATATATTTCTTTCTAACATTCTTAATATAAAATCTTGAATAAAAACAAAATAAATTCATTTTATAGATTTTTACCTATTTAATATTTCGCAAGCATAACAACGTTGTTATTATGTCATGTTAACAAACAACAAGCAATGTTAAATTTAATCACAAAAAAATTAAATATAACATAAAAAAATAAAACATAAAAAATAAATTTAAAGAAAATAAAATCCTTACAGTATTTTGAGGCTAATCTTGTTGGTGAAAAACCTCCAAACGGAATTTCATTTTCATTTATTGAATCAAAAACCTAATAAATTACAAAAATATAATTAGTTCTTCTCAAAAAGAGAAGAACTCTAAACCTAAGAAAAACTAAAAACTAAGAAATGGAGAGAAAGAAAGAAAGAAGAAGATGTTTTTGAGGTGTGTAGAGAATGCGGGTATTTATAGGTGAGGAGAGGATTAAAAAGTGCGGGGGAAATGGGGAAAATGCGTGTTAGGTGAATGATGATGTCATTTGACATCATTGGTAAGTGGGGCGCAGTAGCGCGTGCAGACTAGGGGTAGATGGGCACACGGCACGCGCTGACTGGGCACTAATGGCTGTCCGGAATGGGGTAGATGCATACAGATGGGTGCACGGCTTTGGCATTGTGCGCGCGTAAACTTTGGCGTGGTTTGGGCGATGCGCACGTGCTACGCGCATTGGTCGGCGTTGTTGGGCAGCTACGTGCACGATTTCATTCTTTTTGACATTTTTGACCTTTTGACCCATTTTGTCCAATTTTTCCATCGTTTTTGACCTTTTCTCATTTACTTTATGAATATATTTATGAGTATTGCCTCCAGTATTTTCTTTGTGTCTTTAAGTTACTTTTTTACGCAAAAATACCTACAAAACAATAAAAATACCTGTGATTCCGAAAATACAAATTTATATAAAATTATGATAAAATCATATAAATATATATATTTAATCAATTAAAGTGCATAAAATCATGGTAATTTTAGTGCTTTTTAAACACTCATCATACAGCTTGGGCTATAATTTTTTCTGTTTGAGTTTTTAAGAATTCAAGCATTGAGATCTTAACGATTTTCTACTTTCTTTTCACGTCAATTTTTAAAAGAATATTTTCTTTTATTTTCAACTCGTTACTAGGTAATATTTTCTAACACCTTACCACCTACTACTTTTCTTGTTTTTATTTTTTTATAGCTTTTCATAGAATGCAAAGAGACGAGACCTCGGTCTCTGACTCGGGCTCCTTGGAAAGCCCCCAATATTCTAGTGCTAGTGACAACTCGAAGACTTCTAGCTCATGCTTTTCTAGTTAGATGCGTCGATCTTTGTCTCATCCCTCAACCTCTAATCCTCACCCCAAACCATTCCCATTGTGAGAATGAGTGTGCCTCAAACTCAAATCTCAGTGATTAGGACGTGGAGGAAGAAAATGAGGAATATAGGATCTGAGAAACCAACATGTTGAACAAATTAGTCGGTTGTATCTAAGACTTTTGGATTGTTGCCCCAAGATGAAGAGAGATTAAGAAGAACCTACAACATCCCTTCCTCGATTAAAATAATGATTCCTCTAGAGGTAGCGTGTAATAGTGATCAATCTCCATCCGTGTGGACTATCTTTTATGAGAAATATTTATGGCTAGGGGTAAGGTTCCCTATATATCCTCTTATTAGAAGGTTCTTGCATAGGACACAGTTTGTATCAGGGTAATTGATGCCTAATTGGTAGAGATATATACTCTCCTAAAATTGATCTGTCAAGAACTTAGGGTGGATTTAGAAATGAATGAGTTTAATGAGGTGTACATCCTAAAATAGAATCCCATATATCTGAGAAGGATCTATATGTTATTGAAGCAGGATCGGGGGTGAACGTGTTACTTCCTGAAAATGAGAAAAATTGGAAAAAATATTTTTTCTATGTTTCAGGTCAATGGGTGTCTCCCATAAATGACACCAAGATAATAAGAAGCATATAGAATAACATAAAGGTTGTGATAAGGAATATCGATTCTTTAATCACTACCTTGAGTTTTGACACAAAGAAAATGTTGGTTGATATCCAAAACTATATCCCTAAGAAAACCTACTATAGGACCTTATTGAACACCCCGTGCTTTATTGCGTGCGGGTTGATATGGCATGGTGCTATCTAGCCCCTCTTAGAGTGAATCATAAACCCCAAGCTCTTCCTAAACCCTAGGCTCATCCTGAATGCATAATTCCTTCTATAGACTTTTGGGGCCAGTTCGAGGAGGTCCCTGATTATGATGACCTAGCCCTACATCTTATCTTGTTCTTGCTTCCTTATATATACCTTGTGAGGTTGTTTTTGACCACGAGGTGATTAACATGATATCCTCTCGCTTTTAATACACAAATCACATGGATTTGAGCACTACCTAACTTTTTTCCTGTATGAAGAGCAAGGTCACGCTGGTAGGGGCGAGTTCTCCCATGGGTACACCCCATGTTCTTAAGGGGGATCTTCAATGGGAAAAATAGGAAAATCCTCTCATCAATGTCGCTCTTTTTCACTTAAGAAGAAGAAAAAGAGGGTGGTGGTTGATGAGCCCTTGAATGTTTACCCTTCCTTATCACCCTTGCCGGAGGAATATATGACTCCCACTCTCTACTAGGGTTCTAAAGAATTTGGCAATCTTTAAAGGTATTTGAAGAAAGGGAAGGCTATTGAAAAATACCTTACTACTAATGCTGAAGGGATCATCTTAAATCAATGTTTGGTGCCAGAGTACCTCGATCCTTGTATGATCCACCTTTTTGCTGATACATGTATGAAGCAGCTCGAGGCTATTTACAAGGGTGCTAATTCTGGCAAGGTCATTCATCGTCAGATATGTCAGATGCATTATCTTGCGTCTTGTATGTCATATTTCTCGTGAACTATGAGCTCGATATTTATTTGTTTGACCTTGTTTCTATGTTGTAGTTAATGCTGATCTATGATTTTGACAAAGCTCACAACATGGGGTATTTAAAAGGTGAGCTTGTTCAAGAAAAATAGAGTCATGCATCTATGTGCTCAAAGTACACTACACTCTTGGTAAGAGAAACCAAGTGGAAGGATGAGGAAATTGATAAGGAAGAGAAGTTAAATAGGGCCATCTTTAAACTCAATGAGGAAAGTTAAAGAGGGGCCATGGAAGTACAAAGACAAGCTGAGGCCAAGCAAAAGGAGTCCATGATGAATAATCATCATCATTAACTAGATCATCATATACATTAGGAATTGTTTTTGATAAATGACTAATATTGGAGAATGAATCAAGAATGTCATCATCTTCTAAAGCATCATAATGGTAGAACTCTTTTTATGGAGGCGTTAACTCAACAGACCATCTTATGTCAATTTGATAGGTCACATAAAATACTTGTTTTGCATGAAGTGTTAATGTGAAAGGATCGTCAGTGTGACTTATCTTAGATAAATTTATAAGGGTAAATCCAAAATCATTTATTTTATATCCAACATTGATAACATCTTCAATCCAATCACACAAGAATAATGTTTCATGGAAGACCTCATAATCGAGTTCCCAAACTTCTTGAATTATACCATAATGTGTTCTATCAGAAAGTACAGGACTACCATCTTTTGAACTTGCAAATTGCATAGTTTGTGCAACTATCTTCACACCACTATTCTGATTTACTTAGACTTTGTCCCTTACTTGAGTCGTAAATCTCGATCCATTAATTGTGAAACTAGAATATGATTTGACATCAAATTTTGGACCTTTTGTTATTTACATATCCTTTAAGGACTTGCATGTATCTCTCAAAAGGATACATCTACCTTAAGTAAGTAGGACCACACAATTGAACCTCTCGAACTAAATGAACATACAAGTGAATCATTATATCGCAAAAGAAGGAGGAAAATATTTTTCAATTAGACACAAATTCTTTACAATATCTTTCTATAAAGAGTTTAATTCGCCACTTGATATAAATTTCTTTCATATTGTATTGAAGAATGAATAAAGACAAATTACTAATAATTGAACATGCTTTGGAAGAATTGATCTAATAGCAACTGGTAATAATTGTTGCATTAAGATATGATAGTCATGTGATTTCAATCCATAAAGTTTCTTATCAGAGATAGACACAAAATTTCTTAAGTTGGATGAGTAACCATCAGGAACTTTCACACTCACCAAAGAACCTTTGCAGGCATGCCTTTCTTATGTGTTGTCTCATTTGTAGTATACTTCTATCTCAATTCTTTACACATTGGACAATTATCTAATGTCTCATATTATTTTCTATAAATAATGCAATCATTTGGACAAGCATGAATTTTATGATATTCCATGCCAAATCAACTAAGAGATTTCTTCACTTCATACATTGAAGATGGAAATTCAATACGCTTAAGAAATATATCTATTAGTACATTTAGTAATTCTGTGAATCCCTTGTCAGAAAAACCATTTGTTTCTTTCACATTGTACAAACAAACCAATCCCGATATTTTAGTGTATTTCTTGCATTCTGGATACAATGGTTTTTCGGCTTCTTCTAAAAGTTTTTTAAAGTTTTTGGATCATCCTCATGTAGTTCATCTTCAGCACTATGAAAAATATTTTATGTCTGTACATTATTATAAGATGTATATAATCCACTCAGATTCTTATTTATCTCTTCCCCATGAGTATTATCAATATTTTATCAATGATAATACCAACATTTATAACTTAAAAGAATACAACTATAGATAAGGTGATACTTACCTCGTCAATATCATGAAATCACTTATTTTTACATTTAATACATGGGCATCGAATCATACTAATTTCATTATTACTATTTTTATAAGCAAATTCCAAGAAACTTTTAACTCCAGAAATGTAGTACTGCTCAATTCTACACTTTGACATCCAAGATTTGTCTATTTTTTGTTAATGACATTAAGCATATTAAATATGTATCCAACCAATATATTTAAGATATTATTATATATAAATTCTCTAATTATTAGAATATCTATCAAAACATCATATAAAAATAAATACATAAAAACCAAACATAACAAATAAATATGTATAAATATAATTATATGAGATTTATTGTAATTACTAATAATAATATGCCACATCATTTGAGTTGATTTCAAATTTAAGATATATAAAAAAAATTTATATAATAATTTTGTGATGATTAATATTTTTTAAAAATAACTACACTACTTTAAACCTAAATTTTTAATGAGCATCATATTGTTGAATCATGTCTTTCTCATTTCATATTACCAAAAATAAATAAATTAAAAACCAACCTTAAATCATAGTCATAAATATATAAATTTATTTCATTACAAATATTTATACAAAACCTACGTAATAAAAATAATAACATACATATAATACAAAACCTACATATATAATATAGAAATTTAGACATATAAATAATAACACATAATATACAAAACAATATATAAATATGAATAATATGTGCGTAGGATTAATAAAAATACTTACAAGAGTAAATAAAGTGACCAAATGAAGGAAATGAAAAAAATGATGTTTTGTAAGTGAAAAATTGGGTATAAAAAATTTGAGTATTTTGCTCAAAAGGTAGGAGATCTAGAAGATAAGTTGGAGAAAAAGAAAACCCACTAAAGGACATTGGAATTGGTGGTCGTAGGTGGCCGAAAAATGAGAAATAGTGGAGGCGGTTTTGGATTTTTGAGAGTTATCCAGCGCTTGGAATAATATTGTTTATGTCTAGGGAAAAAAGAAGAGAAAAGAAAAATATCCATGTGTGTAGCATCTGTTGGCACGTCAAACCGACGCTACACGTAGGACATAGCGTTAGTTCTATGTGTCAACCAATGCTACAATCTACGTGTTTTAAGTCAGGTTGTTAGCGAACCAACTTTAAATTCATTATAAGTCATTTTTAACCAAAAACTAATTTTAAATCTCGATGTAAATGATCACTTTGGTAGTAGTGTACTGATGAGCGAAAACCGGCATCGCCGATTCTTGCCAATACTTTGGTTTTATATTTATAAAACTCTCGCAAGTGCACGAATCATTTCGTAGAAAATTATAAGTATACTCCCAAGGTCGATCTAAGGAAGGAATGTATGTGGTTTTTAATTTATTATTCAAACTTTTAAAAACAAAATTAAATCCTAAACATTCTATCATGATATTTTGGGGTTTTGTGTTTTTTTAATCTACTGACATAAAAATAAACATAGATATGGATTCAATAAACATTTATGCAAATTTTATCTTTTATAAATAGTGGAGTATTTATGGATATAATAACTAAGTTAATTACGCTTGCTCGTATTATTTAGGTTATTAAAGATATGAATTGATATTTATTGATTCTCCCTTTTTTGTATGAATACCACCTTTGGTGGGGTTAGATATTCTTTGTTAACTAAATAAATCAATTAACACCTATGGGTGGGGTTGATAACTAATTTGGTTAATTAAATTAATTTCTTTTTCTAAGAGATTGAAAATGAACCATTTAAATGCCACCTTTGGTGGGGTTAGACAGTTTAAACTTTATTCAAGGTGTCCAAATTAAACCTAAGAATTTAATTATCCGAGTACTAACTTTCAAGTTTTAAAACTACTACTGAAAACATGTTGTCAATACATTTTCAGATAATAATTCTTATAAAAACTTTTGAAATAGAGCTTTACTCTAACTATCGGGCGATTGTACCAACAAATAAAAGAGCACTACTCTAAATTAGACCGGATAACTAAACCTTAAAATCTAATTTTCAGATTTAAGTTTGTAATGAAAAATAATATATTTCTCTCTAACATTCTTAATATAAAATCTTGAATAAAAATAAAATCAATTCATTTTAGAGATTTTTACCTATTTAATATTTCGCAAGCATAACAACGTTATTATTATATCATTTTTACAAACAGCCAGCATAGTTAAATTTAATCACAGACAAATTAAATATAACATGTAAAAATAAATCATAAAAAATAACTACAAAGAAAAATAAAATCCTTACAATACTTCGATGCTATTCCTGTTGCTAGAAAACCTCCAAGCGGAATTTGCACTCCCATTTATTGAATCAAAAGCAAATAAATTACAAAAACATAACTAGTTCTTCCCAAAACGGGAAGAACTCTAAAACTAAGAGAAACTAGCTAAAAATATAAGAAAAAACTAAAAAAACTAAGAAATGGAGAGAAAGAAAGAAGAGAGAAGTGTGTTTTGAGGAGTGGTATGAAGTTAATAGAAGAGAGGTATTTATAGGTGAGGATGGGGAGAAAAAGTGAGTGAAAAAATGTTAAAAAATTGTGAAAACACAGAGTGCAATTGTTGAGGTCATTGATGATGTCAAAATGACG
Organism: Hippophae rhamnoides; assembly: GCA_033030585.1. Lineage (NCBI taxonomy): Eukaryota > Viridiplantae > Streptophyta > Magnoliopsida > Rosales > Elaeagnaceae > Hippophae > Hippophae rhamnoides. Next base: position 4,211,574 of record CM065434.1, on the reverse strand, counting down.
TCATGGGGGCGGCTGCGTGCGTAAATGGGGCAAAATGGGCAGCGGCGCACGCAGACATCACCAAGGGCACGCAAGGCACGCGCGGGGGTAGCAGCAGGGCGCGCAGGGGCGCACACGGGCGTGGGCGTGGTTGACAGCATGGCGCACGCGGGGCTCGGCGTGGCTGGGCGGCTGGGCGGCGTGATTTTCTCCTTTTTGACATTTTTGACCTTTTGGACCCATTTTGTCCAATTTTTCCATATTTGTTGACCTTGATTTTATGCTCATTAATTGATTAAAAATATATATATATTTATATGTTTTATCATATATTTATATAAATTTTTCTTTTTCAGAATCACGGGTATTTTTATTGTTTTTCAGGTATTTTCGCTTAAAAACGTAACTTAAAGACTCAAAGAGGAATACTGGAAGCAATACATCAGAATTATATTACTAAATAAATGGGGAAAGGTCAACAAATATGGAAAAAATTGGACAAAATGGGTCGAAAAAGTCAAAAATGTCAAAAAGGAGAAAATCGCGCTACCGGAAGAAATTATCTCACACATACAAGGCAACAGAGGCCGAGACCACGCCACAATGAGCTACGCGCGTTTCCGACAGCCGCGCTAGCCGCCCACTTCGCTACAACGCTAACGTTCGCCCATTTTTAACGTGCAGCCGCCCCCATGACGTCATGCTGACGTCATGGGTGACCTCAGCATTTCCATTACGCGTTTTTGCATTTTTTTAACATTTTTTTACTCATTTTTTCTCTCCATCCTCACTTATAAATACCCCCATTCCCTTCACTTCAAAAAAACACCTCCAAATATCATGACCGGATGTTTAGGATTTAATTTCGTTTTTAAAAGTTTGAATAATAAATTAAAACCCACATACATTCCTTCCTTAGATCGACCTTCGGAGTATACTTATCATTTTCTACAAAATGATTCGCACTAGAGTTTTATAAATATAAAAACCAAAGTATTAAGGCAGTGACGGCGACGCTTGGCCATCAATTTTTGGCGCCATTGGGATGACTCGTCATGGGATGGCATCATAGTTTTTGGCAATCCCGATTCTACTCATCAATTTTTTGGCGCCATTGCCGGGGAAGGAATAGCGTTTTTTATTTACTTATCAAAATTTTAAAAATATTTTTGTGCTGTAAATAATTGGGATTTTGTTTTTGTTTTTGTAAAAAAATAAAAAAAATCAAACATTTAATCAAATTTCAAATTTCATAAGAAATAATAAAAAAAATTAAAAATAAATAAAAAATTAAAAACAAATTAAAAATTAAAAAAAAAAATTGTAGCGTGAATAGTACAATAATTTAGAAATTTGAAATTTGAAGTAAAAATTTTTTACCGTTAATGAATAGTAAAAATAAAAAAAATAAAAAATATTTTTAGCGTGAATAATAAAATAATTTAGAAATTTAAAATTTGAATTAAAATAAAAAAAAAGTTTTACCGTTCATGAATAGTAAAAAAAATTAAAAAAAAAATTTTCAAAAATTTTAAGTTAAAAAAATAAAAAATAAACCAAAATTTTAATTTTTTGAGTTTAATTTTTACTATTTTTTTATTTATTTTAAATCATAATTTTAATTTTTTTTTATTTTCTTTTCTTTTACCTTTTTCAATTTTATTTTATTTTATTATTTTTTATTTTTCTTTCTTTAGCTATTTTTTTTCTTCTTTATTTTTATTTAACTTACTTAACTTAGTTTTTTTTTACTAACTTAATTAACTTAGATTGTTTTTAACATTAACTTAGGTTTTTACTTAAATTTTCATTAAATTAACTTTTTTTTTAACTTAACGTAATTAACTTAGATTTTTTTTTACTTCACTTAACTTAATTAAATTTTTTTCACTTAACTTAATTAACTTAGATTTTTTTTACTTCACTTAACTTAATTAACTTTTTTTCACTTAATTAACTTAGATTTTTTTACTTCACTTAGCTTAATTAACTTTTTTTTACTAACTTAATTAACTTAGATTTTTTTTAACTTAACTTAATTAACTTAGATTTTTTTAATTCACTTAACTTAATTAACCTTTTCTTTAAACTTAATTAACTTAGATTTTCATTAACTTCAATTTGTATTTAATTTAACTTTATAACATGAAAAGTAAAGATCTAAGGGAGTTCTGTGTAGGAAACTAGTTCTGGAATCGCTGTGCCAATTAGTCTTTCCGGGAACGCTTGTTCGCTCTAGAGTGATGGTTTTTACGGAGCCTTTGCACCACTATTCTTTCCTGGGAGCACTCTTGGTTATCATCGATTATGTTATTTTTTTTTCTTAAAAAAACAAAAAAAACAAAAATTTCTAAACTATTCCAAAATTTTAAAGTTTCAATTACAATCCCAAGGAGTTAGTTGCTTTGTTTGATCTAGGTGCAATTGTGTTTTGATACCTTAATTATTTGATTTGCACCTTCAGATGTGGTTATCTAAAACTCTCAAGTATATCCCTAGTTTTAAGTACGTAAAGAAATTTGAAAATCAATAGTATGATCGAAAGTATAGGTGTAATAACCTTGTTTTACCTTGTAGGTTTGATTGACTCAACGATGAGGGGACATCGAGTTTACTTAAAATGCAATCTCAAGTTACGCCTTGCTAAGACGTTAAACTAAGCTACTGGATGAGACAACCCATCATTTTAGGTAATTTTCTTTTTATTTCTTTTATTTACTTAATTATTTCATTTTAATTACATGTGAATAATTTTTAAATTGTTAAAACTAAAAAATATTTGTTGAGATGTTACAAGTTCACAAATGATTGTCTGTGATACACTTTAATGATGAATATGATGGATGACTTGCATTTTCCATTACTACTTGCACATTCTCGTGAAATAGGTAATCTTTCTTCTCTTCTTTTCTCTTTATCTTTAATTTACGCTTGTTACATTGAGGACAATGAAAGTTCTAAGTTGCGGGTGGTGAAAAGTTACCATGCTTACTTAAAAAAAAAGTTTTAACAATTCAAAAATAAAAAAATAAAAATTTAAAAAATAAAAAATATACTTTTTCATTTTTGTGTGTTTGGTTTTATTTTTATTTTGTGTGATTTAGTAATTTTTGGAATTAAAAAAATTTCACAAAAATTTATCATTTCTTTAAATCAAATTTAAGTAAATAGTTAAGTCTTTTGCACTGTTAGATTAATTTTTGAAAACATATAATGAAATATTTTGTAATTATTTTTTGATAATTAGTTAGTTTTTGTCATAACTAGTATTTCTCGATAAGATGTAGAAATTATATTAAACCCAAAATCTAAGTGCTTATGAATTTTTTTTTAGTGAGACTACTCATGTGAGATATAATTTGAGCCAAATTTCCTTTATTCATAGTGAAATATATATTTTTTCTACTCCAAACACATTTCTTATTTCTTCAAATTTTTAGATGATCTCTATAGGTATTAGCATTTGAATGTATGAATTTTTTCTCATCTTAATAGAGTATCGTATATTTTTTATTATTATTTTTGCTTAGATTAAATGATTTGAGTAGAAATTAATAGTATATGCTTATATCTCGTTCATGCATACGATCGCTACAAAAAAGACATATCTCGGGTTACCTAAACCACGATCAAAACGTAAAAGCCACAAAATTAAACACTCACCAAAATCCAAAAAACAAAAAATGTACAATCAGTAATGGGTTGACTTCTAAAATACATATATTGAGAAATATCTTCGTAAAAAAAATAGAGAGATAAAGAATATATAGTATAATCTACATACTATAACCCACATTGCCTACAAAGTCATGTGAGTAAAGGTTAATTACAAAAGAAAGATATAGGAAATAATTTCCTAAAAAGTCATTGCGACTCTTCATTTGTAAAAGGCATATATCTTGAAATTCTTTCTTAATGAGTTTGATTTATGCTTGAAAATAATTTTTATATATGATATCTTTATAATTTATACATTTGATTCCTTTCTACGAGATCAATGTTAAAATAACACTTTAGCCTTTATTCTTTATACATATGCAAACATATTAGTTCATTTCTATACATCAACTCTTTCGCATATAAAATAGTATTTAGTGTTAGAACCCATAGGATTCAGTGTTTTGAGAGTATTGACTTATGTAGGAATAGAGTCGGTTTAATTCTTATTCATGACACTGAAATTGGGTGAAATTAAATTGATACATTTTTGAGATGAAATATGAAAATGATTTTGGACTAATTATTATAATAAATCATGATTGTTTAAAGAGATTAAAATAACTTATGCTTGAGATTTTAATTATGATCTTAAAGGAGATTAAAACGTATGAGACATTTTTGTGAGATGTTGTTAATTTGTAATTTTGTTGTAAATTTAATTTTTAAGTTGTTTGTTTTTATTGTTTCTTTTGATTTTTACATTTAGTTCAACGTTCATGTGGTATCATTATCGAAAACCCTCACAAGACTCAAACTCGTCCACTAGGGCAACCTGTGGTTTAAAGGCTTGTCTGTATAGGCTAAATGCAACCGTAGTCAATCCAAAGTGATTTAGGATAATTTAATTTTTAGTTTTTATCGCTTCTCTTGTTGCGGACTAGCAAGAAGTTAGCCTGGTTTGGTCAGGATGAGTTGCTCAAAAAGCACTAAAATTACCATGATTTTATGCTCATTAATTGATTAAAAATATATATATTTATATGTTTTATCATATATTTATATAAATTTTTATTTTTCAGAATCACGGGTATTTTTATTGTTTTTCAGATATTTTCGCTTAAAAACGTAACTTAAAGACTCAAAGAGGAATACTGGAAGCAATACATCATAATTATAATACTAAATAAATGGGGAAAGGTCAACAAATTTGAAAAAAAATTGGACAAAATGGGTCGAAAAGGTCAAAAATGTCAAAAAGGAGAAAATCGCTACCGGAGCCCATCCCGCAGACGCTGGACCCGGCACAGGCTGGTCCGCATCGTTCACGCGCGTGCAGCGCGCCTACGCCCCAACCTCCGCTCGCGCCCAACGCGTTTTCGCCCCATCTTTCACGTGCAGTCGCCCCCATGACGTCATGCTGACGTCATGGGTGACCTCAGCATTTCCATTACGCGTTTTTGCATTTTTTAACAATTTTTTGACATTTTTTTACTCATTTTTTCTCTCCATCCTCACTATAAATACCCCCCTTCCCTTCACTTCAAAAACACACCTCAAAACACACTTCTCTCTTCTTTCTTTCTCTCCATTTCTTAGTTTTAGGTTTTTTTAGTTTTTCTTATGTTTTAGCTAGTTTTTCTTATGTTTTAGCTAGTTTCTCTTATGTTTTAGCTAGTTTCTCTTAGTTTTAGAGTTCTTCCCTTTTTGGGAAGAACTACTTATGTTTTTTTTATAATTTATTAGCTTTTTGATTCAATAAATGGGAGTGCAAATTCCGTTTTGAGGTTTTCTAGCAACGGGAATGGCATCGAAGTACTATAAGGATTTTATTTTCTTTGCAGTTATTTTTTATGCTTTATTCTTACATGTTATATTTAATTTGTCTGTGATTAAATCTAACTGTGCTAGCTGTTTGTAAAAATGATATAAAATAACGTTGTTATGCTTGCGAAATATTAAATAGGTAAAAATCTCTAAAATGAATTAATTTTATTTTTATTCAAGATTTTATATTAAGAATGTTAGAGAGACATATATTATTTCTCATTACAAACTTAAATCTGAAAATTAGATTTTAAGGTTTAGTTATCCCTTCTGATTTAGAGTAGTGCTCTTTTATTTGTTGGTACAATCGCCCGGTAGTTAGAGTGAAGCTCTATTTCAAAAGTTTTTATAAGAATTATTATCTGAAAATGTATTGACAACCTGTTTTCAGTAGTAGTTTTAAAACTTGAAAGTTAGTACTCGGATAACTAAATTCTTAGGTTTAATTTGGACACCTTGAATAAAGTTTAAACTGTCTAACCCCACCAAAGGTGGCATTTAAATGGTTCATTTTCAATCTCTTAGAAAAAGGAATTAATTTAATTAACCAAATTAGTCATCAACCCCACCCATAGGTGTTAATTGATTTATTTAGTTAACAAAGAATATCTAACCCCACCAAAGGTGGTATTCATACAAAAAAGGGAGAATCAATAAATATCAATTCATATCTTTAATAACCTAAATAATACGAGCAAGCGTAATTAACTTAGTTATTATATCCATAAATACTCCACTATTTATAAAAGATAAAATTTGCATGAATGTTTATTGAATCTATGTTTAATTTTCTGTAAGTAGATTAAAAACACAAAAAACCCAAAATATTGTGACAGGATATTTAGGATTTAATTTCGTTTTTAAAAGTTTGAATAATAAATTAAAAACCACATACATTCCTTCCTTAGATCGACCTTGGGAGTATACTTATCATTTTCTACAAAATGATTCGTGCACTTGCGAGAGTTTTATAAATATAAAACCAAAGTATTGGTAGGATCAGCGATGCCGATTTTTGCTCATCAAGTTTTTGGCGCCGTTGCCGGGGATGACTCCGTTGCGGGGATGGCATCAAAGTTTTTCGCAATCCCGATTCTGCTCATCACACTCATCATTTACCTTTGTCATAGTGGTTAGAGGTGCATGTTACAATGTAGGGAATCTTTGACACTTATCACAAACCTGGGTGTACCTTGTGTAATCTATTAGCATAGTTGGCCAATAGTACCCTTGTCTCATAATTCATTGGGATAGCCTTTTTCCATGGGAATGGGTACTATACTCTCCCTCTTAGGCATCAAAGATAATTCGATGAGACCCTTCCTTAGCTATATATGAGAGCCCGGGTCTAAATTCAGTCCTTATGTATAATTTACCAACCAGCCTTTGCCTTAATTTCCTTCGTGAACTTCTAGGCTTTGGGTAGACCTCCCTTCTTCAGAAAGTCAATGATCGAGGTGAGCCATGAACTTGTGGCAACATTTATGCTCCCAACTATTTTTTTGGCATTCTCCAAGATGGCCTCTCGCACGGGGCTAGTGTGGCCAAAGCATCGACATGGCCATTCTAATTCCTAGTTATTTGCTCGATATTAAAGTTGGTAAACTTTGAGGACTCCTTCCTTAGTCTATCCAGATATCTCCTCATCTTGTTATCCTTAACCTCAAATGTGCCTAGATACTGGTTGACCCTCAATCGCGAGTCACTATGCAAGGTAATGTTATTTGCTCTGATTATAGCTATCTCTTACTCCACAACATTGTTAGTTGCCTGGAAGTCCAACCCAATAGCATACTCGAAACAGTTTTCATCATGATCAACTATGACCACCACTAGCTCGAAACCATTGAAGTTTTGCACGTAACCAACAAATACACGCCAGGTCAGTCTCTCTCCTTAATCCATATTGCATACTTCTTCTTTTACCTCATCGCTGGTAGCCTCTTGATATTGTACTCATCCAACTTTATGGAAATTTGCACCAGTCTCGACATGACTTCTGGCCTAGTCAATACATTCTTGAGTTGTTGAGAGGTGAGTACTATTACTGTTAGAAGAGAAATTAATATTTATAGTAAACCTCAACAATTAAAATATGTAATATCAATTATAGAGTTATGATGGTTACTTCTACATAAAAATGCAAACTTGCTCATTTATAATAGTTATAAGACATAAAATTGAAGCATCTTTAGAAAGAAAAATATATGGAATTAAAGCATTTTTTTTAAAAGTATTAGTCTAAAACCTTTGAATTATAATTTATGAGATTAAATTACTTCTTTGTCCTAGTCACTTATGTTATTCTCTTTTTTTCTCTGAAGCCTTCAAGAAGTTAATTTTCTTTCTATTAGAGAAATATCTTCTTCTATAGAAACCCTTCTCTATTAGGTTTGTTGTGTTTATATTATTTTTATTGTTATTAGTTATGTTGAATAAAAACACATACTTATTTCGCCTAGATTTTGCTTTAGGGTATTGTTTTCTCATCTATGTATTCATATATATGTCATGCTTATGCATGTGAAGTTTGTAGTTTATTGTTATTCTAAATTTTTATCTAGATCCGTAATATTGAAGATTATGAAAATTATAATATAGTATCAAGATTCTATTTTTTTTTAAAGAACGATCAATATATTAATTAAAGCAACCAGATATTCGAAGAGTTATTAATTATTTGCAAATCTTTGATTTAAAATATTTGAAGATTATGATGATTTTTTAATTCATTTGTTAATCTATTTTTCTTTTTCTTGTGTTTGGTACGTAGAGTTACCATAGTTTTATTTTATCTATTTTTTTCTTATTTTACATGTGTTTACCTTAATAGTACTCACATTCAATAAAAATAAGCAATTAGATGCAATTTTTATTTTACTAAAGATCTTTTATACATGTGCAACACAAGTGTATTAAATGGGTATATGTGGTATTTTTTGCCATTAGAACACTAACAACTTATGTTTTTGTTATTTTTGATTCTTTAAATACATATTTTTATATTGTTTGACTTATTTTACATTCTCTTCAATATCACTTCTTCTGTCACTTAAGAGCTCAACAACTTTATTTATATTATGTTTTCCTATATTTTTTAGCTTAAATTAAGATTTTTTTTTCATTTTTTCATTTTTTTAAGAATTTATAATGATTTTAAGAATTATTAAAGGTTGAGGCTTATTTAAGTTTCAAGTAAATCACTCAATTAACAATTTTTATTATATTAATATTTCTTATAATTGGTAATGATATGATATGTACGGTTATATATTAAATTGTGCATATATAGACTCGATATTTTTTTTTATATAAAATACATATTGCATATTACTTTCTTATTTTTCTATTACATGATTAAAAAAATGCATACTATAATCACTAAAACATATATAACATGTCTAATATTTGAATGAATATTAGTAAATAATATACAATTAAGTGAAGTTGTTGAACTTTTGTGTGATATAAGTAGAAGATATTATAAAATATGAGTAAAAAAATTAAAATAAGTTATCTTTCATTAAAGGGAAATATATTATACATATATGAAAAATGTTTAATAAAGTAAAAATTATATTAAATTAATATCTCTTTATTAAATATATAATAAGTATTGGTAAGATATCAATAGTAAAGAAATAGAGTTAAAAAAGTTTATAAAATAAAATTATGATATAATAATATAACTAAGATCGCAAACCCCTTTTATCTTATTACTACTATTCTTTACACGGCAAAGATCTAGCCTTTGACAACTCTATGTATATGTATGACGTTGAAAATTTTAATATGTACAGACAAGTGATTTGATTTCATTTGATCTGAACTTTAGAAGATTATTTTTCTAAAGATATGTAAAATAGATACGTTTTCCCTTTAACATGATGCTAAGTACAGTTCCATTCTGAAAGTATGATGTTACAGTTACACAAAGTCAAAGTTTAAGGACAAATTCGTAACAGTTTCTCGTCTTATTAGCGTATTAACAATGTTATTTAATAATAACATTATAAAATTATAATTAATATTAAAAATAAAATAATTTTTTTTATATATTTTTATTATAATAACAATAAAAATTATTGAGATAATTTTATTAGTTTTTATAAACAATTAAATTTATTTTATGTATTAATGTTTTAGACTACTAATAAAAATACCTCTAAAAATTCTTTCAACATTTTTGTACGATATTTATATTATTTTGATTATTTTCGTTAAAAAATAATAGTTAAATATAAAAAACATTATTAACTAAAATAATTAAAATAATACAAATGTTAAATGAAAAAAACGTTGGACGTATGTTTTAATAAATTAAAATTTGGAAATTTTTGTAATTATTAGCATTATGTTAGAAACATAAAATATTAATATTTTTACAAAATATAATTATTTTCAGTTTCTCTAAATATATATTAAAATTCTATTCCCACACGACAATTAATCAAGAATCTCTTATGTACATGCATTAATGTGATCGTAAAAGTACTTACTAAGTTAGCTACTAGAATAAAAAAAGCTTAGGTGGAAGCTCTTTTCTGGAGTTGAAAAAACCAATAAAGGATACCCTCTTCCATCTTAGGGCATCAATGATTATATTCCTATTGAAATATATAACAAACTTAAAGAAACAAATATATTCATATATCTTAGGCCTATATATATGATTGCAACTCTTTAATTAGTTACATACAAATTACTACAACTTTGAGGTGAATAAGGGAGAGGAATTAATATACTATGACATTGTTTCTTACATGAAACTATGGAGAGTGGAAGTTGAGCCAAGAATGACTTGCCGGATGTTCTAAGAGTTACTTGACACTCTCTTATTATTCGGCAAGGTTCTTGGTTCATTTTGGCTCTCCGTGTTATCATGCAAAGCTTATATGTTACAAAACTTAGCTTCTTAAATATTTGGTGATCAATTGATCGTAACATTATTAATCACATTTTTTTGTATAAAAATGTATAGAGTAAAGATTGAGCTAAAATAACTTGTCGACACACTATTATACACTATGAGCATATGCTCGAGTTTGAATGTGTGATCATTCGATAAGTCTATTCTTGACTCATCTTGATTTTTTAAATTTTTCACGTTAAATTTTATGGTATAATTCCTACAATTTTATCTTATAAGATCTACGAAATGATTTGTTTGGGGTATTATTATACATATGTAATATATCTACTAATTTCATAATTCTATTTTTCTCCAATTTTTGTATAAAATTTTACAAATTAGATCATCAAATCTATTTTTAGGTTTTAATAAATAACACCTATGTGATATTTGACGTGCGTCTTGAAAAAAAAATACATAATGAGTTTTTCTTGGTATTCTAACTGAGTTAACCTACTAATATAAGTAATAATCATCTCAACACTAATTAAAGTTTGCTAATAAATTTGCACTTCTTAGTTTCTTTTCGCATGTGAGAATCATTCATACTTAATAACTTCACTCGAACGTTATAACAGAATTCAACCGTGCATATTGACTCACCATTTGATGTAGTATAGTCAGAGAAGAAGATAGCAATATGAGATTGAGTTCCTCCACCCAATTCTCAAGTAATTCATTAGCCTTTGTGACCTATTCAAACAAAGAAAAATCACAAAATAATAGAATAAAAATTCAACAAGTATGCTAGTAGCCTTTTCTGTCCACAATTGCTCCCAATGCAATGTTTGGTGTAAAGCCCCAATAATAACTCAGCACAAACATACAAAATAAGAATAACAAAGTATAAAAATTAATAAATAGGGCAAACTCGTAATCTATTAATCCTCAAACGACAAAGGATGAGCATAAAAGGCATCAAAACTTATGCTCCTTCTTAAGAGCCACTATCTGTGAAAGAATTTGACTCTAAATTCTCAACATGGACTATCATCAAGAGGGTGGTAGGAGTAAATATCAATGATGTTGAAAGTGGACGATATTTGGAAGTTACGAGGCATGTCTTGTATGTAGGAATTGGAATTAATCTTCCTACCGATAAGATAGGGTCCAAATTTCTTGTGTCGTCGCTTGCTGTAAGCACCAGTAGGTAATCTATGCTTGTTCGAATGAACCATTAGTAGCTCACCTTCCTCAAAGTCCTTAAGCCTCATCTTCTTATATGCTTGCATTTTTTACTGATCATCTTATCTTTTCTAGATGCCTTTTAATTTCATCATGAAATAGTTTGTAGTTTTCCACCATAGTTGAAGCAACCTTACTCTTAAGATCAGGTAACATATTTGATGAGCAAGATCAGTATCGTCGATCCTGTCAATACTTTAGTTTTATATTTATAAAACTCTCGTGAGTGAACGAATCATTTCATAAAAAATTATAAGTATACTCAAGGTCGATCTAAGGAAGGAATATACGTGGTTTTTAATTTATTATTCAAACTTTTTAAAAATAAAATTAAATTATAAACATCCTATCACGATAGTTTGAGTTTTGTATATTTTCCAATCTAATAATATAAAAATAAACATAAATATGAATTCAATAAATATTTATGCAAATTTTATCTTTTATAATAGTATATTATTTATGGATATAATAATTAAGCTTATTATACTTGCTCATATTATTTAAGTTATTAAAGATATAAATTGATATTTATTGATTCTCTTTTTTTATATGAATACCACATTTGATGGGGTTAGATATTTTTGTTAATTAAACAAATCAATTAACACCTATAAGTGTAGTCGATAACTAATTTGGTTAATTAAATTAATTCTTTTTTTTCTAAGAAATTGAAAATGAACCATTTAAATGCCACCTTTGGTAAATGCCACCTTTGGTGGGGTTAGACAATTTAAACTTTATTTAAGGTGTCCAAATTAAACCTAAAAATCTAATTATTTGAGTACTAACTTTCAAGTTTTAAAACCATTATTGAAAAACATGTTGTAAATACATTTTCAGATAATAAGTCTTATAAAAAATTTTGAAATAGAGCTTCACTCTAACTACAGTAAAATTGTACCAACAACTAAAAAAACACTACTCTAAATCAGATCGAATAACTAAACCTTTAAAATCTAATTTTTAGATTTAAGTTTGTAATGAAAAAATAATATGTTTCTCTCTAACATTTTTAATATAAATGTTGAATAAAAACAAAATCAATTCATTTTATAGATATTTTTACCTATTTATTATTATATCATGTTTATAAACAACGAGTGATGTTAAATTTAATCACAGATAAATTAAATATAGCATATAAGAATAAAACATAAAAAATAACTGTAAAAACTTGCAGTACCTCCAAATGGATTTGTATTTCCATTTATTGAATCAAAAAGCTAATAAATTACAAAAACATGATTATTTCTTATCAAAAAGAGAAGAACGCTAAAACTAAGAAATACTAAGAAATAGAGAGAAATAAAGAGAGAAGTGTTTGGTGCTTTTAGGTGTGGTTTTGGTATGGAAGGAATGGAGGTATTTATAGGTTAGGAGAGGATGAAAAAGCAGGGAAAAATGATAAAAAATGGAGAAAACGTGTATTTGGTGGATGATGATGTCATTGTTGATGCAGGAAATGGAGCGGTGGATTTGGCATGTGCATCACGGTGGATGGGGTAGATGGGTGAAGCGGAATGCATAGACTTTTGTACACGTGTAGACTTTGGTGTTGTTTGGGCGATGCGCAGCATGGTGCGTGCGTTGCTCGGCACAACTGGGTGTGTTGCTCAGCACAGCTGGACAACTGCGTGCACAATTTCGTCTTTTTTGACATTTTTTATCCTCTTGACCCATTTTGTCCAATTTTTTCATCTTTTTAACTTTTTCTCATTTATTTTATTAATATATTTGTGATGTATTACCTCCAGTATTTTTCTGTGTCTTTAAGTTACTTTTTTAAGCGAAAATACCTGAAAAACAATAAAAATTCCTGTGATTTCGAAAAGACAAATTTATATAAAAATATGATGAAATCATATAAATATATATCTTTTTAATTAATTAAAATGCATAAAATCATGGTAATTTTAGTGTTTTTTAAGCATTCATCAATATCAAAGACATAGTTAGGGACCTTTTTGTATATAATGGAGGAAGATACTTTACTTATAGATCTATTGGCCATGTTATTAAAGGAAAACTCAACCTATGGCAACAAAATTCTCCATATTTTAGGTTTCCCACTTACTAAACATCTGAATTTATTACCCAAAGTTATATTTTTCACTTCCATTTGACCATGGAATTGGGGTGATAAGCATTATGAAAATTTAATGTAGTGTCAAATTATTTCCATAGGTCTTTCCAAAAGTGATTAAGGAACTTGACATTTCTATTATTTGATCATAAGGGTCAACTCGAAGTCCAACTTTTTAACAATCTGATCGATGATGTCCCTACCCGAGATTATAAGATATGTCGGTGCCTAAAAGTTGCGATTATAAGCGCCTATGTCCACTCAAAACATCCTAGAGTATTAAAGAACAGACCACAAGCCCGATTCATCAATGTAGTCGAGTCTAAGTTAATTTATGTATTTATTAATGCACCTTCTCTGACACATAATAATGTGTATCCCCCATATGATTAACATATGTATATGTAATGTGATATATATATATATATATATATATATATATCCTAATGTGAAATCCACACAATTTTACCTAAAATCTCTAAATTCTCTCTAAATTTGGATCATCCCAACATCTATCTGAAGTGATTTACTTTGGAATCCCATAGATTTTCTATCATTATGTACATTGTAGTTTCCCTTTTGTTTCTTAATTAGGCACCCATTTTAGATGTTAGAAAATCTATCATCTATTTCATACAATTTAGGAAGTTGATCAAAATAGGTCAACTTCGTTCAAAGAGTTACTATAAGTTGATGCCTCCTACTTAATGCATATGCTATTTTATTGATGGGAAATAACGAAATAAGAGTGCATATTTCAAAATTTGAATGCGCGTTGTGGCATGGTTAATAGTGCATCATGGAATAGAGCTCTTAGGTGGATTTTGGATCCCACTCAATTATGTCGCACTATAGCATGAATTTCTATCTGTCGTGACATAAGGCTCTCAGGATATTTTAGTGTTTTTAGTTTTTAGACTAAGCCATGACATGATTTATTGTACTATGCGGCATGCACACTTAAATTTTATTTTCTTGCGCTATTAACCTTTTTCAAATGCGTTATTTATGTTCTTTAAGTTTTTCATAGTATTTTTTATTCTATATAAATTATAGTCGTCAAACCTTATGAATCAATTCATACTTTAATACACTTTTGATTTATATCAAAGTTAAAAACCATTTAGCCTCATATGTTCTTTTACAAAATGACTTATCAAGGAATTGCAGCCCTTGTGGCCTTCTATTATCATTAGATCCTTAGTGAGTAATATCAATAAAGTTAATGTGATTGCTATTCTCTAAGTATTAGCTATCTGGGATCAATTTTAATTTATGGTTGGGTCTTTGGCCGTTTCTTTTAAAGTTCTCAAACCAAGTCGCATTGTGGGTTTCAAGGTTTGAGTTCATGGTTTGCATCATTTTGTATCAAAGACTATATTCTAATTGTAGATTCATATCTTTATTTATTTTTGTTCCTTAATTTTCATGTTCTTGATTTTTTCTAAAATTTCAATGTTAGTTTTTTTCATTTTATTTTTGGTTAGTTTTTTATTTGTTTTTTTATTGTTGAATAGATCTATAAAAAGAGATATGAAATATTAAAAAAAGAATAAATCTATAAGAAAGAAAATAAAAGAAAGATTTTACCAAGAATATATATATAAAGAAAAGAAAGATTTTACCAAACATATATATATATATATATATATCTGGATTCAAGAAACAAAGATTATAATATATTAAAAAAGTCATAATTTTGTTCCATGATTTCTACTTTGTTATTTATTTCATTATTCTTACCCGAATTTCTTGAGCAATTAATACAATTGTATTCTTGCTGTCAATTCTTGAGTAAAAAAAATAGAGAGAGAAAAAGAAACTCTTATCTGTTCTAGCTTTAGGAGTCTAAATCATTCGATCCAAATTCATAGAAAATCATTCCATAACCTTGACTTACTTGGTTGTTTTGACCTACCATCGGAGATAGTTGAATTCTACATTGTTTGGAATTCCATAACAGTTTGGTTTGCTTATAGGCTAAGGACGCTTGAGTGATCAATTTGATTGCTAAAATTGAAAGGTGATGGTGAGAGGATTTAATTATTTTTACTAATATTCTTTGTTTGTGCTAGTTGTTACACAATATCAATTAGGAATAGAATGCCTAGTCCAAAAGGAAGACATGATTCAAAATTCGCATTACGGGCTTTACAACAGCCATTTGATATAATGATTGCAATAATGGTAAATATGGATGATAGAATAGGAAGGTGAAAGGCCACAATAGCCACCTTGCAATGAGAAACACCACAAGGAGTTCCAAATGCTAGGGAGTTAGAAATACAAGCCCATGTAGAGGAAGATCCTAAAGATGGTAATTGGGAGGATGTTGGGCACCTTGTGGAAGAACATAAGGTGCCCACTAGAGAATGGTATGGAAATAAGATAGGAAAAAATGGAAAGAGAGGTTTATGGAGACTAGGCCATATGATGGGGTTGATCAAATCTTGGGGAGCATCAAAACGAAGGTAGTGAGTGTCCTATTAACTACTTTAGTGTTATTGATGCAAACTCAATATGTGGCAAACACTTTTCCCAGTTTGCATCAATATGTGGCAAACACTTTGCAAGCATCAATGACCACTGTCCGATTATGACTCTAAAGACCCAAAAAGAATTTTTTCAAGATCTTGAAAATCTTGAAAATCACCTCAATCTCTATTACAGATGAACCTCTGAACTCAAAGGAATAAGAACAATTGAGAACACAAGAATTCATGTGGAGACCCCTACCTAGGGCCCTAACCTTGGGCCCAAGATGGAGTTGATAGGGATCTAAGTAGTATAAAAAAAAGATACCACAATTACAGGGAAAGAAAGACCTGGAGTTGTATTTGAAGTGGGAGAAGAAGGTGGAGCACATTTTTGAGTTCCACAACTACTCCATCAAGAGAAAGGTAAAACATGTTGTCATTGAGTTTTCTAACTATGCTTTAAATTGGTGGGAAGACATGAAGGCCATCATGAGGAAGAGGTTTGTCCCTAGATACTACTATAGAGAGTTACACTAACGCCTACAAATATTGACTCAAGGATATAAGTTTGTTGATGAATACTATAATGAAATGGAAGTGGTGATGGTAAGAGCTAATGTTAAGGAAGACTGGGAGTAGTAATGGGAAAGGGGATGGGAGGGGGACGGTTTTTGATATAACCGTCCCCGAATTGAATTATAAAACCTATACTCGAAACCGCCCAAAAATCGTTATGGTTCGGGGATGGTTTTTTAGCCGCGGGTAACGGTTTGGGACGGTTATGAAAAAAAACCGAAAAAACTTGAAAAAATATATAATTTGATTTATTAAATATATATAATTAATTTTTGATTTATAATTTAATATATAATTTAATTAATTAATTTCGAGTACGGACGGGTACGGTTTTTAGTATAAACGTAACCGAACCCATTATTTTATGTTCGGTTTTTACCCGAAACCATCCCCGCCCCCGAAACTTACCGGTTAAAAACTGAACCGTCAGTTTGGATAACCACGGATAACTGAACCAGTGGTTTTTTTGCCCATCCCTAACTGGGAGGCTACAATGGCCAAGTTTCTTAGTGGGTTGAATTCGGACATTGCCAACATTGTAGAACTTCATCATTATATGTTGATGAAGGACATGGTCCATGTGAAAATTAAGGTGGAAAGGCAATTAAAGAAATGGAGTTATCAATCCCAACCATCAAAGTCTAGTCCCATTACTTCAAAACCTAACACCATTTTTCCTTGGAAGTCCAAAGAGAAAAAAGTTGCAGGAGCTAGTTCCAAAATAAAATTTGAGCCTTACAAATCCATAGAGATGAGGGCTAGCAAGGAAAAAGGTAAAATCGACACCATAATTTGTAATCGTGACTTTAAGTGTTTTTGGTGTCTTGGTAATGGTCATATAGCCTCTCAATGACCAAACAAGAAGGAAATGATCACCCTAGCTAGTGGTGAGGTGGAAACTGATAATTAAAGTGAAGAAGAAAACATGCCACCTCTAGAGGAAGCTAGTGAAGAGGAGATAGGAAATATTCATGGGGAAGCACTTGTAATACGATGATCTTTGAGTGTTCAAGTCAAGGAGGATGATATTGAACAACAAAGAGATAACCTTTTCACACAAGATGTCATGTGACCGATAAGGTGTGTAATGTTATCATAGATGGGGTAAGTTTCACCAATGTGGCTAGTACTACTTGAGTTGAGAAATTAGGATTGCCTACATTTGAACACCCTAAACCATACAAGTTGTAATGGTAAAATGATAGTGTGGATGTGAAGGTTGATAGGAAAGTATTAGTGAGCTTTTCCATTGGAAAGTACAAAGATGAGGTGATGTATGATATGGTACCCATGCAAGCTAGGCACATCTTGCTAGGTGGGCCTTGGTAATATTAAAGGAGTGTTATGCATGAAAGATATATAAAAAAAGTATTCGTTTGTGAATGATGGTAGAAATATCATACTTGTATTCCTTTCACCTAAGCAAGTGTTTGAAAATTAAATGAAGATGGTTATAGGAAAAGAAAAGAGTGAAAATGAATAGAAAGAGTGAAATAAATAAATGAGTGAAGAAAAAATTTAGGAGGGTGAGAAAAAAAAGAGAGAAAAACGTGAGTTTTTATGCCAAGGCAAGTGAGGTAAAGAGGGATTTTTATTCAAAATAGCCCATATTTGTACTTTTGTATAAGGAAGCTAATTTTTCTACTAAAGATCTTAACCAATCTTTTCCAAGTGCCAATGTTTCTCTTTTGTAGGAATTTTAGGACGTGTTCATTGAAGATATTCTAAATAAGGTGAGACCAATTAGGGGGATTGAGCATCAAATTGACTTCATATCGGGAGCTTTTCTTCCAAACTAACATGCCTATAGGACCAACCCCATAGAGACTAAGAAAATTCAAAGGCAGGTTGAAGAGTACTTGACCAAAGGTCAAGTAAGGGAAAGCCTAAGTCTATATGCCATTCCGGTGATACTCATACCCAAGAAAGATGGATCAAGCAGGATGTGTGCTGGTTGCCAAGCCATCAACAACATTATTGTAAAATATTGACTTCTTATCCCTAGACTAGATGACATGTTAAATGAGTTGCATTGTTCTTGTATTTATACAAAAATTTATTTGAGAATGTATATCATCAAATTAGGATGAAGAGGGTGATGAATGGAAAACCACTTTTAAAAATAAGAATGGATTGTATGAGTGGTTAGTCATGCCCTTTGATCTAACAAATGCACCTAGCACTTTTATGAGACTTATGAAACACCATTAGGTGCATTGATTGGAAAATTTATGGTTTTCTATTTTGATGATATTCTTATTTACAGTAAAAATATTGAAGAACATATTTTAAATCTTAGGTATGTGCTTGAAATTTTGAGAAAAGGAAAAATGTATGCAAATATGAAAAGTGTTCTTTTTTTTGCATGGACAAGTTTGTTTTTCTTGGTTTCATTGTTAGTTCTAAGGGTATAGAAGAGGATGAGGAAAATTTTAAGGCTATTCAAGAATGGCCCATACCTAAATCTATCAGTGAGGTTAGGTTCTTTCACAACTTTGCTAGTTTTTATCGAAGGTTTGTCAAAGATTTTAGTACACTAGCCGCACCTCTGACCAAGGTCATTAAAAGTTTTGTTGGTTTTAAATAGGGTGAATCAGAAGAGAGTCTTTAAAAAATTAAAGGATAGTTTATTTTCTACACCTGGTTTATCTTTACCCAAATTTACTAAAACCTTTGAAGTTGAGTGTGATGTAAAAGGAATATGTATACGAGCTGCTTTAATGTAGGAATGATGTCCTATCGCCTATTTTAGCGAGAAACTTTGTGGATAATCCCTTAATTATCCAATATATGATAAGGAGATTTATGCCTTGTTTCGGACCTTAGAGACATGGCAACATTTCCTTTAACCAGGGAATTCGTCATCCATACTAATCATGAATCTCTAAAACATCTAAAGTGCCAAGGTAAATTGAATATAAGCCATGCTAGATGGATGGAATTCATTGAGAAATTTCCTTTTATTGTTAAATATAAGAGAGGTGAGGAGAATGTTGTATCTGATGCATTATCATAGAGGTATGTGTTACTCTCAGCTTTAAATGCTAGATTAAATTTTCCTTTAGCTAGGGAATTCATGATCCATACTAATCACGAATCTCTAAAACATCTGAAGTGCCAAGGTAAATTGAATATGAGCCATGCTAGATGGATGGCATTCATTGAGAAATTTCCTTTTATTGTTCAATATAAGAGAGGTAAGAAGAATGTTGTATCCGATGCATTATCATGGAAGTATGGGTTGCTCTCATCTTTAAATGCTAGATTACTAGGATTTAAGTTTGTTAAGAAAATGTTTGCAAATGATGATGACTTCTCTACATTTACTATGCATGTGAAAAAGCTTCTTTTGAAAAGTTTTACAAATTAGATGGGTATGTATTTAAAGAAAATAAATTCTATATACCCAAATGTTAAATGCGTGAGTTATTGATTAAAGAGGCCCATGTGGGAGGATTAATGGGGCATTTGGGAATTAAGAAGATTGTAGATGTTTTGTGTGAGCAATTTTATTGGCCGAAAATGAGTAGGGAGGTAGTCAGAATATGTTCTACATGAATCACTTGTAAGCAAGCCAAATCCAAAGTCCTACCACAAGGACTATTTACTCCCTTGCATGTACCTAGCACACCTTTGGTAGATATTTCCATGGATTTTATTTTAGGATTTCCTAGGTCTAAGCAAAGTAGAGACTCCATTTTTATGGTTGTAGATAGGTTTTGTAAAATGGCACACTTCATAGAGTGTCTTAAAACTAATGATGCCACTAATGTAGCAAATTTGTTCTTTAGGAAGGTTGTTAGGCTTCATGAGTTCCTAGGAGCATTGTGTCTAATAGGGATGTTAAATTCCTTTGTTATTTTTAGAAAACTCTTTAGGATAAAATGAGCACTAAGCTCTTGTTTTCAACTACTTGTCATCCCCAAACTAATGGGAAAATTGAGGTAATAAATAGGTATCTATCCGCGTTGCTTAGTGCGGTAATAAAAGTAATTTGAAAAATTGGGAGGATTGTTTACCTTTTGTTGAATTTGCTTATAACCAGAGTATGCATTCAACTACTAATCATTCTCTATTCAAAAATTTTTATGGTTTCAATCCACTAACTTCTTTGGATTTATTACCTATACCTATTTTAGAGAGAACTAACTTAGATGGTGCCAGGAAAGCTAAAATGGTAAAGAAGCTCCATGAACGTATTTATGAGAAAATTGAGAAGATAAATAAGGATTATGCTTGAAGGCCCAACATATGATGGGAAAGACTCATGTTTTAGCTTGGTAATTGGGTTTAGGTGCATATAAGGAAGGAACGATTTCCAAAAAAACGACGGTCCAAATTGTATCCTCGGGGAGATTAACTGATAACAGCCAAATTATTGCATTTTTGTTATGATTTAAATGTTGATATTAGTGTGAAAATTGTGTTTATTTGATTATTTAATTCACAAATTTCATTTCATGGGTATTTTGTGTTTAAAGAGAAATTTCAGGTAAAATCATAATTTTGGAGAAGTTTTGGACAAAGTACAATGATCGGGATTGAGTGAAAATAAAAAGAAAACAAAGTTTCAAAATTTAGAAATTCCACCTCCGGCGAAAATCTCACGGCAAAAATCTTCCCGAGAGCACGGATTTAGGCAAATTCATCTCGCTGCCTATAAACATAAACTCACCACCGGCCAAGTAATCTCGCCGCAGGCCACATTAATCTCGCCACCGCCGAGAATCAGCTGAATCAAAATCGTAACTTTTCCAGAAATCTCGCCGCGGTGAGAATAATGTCGCCGCTGGCGAGTTTCGTTCGAAAACACATTTTTATGTTTTTTGTTCCAAAATTGCCCCCAAAACCCTAGATCTATATATACAATATGATGGAGAAAGAGGCCACGGTAGAGAGAGCACATCTGAGTTATTTTTGGAGGAGAAAAGGAAATTTTGGAGAGAATGGTTGGAGAAGCTTGAAGGATCATCACCATTGTTGCTACCAAGTCTTCATCTTCAAGAGTTTTTCATCTCTTCTCCTTAGCTTTTATTTTCTTCATTTTATTTAGATTTGTTATTCATGGATTCAATTGAAATAATGTTTATTCTTATTTTCGTTATGAACTAATTCATTTTTGCTAAGGCTATGATGTAGTTAAATCAAGAAAATCTGATTTCTTGTGTTATCGTTATATGAATTCATTGTTTTCAAGTTGAGTATTTATTTCCATGCTTAATGCTTTTTAATTTCTGATCAAGATTTAGATGATTTGTTGCATTATATTAAGACCGAGAGGAGATGTGTAATGAATGCTTCTTGTGATAAATACCGTATGTTGAATGCGAGTTTGACACCTAATGCATGATGTATGTGGTTATTCTAGAAATTCCATAAATTGTAATGTGCTTATTTGTTATTAAATCTTTATAGAAATATATTTGGTTTTCATAGATAAGTAATTCTAATATAACTCGACAGAAAGTATTAGATAATTTTGGGTTTTTCAACCATCACTTTTAACTTTGATTCTCATATAACATGACTTGAAATCGGATTGAATTGATTTAGCGAAATCAAATGCCTTAGCGTTTTTAATCATTTGTGAACAACATTAAATTTTGTTATTTGCGTTTAGTTTTAAGTTAATTTACTTCTTAAACAAATTCAACAATTTGGTTTTCAAATAAAATTAGGATTAGTCAATTTCGGTACTTAGTAACGCCATTCCTTGTGGGTTCGATATCCATACTTTTGTACACTTTATTACTTGAACGATTCATACACTTGTGAAAATACGCATCATTAACCATTTCAAGTGATCGAGCGCATTAATGATAATGCCTACAAAATCGATCTTCCCATTGATTATTACATCAACACCTCTTTTAATGTTTCTATTTTTTCTCCTTTTGATTATACAGGAACGATTTGAGGATCCTCTTGAAAAGAGGGGGAATGATGAGAATCATGGAGCCATAGAAATTCAAAGTCGACTAATCAAAAAGTTTAGGAGGGGACAACTTGAGGATTTCATGCATAACCAAGGGGACCCAAAATGGGAGTGCAAGGATTGGAAAAAGACTAGCATGGAAATTAAGTCAAAATTGGTCTAATTGGACTAGGCACATTGTTGTGCTATTTTGGACAGTTTTTGGCAGCTTTATTTTCATCCCTTGGATGAAATCAAGGGTTATGATGAAATATTTTATTAGGATTCCTTGTACTTAACTACTCCATGTTTTGTACCTTTTTTTGTGCTTCTTTAACATTTTTATTTTTCAGCCATTGGAAGTGATCAAGGGTTGTGATGTAATATATTTTAGCGTTTCCTTGTATCCTATAAATACTTAAAAGCAACTCAACTACCAACACTTTAGGTTTTAATGATATTTAAATTTCAAATCATTTGAGAGCTCATTCATGCTCTTTTCTCCTCTTCAAGCAACTTATCAAGGGATTGACAACCTTTGTGGCATTATTTAGCATCCAAGCATTTGTGGTGAGCAATAACCATACTTGTTAGGTGTCATTTATGCTAAACTTATCAAGGATACCGCATCTCCTTGTGGCGTCTTTCCTGTTCAATTTAATGTTTAGTCATATCCATTATTTTGTGGAGAAACTCTTTCCTATATAATTTAAAAATTAGCTAGGTCCTAACCCCTTGGTTCATATCATTTTCTATTTTAATCCTTTTAGTTTTTTTTTTTATTTTAAAGATGGGTTAGGCCTAATCCATAATTAAATAGGCCCATTAGGGTTGAATTGCACCTAGGGTTTATCTTTGGTTTGAATTGGCATTTTTGTCATGCCGCTTTGTCATTTGAACAAAGAAAATCATTAATGAAAATTATATTTCACAAAGCTTTTGCTTTGTCCTCTTGTGTTCTTGATTGAATGCTTGAATTGATCTTATTAAAGGGAGTGATAATCCTTTGTGGCATTGCAAGATTTGGGTTTTAAGGACCTTTTTCCCTTAGTAATCTAATTTTAACATCTTCAACACATTCTTAGCAAATCAGTCGTTCATATTTCTTTGAGTTCATGGGTTCCTAAGGTTATTCACCTAGAAGGTCTGCATCATTTAGTATTAGAGCCTTGGTTGCTGATAACAGGTTATCTATCTTTATCTATCTTTGTTTGATAGTTCTCTTTGAATTCTTTGTATGTTTTTCTTGTTCTTTATGTCTATGTTCGATCTATCTATGTTCTTCAAAAAAAGAAAAAAGAAGAAGTTGATGGTTGTTGTTAGTAGACTAATATAATATATCAGAATGACCAATATAATATATCAAATCAAAACTTGTTTCAATTCCTAAAACTTAAATCAAGTTTTGTCCCCATTTTATGACATTTTAGAACCTAAATTTCATCATTTAAGACCACTTACCGAGGAGTTGAAGTTTTGTCATACCTTTTTGTGTTTATTTCGATTCACATTCATTAGGGTTGCGAATTTTTTTTTTGTGAATTTTTTATTCACATCAGCAGTAGCAGTATAAAAAAATAAAAAGAAGAAGAAGAAGAAGAAAAGTATAACAAAGTAGTAGTAGTAGATTTTACCAGAATCTAATTCTTGTTTTCTTGCTGAGTTTTCTTGTTCTTGTTGAAATTGGTTTTCCTATATTTTATTCTAGAGAATCGTCAAACTTGCTAGGCATGGTTAAAAAAGGGAATTATATTTTGGTCAAGAGTCTTTCTTTTCTTTCATCCTTTACAATTAAGTTTTTAAAATTCTAATTTTCAAGATTATCAAGATCTTGAAAAGATTTTTTCTTGGGTCTTTAGAGTCCTATTTGGACTTTCTTTCTATCATTTTTGTAATTAAGTTTTTTAGATTATGAGTTTTTAGATTATCATTAATAAATAGGTTACTTCTTGAGATTAGTTGAATTCTTTGATTTTGTTAAGAACACAAAAAAGAGGTTAGCGTGTTCTTTGAGTGGAAAAGATTAGAGACATAAAAAAAAGAGTCCCAAATAGTGAAAAACAAAAGAGTGATAACAATATGATTTGAGAGCAAACATATGAGTAAGTGTGTGATTTAACACATTTTATTCTACAGGTTGAAAACATAAGTAAGGAAGGAAGAGAACCACAAGAGGTTAACATAAAATTCCTCTTCAAGACTTTTAATGACCAATTTAAGAAGCCAAATGTAAAGTTGGATGATATAGAATCCACTCCTAGTTCTAAATTACATAGAAGACATGGGTAAGACAAAGAAGAAATTGATTCCAATGTGGGAGAGAGAAAGCTACAAATGGGACAAAAAGGTTATCATTGTATAGACAAATCGAGAAATCAAAAGTGTCAATTCTTATGTTGAAGTGGAAGAACCTGTGCATGTAGATTCACTTGTCAATAGAAGAGTTCTGAATATTCCACCTAAGAGATGTGAAGCACCGTGATCATATTTTCCACACAAGATGCCATATGAAAGATAAGGTATGTACATTAATTATTGATCATGGGAGTGGCATTAATGTTGCTAGTAACTTGTTGGTAGAAAAGTAAAATTTGAAGTGGTAAAAGCATCGCAAACTATACAAGCTATCATGGCTGAATGATTGAGGATAAGTGAATTTTAACAAAAAAGTTTGGGTTCCTTTTTCTATTTGAAAATATGAATATGAGGTTCTTTGTGATGTGGCACCGATGTATGCTGGTCATATAATGCTAGGCTGACCATGGAAATTTGATAGGAGGGTGTCACATGATAGGTACAAAAATCAATATTCTTTTGAAATGGACTACCGAAACATGGTATTACCCCCTCTCAAACCTTTGCAAGCTTATGAGGACAAAATTAGGATAGCATGAGAGTAAAAGATGTAGGACAAATAACAATGTGAGCAAGAGGAAAATAAAAAAAAAGAGTAAGTGAGAAAATGGGGAGAAAAGTGAGCATAATGGAGGGAAAAGTGAGCAAAAAAGAGAAGAATGTGAGCACAAAGGAGAGAAGAGTGAGCAAAGAAGAGAGAAAAATAAAAGAATGAGTTCATTTTCTGGAAAACAAGAGATTAAGAGTGCAATGATGGAAAGGCAACAAGTATTGTACTTATGTACAAGGATGTTTATCTTTATCCTAATGATCTTAATTCATCTTTTGCTAGTGTCGTTAATGAAAAGTAAATTTCAAAAAAATTTTGCTTTGCCTTTCTGTGTTCTTGACTGAATGCTTTAATTCGACTTAACAAAAGGAGTGATCATCCTTTGTTGTGACTCAAGATTGGGGTTTTAAGGATTTTGTTTCTTTAGGGTTCTAATCTGATCATTTTGAACACATTCTTAGCAATCTCCCCTATACCATTGAGTTCGTGGGTTCCTGGTGTTATCGCATATAGGGCCCACATAAAAAAGGCAAGAAAAATCATCATCAAGAAAAGGCCAAAATAGTGTGATACACGAGTGATAGTAATTTGTTAAGAGAAAACACGTGAGGGAATGTGAGAGGAACAACACCTTTTATTTCATTTTATTTTATAGGTTCAAAACATGAGTAAGGAAAGAGGAGAACCATGAAAGGCTAACATGTAATTCTTCATCATGGCTGTTAATGACCAATTTAAGTTATTATGTGTGAGGTTTAAGGAATTGGAATCCTCTTCCGATTCTGAATCACATAGAAGACATGAGTTTCATGATGAAAAAGAAGAAGAAGTTGATTTCAACGTAGGGGAGAGAACAAGTTATAAATCCACCACTAAATAAAGCCCATGTCGTCTAGGGTTGTTCTATTAGGGTTTCTTGCTTATAAAAGAGTAGCTATGTAATTTAGAGAGAAGAAAGGATATGATTAAGGAAAAGTATATTTCAAAAAGCTTTTGCTTTGCTTATAAAAGAACAGTTTACAACACAAAGTCTTTAAAACATTAACCTTGAGACGCTATAAAGAATGATCACTCCCTTTGATAAGTCAAATTCAATCAAGAACACAAGAAGGCTAAGCAATAATCTGATCATCTTTAACACATTCTTAGCAAATAAATCGTTTTTATTCCTTTGAATTTGTGAGTTCCTAGGTTATTCGCCTAAAGGGTCTGTATCAAACCCATAGACGAAGATGGGCCTAATTAATCCTTAAAAATTAAAAGACTAAAAACACTTATAAAAAATAAAACATAAAAGGCCAACAATTAACTTAAATAAAAAAATTCTTTCTAAATTAATCCTTAGATCCAAATTGATATTTCAAATCTATCCCATGCATAGGATCTTAAGACTATTTATAAGATCTTGAGAATATTTGTAAATATGAACTTGGTTAGCATCACGGCCCCCATTATTCCCCTTATTTTGGAAAAGATTCACCCTTGAATCTTAGGTAAATCGAAAGGCACACACATGCACCATGATCTTTCTTCCTCATGTTTTCAACTTCAACAAGAATATGAATCTTGAACAATCTATCTCTTGGTTCTACCCATTTTTTTTGTCTTCTCTTTTTTGTTTGGACTCCTACTATGGAAAATTAACTCACAAACCAAATGAACAAAAACCAAAACAAAAACAAGGAAAAAAGTTGTGACAAAACTTTAACCAATCGATAAGTCATGAGAACGATGGAATTTATGGTCAAATACAATGAGGCACCTAGAAAAAGCCTTATTATGCTTGTAAGAATCGAGCTGAGCTATGATTTGATATATTTTGTTAATATTTTTTATACATGCGTCAAAGTTATGGTTGTTTAAAGTTGTAACATCAATTTATCAATTTCTTTTAAACTGTGACCAACAACTCTTTTCTTTTTCCTTTTTATTTTGTTTTTTTATTTTTGAATAATAAAAATAGATTGAATATAGAAATAAAGAACAAGAAAATACAGGAAAAATTCAAAGAGAACTCTAAAATGAAATCCAAAGATGAAAACAACGTCAACAAAATTGAAAGACAACACACTACTTTAAGGACAAATTGTTTTTTAAACCAATATCTCAAACAAAGATAGATGAAGATAGATAACCTCTTTCCGATAACAAGAGCGCTGATACCAAATGATGCAGACCCTCTTGGTGAAAAACCCTAGGAACACACTAACTCAAAGGAATAGGAACATTCGATTTGTTAGGACTGTGTTAAAGATGATTAGATTAGAACCCTAAGGAAAATAAGTCCTTAAAACCCTAATCGTGAGATGCCAGAAAGGATGATCACTCCCTTTGATAAGTCGAATTCAATCATTCCATCAAGAACATAAAAAGGCAAAGAAAAAATATTTCTAAAATATTTTTTGATAAATGATTTAGGTCTACCTAAGATTACATAGCTACTATGTTTTTAGAATAAAAAACCATAAATAAAAAAATCCATAGAAGAAAATTAAAATCCTATTAAAACCATAAATAAAGATGGGGCTAATTTGTTATGGATTGGGCCTAATTCATCCTTAAAAAATAAAAGACTAAAAGGACTTATGATAAATAAATCATCGAGCATCGCATGAAGTCCTATTTTTATACAAATGTACAAGCCTAAGCACCATATGGCAACTATGTCTTGCTAAGATGTTATTTTCATTTAATGTAATTTATTTTATTTTCATGTGAACTCATGTTTATTTTATTTAGAATTGTTAAATTTATAATCATTTCTTAAGATGTGATGTATGAGAAGTATATAACATTATATCATTAAATTGAATTGGATGATGGATGCACTTGAATTATCACATCATTACTTGATCACATTAAGCTAAAGAAAATGGATAACTTTTCTTTTCCTTTCTTTTTCTTATCTTTAAATTAAATTTGATACATTAAGAACAATATAAATTCTAGGTTAGGAGTGGAAGAAACGTTACACATGAATTTAGGTATTTTTATAAAATTTTATTACACATATGTTTACATTTATTTGCTTTTATTTTAGGTTCATTTATAGTCATTTAGGGTATTTAGGTTTAATTTTAATTTTTTGTTTTTTGCAAAATTATCATCCTTTTAGTTGATTTAAAGTGAATGATTGAGTCTTTTGTACTGTTATATTGATGTCTTAAATAAGTTCATGGAATATTCTAATAATTAGTTTTTTTGTCATAGTTTCTATTTTATGCTTGAATAGTGAGACTGAGAGAAAACAAAAATTGGTGTTTAGGAATCAAATAATGGAGACTACATTTTGAAAATATTTTGAGCCTATATCATTTATTCCGAGTGATAATATTTTTTCTATTACTTTAAATTCTCTTCTTGATTGTATGATTTAATAGAAATTGAATGTATGTGTTCGTACTGACTTCCAAAAAAAGAGATACAGATGAGGTTTTCTAAAGCCAACAAAAAGAGCTAAAAATTAGCTACTCACCAAAATTATACATATGTACATGGGTCTACTCTCTAAATCAAGAGAGAATATGTAAGAGAGCATTAAAAAAAAGGAGAAAAATAAATAGTATAACTAAATACTATGACCTTTGTGTTCTTCAAATTGTGATGTGGTTATTACAAAAGAATAATAGAAAATAAGTCCCCTTGAAGGCATTTCATATTCATTCTAAGGCATATTATTGACATTTTTACTTAATGATTTTAATGGATGCATGAGAATAGTAATGTGATTTCTTCATAAATCCTATCATTTGATTTCTTTCATGAGATTAAAGTTATGCACCTTTTGAGCCTTTCTTATTTAATCATATACAAACCTATTAGCTCGTTTCTTTACCAAACTTCTATTCGCATATATCTTTTTTGAGTGCTTGAATCTATAGGATTAGTATAATACTAAGAGTATGACTTATGAGGATTAGAGTCAAAGAAAATTCATATTTCTAACACTGAAATTGGATGAGCCAAAGTTTAGATATTTTGGTTATAGAATATGAATTTGTAATTTGTAATTTGCAATTGATTTTAACAATAAACTATGAAACTTTGAGATGTTGATCTAGTTGTTGCTTTAGATTTTAATTATCAACTTAAAAGAAGATAAATAATGACAAGTTTTGATATTATAATTTTTAGTTTTTATTTTACTTTTAGTTTTCATTTTGTTAAGTAGTAGCTTATTTTCATCTTTGTTATTTCTTTTTAGTTTTAATTTTGCATTTAGGATTTTTGTGGGTATCAATATTGAAAGCCCTTACGAGACTTAAACGCATCCACTAGGGCAACTTAAGGCTTTAAAGGGTTTTTGTATACACTAAATGCAACTACGTCAATATATGACAATGATTAAGGTTAGTTTGATTTAGTTTTTTATCTTTCATTTTATCATATTTCTTGCTAGAGGCTAAGAAGAAGCTGTGGGATTGTGACTAGCATTTGACAAGCAATAATATTTTGTAGTTTATTTGCACTTAAATGTAATAAATAGTTTAAATATGCATGATTTTATCATTATTTATACAAATCTATGTGCTTGAAATCATGAATATTTTCTATTGTATTTCAGGTATTTTTAGCTTCAATTTGATAAATTGATCAACACATGAATATTCATACCCAAAGCACTCATTTTCACCTTAAAAAAAATAAAAGAACAATACATGTAAGGATTACATATAAATCCAACCAGTTTGTAAGGGGTGAAAACAAGAAGGGAACTTAAGCATCGCTGGTCAAGTATGAAATACAGTGGACTACAGAACACTCCTCAATGTTTTAAATCAATATTTATGTAGTTTGTTTTTTTCCATGACGAGGAATTTTTGGGCCATGACACGACATGTTAGGGGAAAACATGAGGCATACTATTACGAGACTCAAGCTGCGATGCTAGAAATATTGGACCACAACACGTGAACATTTTTCTATCCCTAAGCCATTTTTGTCCAACCTCAACTATATATACATATTTTAGGTTTTGATAAATAGAATGCAACCATTTTTTAAGAGTTACAATAAATAGTATATGCAGATCTTTTGGAGGTACTTTCAATCACATAATATATTGAAGGTATTTATATATCAAAGGATACTCTGCAAATCAAGATCACAATTATGGAATTGGATACGTCTGTCTATTTTTAATTGGTATTGTAGATCCTATTTATATTCATTTAATTTATATATGGATTAAATCTTGTCTATTTCTCTTAATGCTATTTTTAATTTATTGATCATTTATTAAATCTGAGTATGTCTAGTTGATTATTACTATGTGATATTAGTTTTGGTTTCCATTTTATGAAAATTAATTTAGTGACTATTTTTATAAAATAAATTAAGATTATTTCTTCATTCATAATTTCTACATAGTTTATTATTGTTAATATATGGATGACATATTTTTCGTAATAGATTTAAAATCTGAAATGTAGATTTTAAGATCTAATTTTGACACCTTGTATAAGAGTTTAAATTACATGCTATGCCTAACACCACTTCTTTATTATGGCCTAAGTTTACTTGTCATTAGAGAAGTTTTCCTAGCTAAAGCAAACATGGAACTTGGCTTGAAGGTGGTTCCTCAAGTCCGTACGTCAGGTGCACAGGTGTTCTAGATATTGTTGGCTTCTTCCAACTTGGCCATTGATGGATAAACGTGCCAGAAGTAGGTTGACATCACCATTGCTAATGTTTGTACATTGGTCTTGTGGATCTTGAACATAGGGACCCAATATACTATGGATTGTACGCTTTTAATTGTTACTAACATTGGGCGCTTGATGCTATTCTCCTAAGGCGCGGAGCCTTAATGGTGATAGATATTTTGAGTGACTCACTAAGGAACTAGAGTGCACTTGTGAGTTCATCTGGAGCAATAATAGTTTCTCTATCATGAGCTCCATTTTTCATAACCTTTCATCCATGGTTGGCTTCTTAGGCTTGCTACGTTTCTTATTTCTTTTAGTCCTTTTTGGTGGTGATTGGTCGCTCACTTAGACCTCCACATGCTCTTCGTTTAGTGGGATTAGTGGAGAGTTTTGCAAACTTTCTTGGGAACTCATTCTAATGATTTAAGGAATCTAATGCATTGTTAGGAGAAAAATGAATGAAGAATGCAACTAACATAATGAAGAACACAAAGAATACAATGAATGTTTTTGAGTTTTCACTAGTTCAATCAGTTGAACACCCAATTTCTTTCCCACAGAAGGTGCCAGATGTTCAAGTTGATTTATATTATGCCATATTCTCTTAACACATAGACCTATAAATCATTAAAAATCACATTAGAAGGTACAACACCAAGGGATGTCATATGCACTCCTCTTCTTAAGCCTGTTACTGAGGAAAAGGCTAAGATTATAGGGAATTTAAGAGGTTTTTGGTATGAACTTATGTGTACATTTTCAAGTCGTGGGGACTTATTTAAAAGTTTTGGTAGATGGCATATTTATAAATAATTGATATTGACTAATTAATATTAATAACCTTGCATAAAAAGGATGATGTCATTAATATTGATTTTTGAATTTGAATAATAAAAGATATATTGACTGTGTGATGGTTATGCCTATTTGACTTTTTAATGTCACCATGGATCAATTAAATGGGATGATGCATACTTGATAATTTTCCTATCCGACATGTATATTCAAATCATTTGGTTAACACATGATATCCTTACATGAGAAAGCATTGAAAAAAAAGACAAATTAACATATTCATTATCTTAATCATTATATTCAAAATTTCAAATGATATTTAAATATATGTTGTGCCAAAAATATTACCTAAATTAATATAAGATATGCTTCCACTTTCTAAGCTATCCTTTAGATGTGATTATTGATAATTAGCAAACTTCTTAATGTTAGATCATATTATTTTCACTCAAGTAAGTGTTTTATTTTTCTATATAAAAAAGGATTTTATTTATCACGTAGTTAACAACATTAAGAAGTTATTTTAAATAGATGATATATTATTTAAATTGATAAATTAATAAATATATCGTCAAATTATAATTAAAGTTGTATGCATATCATCAAATTTTATTGAGTAACAAAAACAAGAATAAAATATTATTAATAGTATAAATATAATATTATTATGATAAATCTACCACAAAACTCTTTGTTATTGGTATAAATTTACTACTAATTTTTTTTATTAATGGTATAAATTTACTACCAAACTACTTATTAATGATACAAATCGTTCATTGAAAATATAGGACAACCACCGTTAAAAATAAAATAATTTTATATTTACTTGACATATATTTATTAATTTACCTTTTTAATTTGCTCTAACTTAAATACTTACCTTAAAATAAAAATAATATAATCAATATTTTCATAAAATTAATATGATAATATATTCATAAGGAATATATACATCAATGTTTTAATATTTATTGTTATAATAAATTATCTATATATAAAATATTAATTTTTAAAAATAATAATTATATTTTAATAGTATTGATTATTATTCTAAAAATAATACTATCAATAAAATAAAAGATTGATATTTTTAGAACTAAAAAAAATAATAGTTAAATAATTAAATATTTAAAAAAAATTAAAATTAAAATATTGATAAGGTATTAATAAAATCTTCTCTATAATATGATTACCCATAAAATACTATATCGAAATATAATCCATAATTTTCAAATAATTTTCCTTTTAAAGTTGCACTTTTTATTGGACCTGTAAAAAAAATTGCACTTTTGAGAATTTATTTATTTTATTTGAAACGGAATACTTTTGAGCATTTCTTGGTCTATAAATTGAATGCCTCAGCATCCCACTAGTTCCTAGCAGTAATTAAAATAAAAGTTCTTCAAAAAATTTAGAATAGTGTTATTTAAAAAAAATAGTGGGGGAGGAACCAATATTGAATATTGCACATTTTAGCAACAAAAAAAAAACACAATTATTTAATATTTCACATTTTACCAAAAAAAATTATTTAATATTGTGCACTGTTTGATAATTGACACCATTAGCACAAACTTGCGTCGCACAATGGAGAGGGGAGCCCAAATAATCATATCATACTTGACTGCTGAGTACCTGTTTGAATCCAACAAAGTGATAATGTCACCAACTTTCGTGCTATTTAGGTAACACTACTACAAAAATTAGATATGATCTTGATTTTTAATCGTAGTCGTACGTTCATGAACACGGCTATAAGAACCAAGAACTAAGTAAGAAAGACTATAGGTAACGACTTATAGTTTCGGCTTTTCTAATAACTGAGGTCATAGGTACCTCTTTTGATCTCGATTTTCTAATAATCTAGGTAATAAGATATACATAAATTAAAAAATATATAATTAATAATTATAATATTAAAAATTAATATAAATTATAATAAATTTATTAAAACAATATTAAAAATCATATTATATTAAAATTAAAAGTATAATTACATTCGAAAGTTTATTATACACTAAAACATAATCAAAAATCACTCTTATAAATTAACTTTTTACTATTAATTACAAGCATAAATATGCTACAAAAACAATTATAATAATAATTCTGGATTTTCAACTGATTGAAAAATCTCTAAGTCTTTCTTGACTCCATCTTCTACAAACCAGTACTAACACTAGCGCAGCGTAGCACAATAGCACCAGTGCAACGCAACGCACCAACACCAATACCAACGCAGTAGCACCAGCACCAGCGCAGCGCACCAGTACTAATGTAGTGCACTAGCATCAGAAATTTTATCCTCATTTTCTGCATCTTCTACTTTCTCAAGCCTAGAAATTTCAGATGAGGTAGCAGCATCTCCTGAAACAGGAAGACCCATTAACTGACATTCTCATCAAGTCTATGTAAGTGATTTCTCGACCTTCATTAAGGATTTCTCATCATTTTCTGGAAAATCTTCATATCCATCAATGGTCTTCTCCCCAGATTGAGGCCTGGTGTGCTTGGTACGCCTGATGCTGTTGTGCTTGGTGCCTACCATGAAAAAAAAATAGAAAAAAAACTACAATAGCATGTGATTATCCATAGGCCTAATATCAACCAATTCATTAGAAAATGCTTTCCTTTTATCAAAATAATCCAATACATATAGATTATCCAAGGATGATTTTATATGATGTAAGGAACAATCTTTATATATTTGCAATATATTACAAAGTGTATAACATAGGTACTAATATATTCAACAATTAATTAATATAATTAAAAAAACATATTAAGTACATGATCAAACCAAAGTTTTTTTAAATAGAACTATACTTGACCCTAGGCACCAACACAGGCACGCGGTACCAGCACAGGCACAACACCAAGTCAGAAGGTCCAATGCGAAGTTGAGCATAGAGTCCAGCTTTCTAATCAATATCTGACTTTAAAATTGTAATAATAAACACATAAAACATCTTAAGCATACAAAGAAAATAGTTCAAAGGGGAAAAAATCAATAAAGCACGGAAGTAAATCCATTGAAGAAGAAGAATGTCCACGTCCACCATGTGCTAGCTCTACCTATAAGGAGAAGGTTAGAACATATGCCATTAAACTACTGCAGCTAAAATACGAGGGAACAGATGAAGCCAAGGAATCCAAAAACCAAAACTCTAGACCAAACACTCTCAAGGGTTGCATTAATTCACAGGCCAAACTTGTCCAACTAGAAATTAAACCCACACTTCTTAATTCACAGCAAAAAATAAAAGAAATTAAACAAGTCATAGAACAAGTTACCTCAAATAGAAATTTTCAATCCAAACAGAAACAAGTAGCAATCAAGATCCTACAAACCCACACTAACTCAAGTTAACCCTAAAATATAAAACAAAAGTAAAACACAAGAAAAATCGCGCAACGAAACGAACCCTAGATCTTGAAAAAAATCAAATCAAGTTAACTATGAAATCTAAGATGGAACTAGATTTTGGAAACAATACTTACCCGGATCTGGGTCATGAGCGACGATAGTATAAATGGTTGGTCAACAAGGTGCGAACATGGGAATATGAACAAAACAAAATAGAGAGAAAAGAAGAAGAGAGGGGAAAGGAGTTACTGTAAATGTCGAGTGAGGTGCTGGAAAGGAGGAGCTACTGGGGGAGGTCGTCGTCAATTTCTTGAGGCGTGACGTGGTGCGGCGCAACCTAGCACTACTCGTTGAGAGGGACAAAGATGCGAACTCGAAAAGCCAGAAATGATTTAAGAAAACAAATGGGAGAAACATACGTTGATAAGGAATTGATATATATATATATATATATATATTAATTAGAAATTATATATTAATATATATAAGGAATAGTAATTTAATTATAAAGAAAAAAATGGAAAAAAGAAGAAAGAAATAAAAAAGTGAAATTTTTTGATATATATATATATATATATATATATATATATATATATATATATATATATATATATATATTATAAAAGAAATAAAATACATTAAATTAAATTAATAATAGAGAAAAATAAAAAAAAATTGTAAAGTAATTTTTTATTTTTTTTAAATGAATGAAATATAGTATATTATTTTATTTCGATTTTAAAAATATTAAAAAAGTTTATTATTTTAATTATAATTACAGTTATTTAATAATCGTTGTTATATAAATTTATTAATATATATTTAAATATTTTTTGTAACTTAACCTATAGTCACGGTTATTAATAAAATCGAGGTTATATATATATACTATGATCTCGATTTTTATTAAACCGTGGCCAAAACTCTATTGTTTTGGTTTTTAAAAAAACCGAGGTTGAAATTCTCCGAGACCAAAAATATATATTGTAGTAGTAATTAAAATAAGAGACCACTGCTACACATGTTTGTGCCTATTTTTAACAGACGTAAAATGGATATTGCAAATGTGTTATTAAAATGATGCTCAACTTTAAGCCTATATTAAGAAAAACATGCGCAATTTTTGCACATGTTAAATGAAAAACAGACGCAATGTTTCAACATGTTTTATGAAAAACAGATTCAATTTTGCGCTTGTTTTATGAAAACTGGCACACAGGTGGAAATTAACATTATTATCACCAATACTATGATCAAATAAAAAAATGAGACAAAACAGCAAGCTACATGAAATCAGAGCACAATTACAACAAGAAAAGCAACAGCTCGATAAGAATGACAAAAAGATTGGTAAGAATGGAGTGATTTGAAGAAATTGGACAGATGAACCTGAAAAAATCAAAATGGGAATTTCAAGTTTGAACACTTGTTGGTAAGTATAAAGTTTGAAGTTCATGCACCATTTTGTTCCTCCTTTTTAAATATATTTCTTGTTTGTCATTTTGGTTTTGTCCAGACATCTTCAATTGTTTTTTTTATTTTTAATTATTTATTTTTCATGAAATATCATCAATAGTCTAATAAATGGGTTTAAATTTGTTTCATTTTTTCATCATTTGACCAAAACTATGTAATGTATTTATTCTATTTCAATTCAAGTTGGGATATTATTTCTTTTTTATATGTTAATTTAAGTCTAAGTTTTTAAGACAAATTTTATAATAATAATAATAATAATAATAATAATAATAAATATATGTTTTACTTATTACTAAAAAAAGTTCATTTTTATTTATAATCATGACAAAAATATTTCTTTAAAATTATTCTAATTTATGATCGTGTGGTTATTCAATATGTAAAACTTACGTGTAGGAATAATGGTTTAAGATATTTCATATAAAAGATTATAAGTTTGAAATAAGGTAGATTTCATATAAAAGATTATAAATTTGCTCAATATAAATATACACGTGAATGTTGATTTAAAATAATAACACAAATAAGAGATTTAATAATGTGAAATTTTTTTATAACGTATTTCTTATATATGAGTCACTAATTAAATATTTGTATAATTTGTAACAAATGATGCTAAGTATGCACTATGAAGCTTGAATGATATATATCGATTGTATATAAAATAATTAACTTTAACATATTACTTGCGTTACAAATTTACAACATACAAGGTGTGTAGAAACTCATTAGCCTCAAATTAACATGAACATTACAATGTATTAATCCTATCTAAATTAATAAATTATTGTACAGTTTAATTATATAACATGGATTGTAACATAATATGTTATTTTATAACCACCAAAAACGAGTGGATATATAACTTTAT
This sequence comes from Hippophae rhamnoides, assembly GCA_033030585.1. NCBI lineage: Eukaryota > Viridiplantae > Streptophyta > Magnoliopsida > Rosales > Elaeagnaceae > Hippophae > Hippophae rhamnoides. Next base: position 4,173,893 of record CM065434.1, on the reverse strand, counting down.
TTGAAGTTTCTTTATCTCGTATTTTTATTTTCACCCGTGTGAAAATCACTACTCATTAATGTCCCACCTAATAATATGTAACTTTAGCAAATGGTAATTGAACCACTACATTGATATTCATAATTAGGGGTGAGCATCGGTTCGAAACCGTAAATTTTAGGTCAATCCGAATCCGATCCGATCCGAAGCAAATTATGAATTATTCAATCCGAATCCGATCCGCTGCACATGTCAATCCGAACAAATCCGAAACCGCTAATTTTAAGTCAATCCGAATCCGATCCGATCCGATCCGAAAATTATTTAAACAAAAATTATTCAATCTGAAACTAATCCGTTGTACATATCAATCCGAACAAATCTGAATTTGCTAATTTTAAGTCAATCCGAATCCGATCCAATTCGAAAATTATTAAATCCAAAATTTTAATTTAAATCTATTAAAAAATTACATATAATAAAAAAAATCTAAAATAAAAATATTTTTCATACAAATTAAAAAACTAAGTGACAACATGATTAAAAATAATTCAACAAAAATAATCAAAAATAAAAAATTAAACATTAATTACATAATTTAACTCCAAAAAATTAAATAGCAATTACATAAATTAACTTCACTCTACGAATATTAATAACAACAACTCTTTTTGATAATCATTCAAGGTTTAAGTCACCAATACCATCAAGAATATCTGCACATGATGAAAAATTAAAAAGTTAAAAATCTACATAAATAATGAGCTAATAAACATAATAATATATATTTGATAACAAATAAATCTATATATATTTGAAATATATATTTGAAAGTTTTATGAAATATACCTGATTCTAGAGCTTCAATTTCATCAAGTGACTCTTGGATATTAATGATTGGAGATGAACGAATCCAATTTTGAGTGCAAATCAAAGATTGTACAGTTTTTAGAAGATAAGGAACTCGTATGGACTAATTGTACGACCACCAGTAGAGAATGCAGATTCAGATGCTACGGTAGATCTGGGTATGGCCAATACATCTCGAGCTATCAAAGACAAAATCTTAGATCTTGAGGAATGAACATTCCACCAACTTAAAAGATCAAATTTCTCATCATCCATATCAACCAATGCTTCTTGTAAGTATTTTTCCACTTGATTTGTTTTCCATAGTATGAACTTTTAAATGCTTTCTCTTACGAGAAGCATAAAGTTGGAATGCATCTCGCTTCTAAACCAAAACCTTCTCAGTACTCCATTTCTAAAGGTTGAGAAGATTCTTCATGTTCGAGGGAAAATACGCTTTATGATACTCCTCGTACATATCTTCCAAAGTTTTTTTTACCCTTTTAGAACTCATTGAAGCCTCAATCTCATCCTCATTGCACAATTCTAACAAACTTAGATGTAAAGAACACTCTTTATGCCTAGGATCAAGTAAAACAGACACAAATAACATCATATTCATTTTAGATATTCCTCCCCAATATTTGTCAAACTTTACCTTCATATCACTAGCCATCTTCATCATAATATAATCCTCGCATTTACTCCACATATCAAGTTGATCATGAATAAAACAAATACGATCCAAGAAGAAATTAGAAGTCACATATAAAGATCCAGAAAACATTAATGTAGCTTCATAAAAACTTTCAAAAATTGGACAAAATGTCTAGCATTATCCCAATCCATTATAGTTGGATCTTGTTTAATTTCACCTCGACAGAACTCTCGATAGTATCCCAAATAAATTGATCTCTAACCTTTCAAATGCCTTTTGAAAATAAGTTGCCGAATCCAACATCAAATAAGTTGAATTCCACCTTGTCGTAACATCTAAACAAACGAGTTTTTGAGTAGAGAGTTTTTCCATTTCAAAGAAGACTTTAAATTTTTGTAGTCTAATTGGTGATCCTCTCACATATCTTACAACAAAGACGAATCCTATTTATTGATATGTTATACTCTTTCAAACCTTGCTTCAACAATTAAATTCAGAATATGTGCACCACTATGTACGTAAATGTTTTGATTCTAAAATTGCATTACCCCAACCATTAACGCATTTTTTCAAATAAGTAAGTGCGGTATCATTAGAACTTGCATTATCAACTCAGAATACATAATATCCTATCAATGCCCCAATCTAACAAACATGCTTCAATCGCTTCTACCAAGTGTATCACCTTTATGATTTGGAACTTGACAAAAGTTCAAGATTCTCTTTTGTAAATTCCAACCATTATCAACAAAATGAGCGCTAAACACATATAACATAAATTCGACAAGATGTCCATGTATCGCTGGTAAGACATATTCTTTTACTAGTTCATTCAACAACTCTTTTAATTTTACCCCTTTCAAGAACGTGACAAATTCAAGCAATCTCTTGCAATAGTCCACCGAGAAGGGATTTTAAACAAAGGTTGTAACTCTTCAACAAACTCCTTAAATCCTTCACCTTCTACGATAATAAATGGCAATTCATCTTTATTATCATCCTTACCAATTTTTCTCTACATCTTTCAAAGGCATTAAACTACAGGTACAAGACTTCCTTCCTTATGGAAAGCTAAAGTTTTTGTTTCTTAAGAACTCTACGGAAACTTATCACATCCAATGGAAATGTGTGCAAGCAAATTTGACGTGCATTTGCTTGACACATACTTATATTGTTTCTTACAATATTTGCATATAAGCCATGATGTTGCCACTACCCCTTCTATAGTAAAATGAGCCCATGCTTCACTACTAGATCTAGAGGAAACTTTTTTACATTCTTCTTTTGAAGCATTGCATAGGTCGTGAATTGAGTACTTGTAATCTTCTTCTTGAGTTGGTTGTGTTGCACTTTCATCTTTGTTTACTTCTTCAATCACATAAAGTTGTATCATTATCTTTATTTAAAACCATCTCAGTATAGTTGTAGAAAAAAATATTAGACATTTGCAATACATAATTGTAAAAATACGCACATAGACGTAAGTGATGTCGACATGTTTAATTTCATGTGATTTAAAATATGTATTGAACATTTATATATAATATAACTAAAACTTTAATAATACGAATGAAATGTTCAATTAACATGCACCATTTATAAAACAATATTTTATGATATTGATTTTTATAATTATGTAAATAATCATGATGTACTTACAACGATGAAATTTGTTCCACCAAGCCATGACATATCTCAATATTTTAAAAATTGTTATAGCTCAATTAAAGCATACAAAACAGCGTTTTTATTAAAAAGTTGTTTTGGCGAAAAATGTTTTTGGCGAAAAAACATAAAACAATGTTTTATGATATTGATTTTTATAATTATGTAAATAACCATGATGTACTACAATGATGAAATTTGTTCCACCAAGCCACTTACATTATCTCAATATTTTAAAAATTGTTATAGCTCAATTAAAGCATACAAAACAGCCGCTTTTTTGGCTTAAAAACAGCGTTTTGTAAAAACAATGCTTTTGGCGAAAACAAATGTTTTAAGCGAAAAACAGCGTTTTTGGCTTAAAAATTCTGCAAGCGCTTTAACAATAATTGCGTGTGCCTAGATATCAAAAAGTTATATGGAATCATAAAAAAATTCATCCAAAACAGATTTCACAACACAAAATTACTATGACCATTCAAAGTTTTCTTATAATGTCATCAAAAAATATAACCTTACTATTGTTAAGGATGACGAAGAACAATGAAAACAAGAATGTAAGATAATATGGTAAAAGAAATAGCAAGAAGCATGTTAAGGAAAGAAAAGCAACAGAAGGAAGAATAAAGAAGTTAGCCGAAAGCAAATGAAGAAGAAGAAGAAGAAGAAGAAGAAGAATGTAGCAAGAAGAATGAGTAGCAAGAAGAATGAATAAAGAAGAAATAGCAAAGCAAGATAAGAAGAATGAAATAGAATAGCAATGGCAAAGAAGAAGAAGAATGAACAATGAAGAAGAAGAAGAAAATGGCGAACAAGTAGCAATAAAGAAGTTGTTGCAAAATAGCGAAGAGAAATGTAGGTATATAAGCAAGAAAGCAGAGAAGGTACAACAGAAAACGGTAGCTGCAAGCAAAAGACAGAAGGTAAGGTAGAAGCAAAAACGTAGAAGCATAAGCGAAAGGTAAGCAGTAAAAGCACGACGGTATCACCGTATGAAACGAGTACAGTTAAGTAGAAAGCAGTATGAAACTGAGGTAAAAATGTAGAAGGTAAGAGTCGTAGAGTTATAGTAAGCAGCAGCAGTATACACTTAACAATGGAGCGTGGAGAGAGACGAGGCAAACAGAAAAATATAGAGGCAGGGAGAAAGATGGAGGTAGCAGAAAAATATGTTAGGTTAGATTTTGGAGATATACGGCAACTTCTTTAGGTTAGGTTAAATAATTATATATATATATATATATATATATATATATTTAAATAATATATTAAATATATCGGATCGGATTGGATTATATGGATTTGAATATTTTTAATCCGAATCCGAATCCGAATCCGAGCGGATTGATAAAATCCAATCCGAATCCGATCCGATTTCGGATAGAAACCACTTAATTTGATCGGATTTGATCGGATTTTTCGGATTGATCGGATTGATCGGATATTTTGCTCACCCCTATTCATAATCATCATTTCACTAATGTTACAACTCGAAATATCCTCTTATTTATGAAATGTTTGTATATATCTCTTATTATAGTTTAAAAATAAGATTAATTAAGTTTTAGTTTAAAAATAGTTACATTTTAACCTTAAATTTGAAAATATATTTTTTAATCAATTTTATTTAAAAAATAAATAAAAAATATATCAATTCTATTTTATAAAATATAATTATTATAAACATAAAAAATATTAACACCTTATAAATTTATAATTAATTTTAAATACACAAATCTCTTTTATCATATTATATATTAAAATTTTATTTTAAAAAATAATAAATAATTTATTTTATAATAAATAAATATAAATTTATACGAAAATAATATGTAAACATTTTGATAATTCATAAATAATATAATACATTATTATTATTATTAATAAATATAATTATAATATTAATTATAATTATGATATAAAAAATAATATTCATAAAAATAATTAAATTATTTAAAAAACATTATGAAACTTCTTTATCCAACTTTCCACATGATACAATACAAACATATAACGTTATATCGTAAATTTTGTGTGAAAATATTATCTAATATAATATTATTATAATTATTTTTATTATTAATATAATAAAATATATAAATTATAGCTAATTAATTATATTTCAATACTTAAATAAAATTATTATTAATAAATATTTGCTATCTTACTAATAATTAAAATTATAATAATATTAGATATATATGTTACAATGTAATCTATTTTTTAATTTTTTTAATCTTAAATAATTTATTTTTTTAAAATGTCAAAAAAATTTCATAAAATTATTGTAACTATGCATTAAAGTTTTATAATTATTTTCTAATTTATTATTATTATTATTTTAAATTATTTTATAATAAAATTTTGATAAGTTATTTGTTATAAAAAACTATACTTTTTTTTACTATATAAATATAAATTATTTTCATTATTTTTTATTTATAATAAAATAAATTATTATTTATTAAAAGTTGGTGAAAAATTGGTGGATGAGAGGGCTCGAAATTAGAGAAAGAAAGAAAGAGAAAAAAAATTAGGAAAAGAAAGATAAAAAAAAATTTGACCGGTAAATTGTTAAATTATATTTATTTTTAAACTATAATACAATATACAATAGATGTAACAAAAAACCTTATTTCTAGCAACGGCATAAAATAAAAATAATAATAACAAATCAAACTCGAATTATCATGTATCGGGCCTTTTGGCTATATAATATATAATTGGGTTGTTTTGTATCAATTTTTGATGACCTTAAACGTTGAACATTTAATGTGTTTTGATGGAAAAACCGTCATTTTTAAAATGCATATAAATATCATTTTATGTTTTTTTTTAACAGTGGTTCATTTATTCACTTCTTCTCAATGCCGTTTCTCTGGCTTCTCATCTTCTCTTCCTTAATTTCTCTGTAATTGTTAAGTTTTTCTCTGGTTCATTGAGGGTAGCTCAATGACTGTAATTGTTGGGGCAGCTCATGGCTTAGGCAATTGAGACAGCCGCTTTAGGCCTGATTGTAAAGGGATTTAAAATTTTCATAACTCCTATTTTATATATTTTTTAAAATTAATAATCTTTTCAAATAAAAATTTAAGAAATATTAATTTTAAAAATTATTATTTATTAATTCAATATTAATGAATTGTACATGTTATCACAACTTAATTTTTTATTGTTAAAAGTAATAATAAATAAATTATTTATTTTTACTTATATTTAATTACATTTTAACGTTATTTTTATAGTTAAAAATAATATTATTTGATTTATCCAAACAATATGGGCTTGTGGCACCTGCCATTTTTAATATCTACACACAAATCTAACATTTCATACAAGTCTAGTATTAATGAATCATAACAAACCAATGTCATATAAACTCCAAAAGTACAATACAACTCTAGAAGTTGAAATCCTTCTCTCCAGTTCCTAGAGAGAGAGAGAGTTTTATTTTTCCCTGAGCTCTTTCCTTGGGTTTTTCCCTGCATGCAAACTTTTCGTTTCCTCAATTTGAAAGAGCCATGACCCTTCACTTCTTGCACTGAATAATCCTTACATTCCAACTCTTCCTATTCCCACTGAATCCTAATTATTCTTTTATGCTTATCATTCGAGTGTTTATTTATAATCATGCATTGCTAACTTTTACTCTTCCTACAAGCAATCATCTCCATTTCCTTTTATCAAAGCTCTTTTTTAGTGTACTTATTTAACGGAGATTTGCTTTGGTTTCCCTCTCGGCATGCAATAGTTTCTTTGTTGGTCTCGAGAAAAACACCCTTGGCCGGTGATAATCTCATTATCATTCTCTTTCAATACTTCTTGTTTTAGCTTTAATTCCAGCATTCCGTTTATCTTCTTCATGCTTCTCTTTTCTCAATGTTGCTTTATCCTGTTTTCTTAATGGATTATAACTTATCTTGATAATGTATGCGCTTCAGATAATCCCACATCTCTTTAGCTATACAAAGAGAGAATAAATTATTCACCATATGAATTTCAATAGATCTTAAAATACAAGAGATAATTCGAGCATCTTTTGCCTTCTATTGGCTAAATTCCTTACTATATCTAGGCGCAGAAGAAAATCTGTCAATGTGACCCCAAAACTCATTTCTTTTTAGAAATATTTTGAATTGAAATTCCCATGTCGCATAAATCGTTCTTGTAAATTTGATAGCCAAGATTCTTGTAGACATTTTTCCTAAAAAAGAAAAATCTTAATGTAAAGCTGTCAACTTAGAATCTCAAAATGAAGTTGTTGATAAGAAATTTTTCAAAACAAAATCGAAACACAGGAGCAAAAATTCACAAACTAGAAGAAAATTGAAGATTCGGCTATAGATTCAAGAGGTTGGCTCTAATACCATGAAATGTTTTAGTAAATGAATGAATGACCTCTTCTTGAGGATCTTTCTCATTAAATAAGAATTCTTATACAATCTATTTTAGGTAAGAATATATACAATATTCTATTACCTAAATATGTAATTTTTTTTATCTATTTTAGATAAGAATATATAGTATTCTATTACCTAAATATACAGTATTTTGTTTATCTATTTTAGGTAATAATATATACACATCTAATACACTAATTATGGTAAAGTAAATCTTGTAATCTCTTGTAATCTTGTCCATAATCTCTACCGTTGATAACCCTTGATCCATGGTTGGCTTCTTAGCCTTGCTACCTTTTTTATTTCTCTTAGTCCTTTTTGGTGGTAATTGGTCGCACATTTGGACCTCCATATGCTCTTTGTTCAACGGGAGTAGTAGAGAATTTTGCAAACTTTCTTGGGAACTCATTCAAGTGATTGGACTAATATAACATGTTGTTAGGAGAAAAATGAATGAAGAATGCAACGAAAAGAACAAAAAACATGAAGAATAAGATGAATGTTTTTGAGTTTTCACTAGCTCAATAGATTGAAAACCCAATTTTTGTCCCACAAAAGGTGCCAGATGTTCAAGTTGATTTCTATTATGACACATTCTCTTAATACGTAGACTTATAAATCATTAGAAACTGAATTAGAAGGTACAACACCAAGGGGTGTGGTATGCACTCTTCTTCAACCTATTTTTGAGGAAAAGGCTAAGATTAGAGGAAATTTAAGAGTTTTTAGTATGAACTCATGCGTACATTTTCAAGTCATAGGACTTATTTAAAAGTTTTGGTAGATGACATATTTATAAATAATTAATTGTTATTAATTAATTTTTATATTTATAACACTACTACAATATATGTTTTTGGTCTTGGGATTTTAGCCTCGGTTTTTTTAAAAAACGAGACCATAGGACTTTGGTCACGGTTTGATAAAAAATGAGGCTATAGTGTATACATATAGCCTCGGTTTTATCAGTAACCGTGGTTATAAGTTAAATTATAAAAAATATTTATATATAAATAACTTTATTTAACCACGATTATTAAATGATTGTGATTATAATTAAAATAATAAAGTTTTCAATATTAAAATACTATATATATATATATATATCCTTCATTTAAAAGAAATACAAAAATTACTTTACAATTTTTTTTATTTTTCTCTATTATTAATTTAATTTAATGTATTTTTATTTCTTTTATAATATATATATATATATATATATATAATTTCTAATTAAAATATATATCATATGTTTAATATATTAATTCCAGTCTAGAACCAAAGTTTACCCTGGCGTCCCTCTCCCCCAGCCCAATCTCTCGCCGTCCTCGTCTCACCATCGTCGTCTCACGGTTGTTGTCTCTTTTAGGAGAGCATAAAATGTACAAGTATACATGGTCACAAGTAATAAAATTTGATAAGTAAAGTATCGTTCCCACAGAGATTTGTTACTATAGTTTGTTGAGTACTAAAATTATTTCTCTCTTATTTTATCCAAAATAGTCGTTGATTTAGAAAAAGAAGAAAAGAGTTTAATAACAAAATAAAAGAAATCTAGGATTGCAGTTTTTCACCAAATTAATCCACTCTAATCATGTTATTTTCTCTTTATTTATATATTTTTAGTACATTTAATTTGTCAACCAAAAACTTCTAATTTTTTCCATACATCTCTTCCGAGCTCCGTATAGACACACCTTGTTAAATTAATTCACTACATTCCTATGAGAATTAAATTCACCAAGATTCATTACGTTATAAGTTTTCAAATGGCCACATATACAATTAGGGTATATTCCTATCCTTCATCATATATGCCATTCTATCTACGAGCAATATACACAAAAATGCCTCTTTCAAGTTTATTTAAGTGCCACAGATCATTTTGATAAAATTCGTAAATAATCAAAAAGCATTAAGCACAGATAGAATAAAAAAATCGAACGTCTTATAAATATTTCAAAAATAATTAAAATCAAAGCTTCATAAATTTAGATAAAATACAACCCTAGAAAAATTAAATTACTTCATTAATTAAAATTATAGCAGTTAAGGAATTTCGAATAAGAACACAAAGAAAATTAAAACTTTATCTCCTCCTAAATATTTGGCACACGTAGAACACAACAGAAGCCAAAAATGGCTTCTACGTGTTCCATCGTCCAGCCCCAGACACTACAAAAAATCCAAAACTCAAAAACTCTCAAAAACCTTCCTACTATCCCCTATTTATAACATCAAATTTCTAAAAAAAATAAAAATTTAGAAATATATTTTTTTAATACATGCGGGGGACAGAGGGATATGGAAAAAATAATAAAATATTATGCATAGGGGACAAAACTGGTATCGAAAACGAGTTTAAATCTAAGCGTGAGAGCCGTCCGTTTCTGTTTTTCTTTTCGATAAACTCTGCCACGTGTCGCGAATTGATTCGCTGAAAAAAATAGTAGGACACGTTGCAGTACCTCATTGGTTGCAGGGAATGGGCGCACGATAGATTATCGCACGGGATTAGGGTGCGCAAAACGTGGGGGGACAGCGGCTGGACGCGTCAGACACGTGGGTCCCACTTGCACGACGGCCTGCGCGGCAGGTGAGCCCCACTCGGGCACCGAGCCGCGTGATAGAAGAAACCCTGCACCCACTCTCTTTGATCGGGTTTGAAGGACGCGCGCACATCCTAACCGTTTATGCTTTGATCTGACGGTCCACGTTGTACGCGTGGATGATGACACGTGGATTCTTCTCTACTGCGTAGAAAAATAACTTTTCTTAATTGCATTTTAACTGAGAAATATATTTCAAATTACATTTTAAACTTTGTTTAATTACAATAAAGCTCTTTTCTAATTTAAATTAAATTTTAAACTTTTAATAATTAAAATTAAACCCAACTTTAATTTAAATTATATTTTTAGACTTTTTATAAATTGCAATTAAACCCAACTTTAATTTAAATTATATTTTTAGACTTTTTATAAATTGCAATTAAGTACTCTTTTATTTGAAATTATATTTTTATACATAAATTTTCAATTAAGTATGTTTTCGATGCAAAATATTTAATTTTCTACAAAATATTTTCCTTAACACATACAGAGAAAATATTAATTTATTTAACTAAAATTAACCAAAAATGTCAAGAACATAACAATTATAATTAATAAAATAGGTGAAAATAACTATATAAAATACAGTTATTAACCGTCCTAAACCATCAGATTAGATTCTTTCTATGTTTTGCGCTCCGTTCTTGTTGTATCATCTTTTAAGAAAAAACTCAGAAATTAGATATGAGTAAAGCTTCAGTCTTTGGTTCAATTTTGGTTTGTTTTTATATCATTATTTAAGAACAAACCCAGAAGTTAGATTTGAGTAAAACTTCAGTCTTTGATTCAGTTCTGGTTTGTTTTTGTATGATACTTTAAGAACAAACCCAGAAGTTAGATCTGAGTAAAGCTTTAGTCTTTGGTTTAGTTCTGGTTTGTTTCTAAGACTATCTATTTTAAAAATCCCACCTGTGACATCTTTCAATGAGGTTTGAGTTTAGCCTTTACCCATTTTGAATATTTGGTTTTCTGGGAAATTTAATATGTATTTCTTATTTTTTTATGGTGGGTTTTGGCAGCTAATTGATTCTTTGGTCAATCGTGTGAATTTCTTGCTGAATGATGCTGATAAGGCATTAATGAGTGCTTTTCTTATGTTGTTGAGAGCCAAAGGAGAGACTTACGAGGAAGTGAGTTATTTTTTCTTTTTTTTCGTGATATACTTATATTTATTTTTATTGTTATTATCCTCACATTAAGTAAGCTCCATTCATAGATCAATCCAGAACCAGAATTTTGCACTAAGTGTATGCATTGGTATTGTGATATGCAACAAAGTGATATCCCAAAAGCTGAGCGTTTTGCTTATTCTAGCTGAAATAGCAATTGTTTTGCTTAAGACTAGTAATTTGGTAATTTTCTATGGTTTATAAATGCAGTTTTAAATCTTTTGACGAAAAATACTTCATGGTTAAGATTTTAGACGTGTTTGAATTTTTTATTATCTGCAGGTGTACACAAATGATAATTATTTCCCTTTTTATTTAGTATAAACAATGAGTTTACAAGAACCTAGTAGGGTTGGCACCTCTTTCTTATGCTAATTATCGCCTTCCCACCATGGGAGACAAAGAGGACTAAGAATTTGTTTTAATGAATAATGGCATAGACTGAATGTTTTAGCTGACTCTTCATTTAAGGGCTTTTGGGTTTTCATGATTAAGAAATTTTCTTCTTACATTGGTTTTTTAGCCGATAAATTCATATTAGAGGAAGTTGTAATAATCGTGTAGGCTGCTTATAGAGGCTATGCGGTATTTCTTCAAATTATGTGTTTAATTATTACTTTCTTTGTTGTTGTATTTAATGTAAAGCATTGTACTCTCTGAACTTTCTCACTAGTTCATTTTTTTGTTCATTTTGATGCTTATGTATGCTAGGAAAATGAGCTTATTGGCCTTTTGTTGGAACTATAAATTGAAATTTATCTTTAAGATAATATCATCTTCTCTAGATTGCACTACATGATGTCTTATCAGTTTTTTCGTCAAAAGTAGTTATGTACTCTATTTATTTCAAGCAATGTCATCTAAGAATTGCATTTTTATGTGTATACTATGATGTGAAGTATGACTGGCTAAATGAACAGAGAATATTTTTCCTATAAATTATTTGTTGTTACTTTTAGCATGTGGAATGTTTCATAGCTTTTTGCAAATTGTTTACTTTTATTGATGCTCTTCTATTTTTCTTAAAAGTGCGTTGTGCTAATCTTTGGTGTTGGTGTCTTTGCCTTTGCATTGGTCTTCAGTGTCTTGCACTAGTGTTGGTGTTAGTCTTTGGTGCCTTTACGTCGATCTTTGGTGGTGGTGTTGGAGGCTATTGCGCTACGCTGGTACTAGTGTGCTGCGTTGGTAAACTAGTCCTCACATGATTTGGATACTGGTAGTCTCTCGAATGCTCTTGTAAATGATGCATGTAATGGAAATAGAAGTAAGAAGATATATGTTAGACTTTTTTTGAGCATTGACCGCAAGGAAACCATAGAGGCTGCAATGGAAATTGTGTATGAAACTGGGATGTTTGAGGACGTTTAATGTGTTTCTATAATTACAATTCAATTGATTATTATTCTTGCTTAATATTATAGGTGATTCAGGCAGGAAAGAAATATTTCAGTTGGCAAAAGATGCAATCGAATATACATTTGTAAAAGATGGAGTCAAGAAAGACTTGAGAGATTTTTCAATCAGGTAAAAAGCAGGAATTACCATTATAATCATTTTTGTAGCATATTTGTGCTTGTAATTAATAATAAAAAGTCAGTTTATAATAGTAAGTTTTTATTATAAATATCAAATGTTGATAAAAAAACGAGCATTGAAAATGTAATATGGCATCCAAGAATTTTTTACATGCCTCATGAGAATGGTTTTATACGTAAAGAGTACACCTATATAATGTCTTACGGAGTATGGTATCATGGGCTATTGGTTGCAATAGACTATTTTTGACAGGCTATAGGTATGTATTACATCACATGTATTCTCAATGTTCTTTTATCGATGGTGCCTCGGATTATTGACCACATAAATTATTGAGTTATTATGATTGTGGTACCTTGGATTATTAACTATAGATTGTTGCTCACACACGAACTTCGTAGTTGGGTCTTAGATTTGTTGGTTGCATATGAGCCTTAAAGTTGAAGCCCCTATCATGTTTTGGACCATAGGACATTAACTTAATTGATACATGCTCCTTATGTATTGTGATCATACATGGGAGTACACATGTGCCCATGTATTTGAGTGGCCAATATATATGGGATTGCATATTCACACATTTGATTTATTTGCATTGCATAGTTTGTATGGAATGAGAATGCATTAGGTTACCTAGAAAAACAATCACTTGGTCGCCTATAAGTGAGGAAGTACAGGTATAGAAAGGTACTATGACTAAAATATCTTCACATATTTTGATAATAATTATTACCATTTATAAATTATATATATAAAATGTATCATGAATAATTGTTTATTAAAATAATATTTTAGGGTAGACTCCTATTGAGCTATGTGTAGTTCACCTCGTTTCCTTTCCCACCAGATTAGAGTTTGAGAAAGTGGTGAGCGACTTGACGTTAAAGATAAAAAAAGAAGGTTCAAAATTGTACTTTATTTTGTATCATGTATTTAAAGATAATGTTGTAAAACCATTTTTCAATATATATTCGATGATTTTCTATAATTCAAAATAACATTTTTAAATTATGTTTTAAATAGTAATATCCCAAATTTAATATGAATTTTAGTAAATCAAACTCTTGAATTTTTTTTAAATATAATTTAAAATTTTACGCCTTTTCTATCTCATGTACCCATTTTTTTGAAACATCACATTAACACAGTGGCATTCACTTCTTTGCTGGGACCAGTACCCTTGGTGTTCTTTAGCTCTAGGCCCTTTACCTTTTTAGTAGCAATTTGATATTGTTTGGATAATAGGTGATGAAGTTCGAAGGCTTGCAAATCACTAACTAACTCATTTAATGTAAGTTCAACAGGTTTGTGTATAGACTTATTCACAGTTACTTTGGCATGAAACTGATAAGGGAAACTAGTGATTATCTTCTCAATTTGATTTTCCTCACTAATAGGTCTACCCAAGTTGTAAGAACAATTAACAATGTTTGAAAACCATACATGAAACTTGTCAAATCTCTCATACTCTTGCATTATATAGAGTTCAAAGTCTTTGTTCAGCTTCAGAATTCTAAATCTCTTGACTACAGAAGTACCTTCCTGTGTAGTCTCTAAAGTATCCTATGCTTACTTTGAAGTTGTACAACTTTGATTTCTTTGTTATTCATCAGGCGTGATAGCCTTGATTATAGCATATAACCTCTTGTTATTCTAGTAAGATTCCTTACTTTCTTCTTTTGTCCATTCTATCATGGGTTTAGGGAATCACAATATTGTTAAAGAGGGTTTTGGTTGGATACGTCTAGCATTCTCAAACAAAAACCAGACACAGTCTCCTAGGGACCACAAGAAGGCCCTCATATGAGATTTTCAATAGGCATAATTGAGCCTATTGAACAGTGGAAGCCTACCTACATTATCTCCTTTTCTTGAATCCATCATAGAGAAATGTTCATGTGTGATAAGTGAGTTAAACGAATCAGCATCAGAGTAGTCAAGCCCTAAAAAGGTGTACCAACTCTAAGACAAATTGAAAGAGTTTGAGACCCAATACACTACTTGTGTAAGGAGATACTGATTCCTTAAGGATTCATCCCTAACTCATAACAAATAGAAAGATATATACTTAATAAAACATAACAATAATAGTAAATAATAACCTCGGGCAATCATATAACTTTAAGCAATAGATATAATATTTAGTAAACAGATGGTAAATAAAAAGTATGAAAGTTTTCTAATCAGATTTTAAACTTTAACATGTTGTAACCTACGGGATTTAAAATCATATTGTAGTAGTAGAACAATAAAGCATACATAGCACATGATATAACAAGGTGAACCCATGTAGATATCTTATCTATGTGATAATATCTTCGGATTACTTATGAAAATCACTACAAAGTAAACAAATTTACTAACCCATAATACAATTACAATATAAAATGATATCATGTGTTAAAAGATATTTAAAAAATTTTAAAAAAATGATATCATGTGTTAAAAGATATTTAAAAAATTAAAAAAAATAATATAAAATGATATTTAGATTTTTTTAATAATAAAAATAAATTAACCGAATATATAAATAATACTTTTCGTAATAAACTACGAAAGTGTGACTTATTCGACACTTCTTCACAATATAATACAGCACTTACAGCAGCACACCAGAGGAAACGGAACCTTACCACACTATAGACGCGCCAGAGGGCGAATTTCCGGCGAAACAACCATATAACTCTTCCAGATCACACCCTTTAACCTCTACGCATTTACACAAACACATTTCTTGCACTCTGTCTCTATATTTCTCTTCGAGTAGATCCAAAAGGACCTCTATAATTTAGACTGAATCTCTCAAATTAATGGGTTCGGAGCTGATTTTCAGAGGGCACGAGACCCAACCGGTGGCCGATATTTACACTCCAAAACAACCGAAACCGTGGGATTCTGTGATTCGACCCATTAGGTATATGCTTCGAGAGCAGCGGCTCTTATTCGTTCTCGTCGGCATTGCTATAGCCACCGTTGTTTTTGCCCTTATCCCGTCCTCTCGTGCTCCTTACAGTCACGAAGACGTCCCAATCTTAGGATCTTATGGTGGGTTTGAGCGTACCCAGATTGTAAACAAGCCTTTCTACGAGCACCGAGTCGCGTTCAATTCTTGGAATTCAGGTGGGAAGGTAACGCTTGGACTGAAGAAAAAAGGGCTTCGGATTGTTGTCACTGGTGGAGCTGGGTTCGTTGGCTCACACCTTGTAGACCGTCTGATTGAGCGTGGTGATAGCGTGATCGTCGTTGATAATTTCTTCACTGGTAGGAAAGAGAACGTAATGCACCACTTTGGGAACCCTAGATTCGAACTCATCAGACATGATGTGGTTGAGCCTCTTCTCCTTGAAGTGGATCAGATCTACCATCTTGCTTGCCCTGCCTCACCAGTTCATTACAAATTCAACCCCGTCAAGACTATTATATCCTTTTATAAGCGATCCATTTTTATCCTTTTATAGACAATTGATTTTAATCCTTTTGGTCATTCAAAAATTAAAATATGTTTTGTTATTTCAAATTGGTTTTGTTGTCCTTAATTCTGGTTTGTTAGGGAAGTACAAGACCAATGTGGTTGGGACTCTAAACATGCTTGGACTGGCGAAGAGAGTCGGAGCACGATTTTTGCTAACGAGTACGAGTGAGGTGTATGGTGATCCTCTGCAACACCCCCAGGTTGAAACCTACTGGGGCAATGTCAATCCGATTGGTAGGTCTCTGTTTTCTAAGTTTTCATTTTCATGTAATCTATGACGAATGGGATCTGGGATTGATATTCCCTGTTGTATAGCCGCTTGGTGGTAATTGGCGCACAATAACGAGTTGGTATGTAATAGTTTAACCTGCGCGGGGAAGAGATTGCTTGAGGCATTATTCTTTACTAGTCTCACCAATAACATGTCGATCAAGTATTTGATTTGAACCAAAAAAAAAAAAAAATGGAAAAAAGTATTGAGTATTTGATCCTTGAAAAAAAGTATTGGGTATTTGTGTATTAAAAAAAAAAGAATATATATGCACAAAATTTGCATTTGAATACTACATTACTTGGAAAACAAATAATTTCGACATTTGCTTTGTCTTTCTCTTTTTTGAGCGAGTCGGGACAACGAGTCGACGAGGGGAATGGTACTGCGAATGGGACCCATGTGGCCAACCTACTTTGATCCAGTCGACCTTTTACGGTCAACGATGAACCCGTGATTATTGCGTCCAAAAATCCGACGGTGATGAGACCATCTCATTGCCTTCTTGCTGGACACGTTGCTCTTGATAAACCACTCCCCAGGATTTTATTTTTTATGGAATGGATAGATGTATAAAGTAATTTGTTATTATTATTCCTTTTGAAATTGATAGGATAGGATATGATATTTTAGTTGGGGATGGGGTTAAAAAAACAAATACAAAATCATAGCCATTATATGTGGACGGAATAAATATTTAATAATAATACACAAATTTTATTCACCCATTTAGACGGATTAGTCGGTTTTCACTTGGAAAAATAATTGTTGATTGTCTGAAATGTGACAGGTGTCCGAAGTTGTTACGACGAGGGAAAACGTACGGCTGAGACGTTGACTATGGACTACCATAGAGGTGCTGGAGTTGAGGTCTGTAAATACATTTTTTAGTATATCTCTTCATTTAAATTTATACTCATAATTAATTTTTATATTCTGTCATGTATTAAACTTATTATAAATATTACAAAAGTGATTTATTTTTATTGATAATACTAACACATAATACAATATAATGAGTACAAAAGTAAAAATACAAATTTGTATAGACATCAATTAATAATGTGACACACAGTGTGTACAAAAAGTTCATTCATTTTTATTCAAATTTGCGTGTATCTTCTTGTTTGACCAAAAATATATATATATATATATATATATTATATCTTCTTATTTTTCTTTTATTATTTACTATGTTATGAACCTTCTTAAATTGAAATGAGCTTTTTTAAATTTTATTTAAGAATTATTTTGGTGCAGGTTAGGATTGCTAGGATTTTCAACACATATGGGCCAAGAATGTGCATAGACGACGGTCGTGTTGTTAGTAACTTTGTTGCTCAGGTGGATTTTGATTAAGATTTTTTTTTTATTATTAATGTTTTTGTATTATTGTTGTAATTATGAGTTTTGGATGAATTTTGCTTTTTTGTTACTTTCCCTTTTCTTATGAGCATGAGCTGTCCTCCTTAATAGTAACTAAAACTTTGTACAGGCACTAAGGAAAGAACCTATGACTGTTTATGGTGATGGGAAGCAGACAAGGAGTTTCCAATATGTTTCTGATCTGGCTAGTAACTTAAACTTTTTTCTCTTTATATTTTATTTTATTAGAGAATTGTTTATTTATATCAGTTCTATATGGAGAGTGAGATTCTGTTTTGTTATTATTTTTAAAAATGCGAAAAGTTGAAATTTCATTCTTCTAATATAAAAAAATTGTTGAATATTGCACCTCATTGCAAAAACAGTTTATGCAAAACATTTCTGTATAAATTTCACCTTAGGTAGGTTCATGTGTAGTGTATGTATATTTGGTGATTTTTCAAAGTATTTCTAACTTAGAACTTGAAATAAATGGCAACTTGGATTTCTAAGTAGAATTAGATGGCTTGTGATACCTTCAGCATTGAACTAAGTAGATAGACTCCTCTCTGTTGTGGTCCAATGGAAGACTTTTTTGAGAACCTTTCATGAAAAATGAATTTCTGGTCTGCTTGTCCAAGGTGGCCTACTATATAACAGATTTTGTTATTTCCCAGTAAACAGGTCGAGGGTCTCATGAAGCTGATGGAAGGAGAACATATTGGACCTTTTAATCTTGGGAATCCAGGTGAATTCACTATGCTTGAGCTTGCCAAGGTAAACCTATTATTGGATCTTATGATCTTTCACTCCTCTTGTTCATATAAATAGTGTCAAGCCTCACGTACAAAAACTAAAATATGTTTAAGTTCTTGGATTGACTTGACATATTGGGTTTTGACCTTTTAAGCAAACTACAAACATAACATCTATTATTGACAATCACCAACAATGCTGTGTATCATTTTCTGAGACTTTTATATATAACATGTTCTCTCATTTTTTGACTTATATTCCACCTTTTGGCACAGACAATTTTTTTCTTTTATGCTATTTTATAACCAGTTGTACATATCTATCGTTGAAGTTTTGTTGAAAACCAACTATTTTAAAAACTTAAAAACTTGAATTATTTGAAGAAGAACTAACCATATTTTTGTATATTTATCATACCCATTAAGCTTTGGGAAAATGATCAACTATTCTTTTATACATTTATATTTATATAAATATTGGATCTATGCATTATATTGACAAAATACTTGAAATTCAATAATTGGGTTTATGAAGGTTTGAATATTGACCTCTATTATGTTAGTAGTTTGTTTGTGACTCAAATCTTTAAAGCTTAGGTTATTGGAAAAATGATCAATTATATCTTTTATACATCTATAATCATTACTAATTGTATAGTTGTACGACTAGAGTATAAATTTTGTACAATTGGGTAATAAATAGGCACAAAAGTGGGAAAAAAATCTATGCTCATGATAAAAAAGTGTAGATGTAGAAAAGAGAACAATCGTCACTTTCCATTTGTATGGATGCAGGTAGTCCAGGAAACAATTGACCCAGATGCAAAAATAGAGTACAGGCCAAACACAGAGGACGACCCTCACAAAAGGAAGCCTGATATTACCAGGGCTAACGAACTGCTAGGCTGGACACCTAAGGTCTCTCTTAAAAATGGTCTTCCTCTCATGGTCAAAGACTTTAGGCAACGCATTTTTGGTGACCATAAAGAAGAAAGCTCTTCAACTACCATGTAAAACTACTAAGTTGGCTTATTTTATATTTTACAGAGAGGTAATAGTAATAGTAATTAGAATTTGTTCAAAAATAAGCTGGGTGTCTAGCTTTTTTCCTTCTGTTTACAATTACAGTAAGTAGCAAAATCAACGGGATATGGTACTACTCTTTCTAATAGACATCAAGCTTCTTTATTGCCATTTATTTTTGTATCAATCTTTGCATTTGTTATTGTTCATTATGCTTTGCAAATCCTAAATTTACTTCTACGAACTTTTGTGCATTTGGTGTTCTACAATACCTCTAGAACGAGATGAAGATACATCCTACCAGGACTTGTCCAAGTGCAAGGCAATGTAATCGGCCCCTTAGGGCCCAATCAAAGGACGGTCCAATCCAATGGAGTTTTTTTTTTAATTTTAGATAGCAATGAAAATTATTGTTTTATACTTTTTGATTAAATTGTAGAGTGATAATCTTGACATGATAAATTAATATTAAAAAAATATAATTATTATACCATTAAAACATAATTGTATTATATTTTATTGTTAATTAATCTTTATAAATTTGAACTAATTTACTTGAAAAAATTGTCTAAATTTTTAATTATGTCAAGTGAACACAAACACGGTAAGAAAGTTACATAATATGTGAATACGATAAAATATAATTATCAAGCATCTAATCTATTGAGACAAAAAAAAAAGTATTTCTAGGTAACATGTTTATACCATCTAAAATGAAGTAAAATTTGATAAATAATAAAATTTTGTTTCTCTTTAGGTTCAATATATGACCCTTTTGATGCTATATATTGTATTTATCATAATTAATTTTATATTTATCATATTAATTATACATCATTATTTTTATTTTTTAATAATTTTTTAATCAATAAACACTCAATTATTTACTCATAATGATTTTAATTTTAATTATTATACACCTATAATAAAAAGGTGTATATATCACCTTGTATAAAATGAATTTTTCTATTCATTTATGCAAGTCTTGTATGTCCTTTTAAGTCTTTTGAGTCTTTGTTGACGTTTTCATGTGAAACATAGAATCTATTTTATTTTACTTAGTGTATTATTTTTTACTATGTATGGATGGAAACTGATGATCAATAACACACAGATATAGTTAGATACACTTGTATGTGAGCATGTTTACACACATTACAAAATTAGTTTTGGCAATATGCATGTTAGGTTGAGTGTTGTGAAAAATTACTCGATAACTTTTAAAGATATTTGTGTTTATACTTTTATCAAGTTTTATCTATTTATTGTTTAGTAAGTTATTTGCTATCGAGTGGTTGACATAAACAATGGTTTTATCACAGTAGGGATTTTATGTGGGTTTATCTCGTTATCTCATATATTATGCATGATTAGCTGTTGTGTTAGTATAATCTAAATTTTTATCATGTATGTACGAACATACTAAATTTAAACTCTAATAAAAAAAGCTTATTTGATTTATGTTGTTGCATGGTTGCCTTTTTTTGTAACATGCCTATAACTTTTTAATTATTGCTCATGCTGTATTAATTAATTTGTCGATCTCTCATTGATTTATATTGCTTCTACTATCTATTTACTTCAACTATTTACGAGTTTAGTGTGAGTATGTAAAAAGTTAGCATCTCCTTACCCTAATTGTATACTATCAAACTCATTCAATTTAAATTTGGTATAAAAAGCATAAAAAATGTATTAAATTTATTAAGGCATGTAGAAGAGCTATTTTGTAATACATCCTTAATAAATAATTTATTTTTTCTCATTTTAAGAACTTAAATTATTAAATCTTAAAAGATGTATTTAGTATTTAAAAATATATAATTAGTCGAGATGGTAAAGATGGACTATTTTACTAAAGAAAATTACTTCAAATTTAGAACTCATTTTAGAAAATTTCACAATTGAAATTAAGTTTAAAATGTTTTTAGCCATGTAAGTTAAAAAATATATTTTGTATTGTCAATAAAATAATTCTTTAAAATAATCTTAAAATTATTAATTTCTACATCTAAAAAGAAACTTTTTATTGTATTTGTTAAAAAGTATGAAACATGTTTGTTCCTACAATATTTTTACAAATAAAAACAAACTTTTTTAGGGTAGTTGTTAAAAAGTATGAAGTATTTCTTTTTCTTATAATATTTTTATCCCTCGGGTGCATAAATGTCTCAATTATTCAACTAGTTTGACTTTTAATCCCTCAGGAAAAAGCACATGTTTATTTTTTTACAACGTTAAAAAATATATGTTCATTTATGTTGTAAGAAAAAAGAACATAGTTTGTTTTCCTAAGGGAGTTAAAAATAAAATGACATGTATGAAACGAGTTATATCATATAATTAAACCTATTTTATATTCGATGTCCTAATATTTATATTTTAAATAAATAAATATAACGTATAAAATTTAAAAATTTAACAAACAGAATTTAAATGTAACATATTTGTGTCTTAGAATGAGCCAACTTAGATTTTTCCATTTCTTGGCAACCCTACATTACATTACAGTTGTCAATTAGGTGGGGCAAGACCAGAGATTCTCTCTCCATTCTTCATCCATGATTTAAAATTTATCTTGAATCCTCACTTAAAATCTTTACGGGGACATATGAAGATCCTCCTTAGAGAAGGAGGACCCAAAATGAAGAATTAAGATCCAAGTAATGTTTTAAATATTTTTTATTATAATGGAAATGTTTTTAAAAAAGAAACCTAATAATAAATATTTTATAAAGAGAAAAATACAATTTTGAGTCAATAAAGAATAAAGAATACTTATGTGAAAGGATAATAATAAAATATATGTAACAATAAATATAAAATATTTTATATTAAACAAAATTAATATAATCTTATTATAAATGAGTTTGAAATAATAAAAATAAATTACAAAATAATTACAAGATTTTACTTTTTTTTAGAATTTAAATAAATAGTTTAATAATTTTTGTAAAAGAAAAACTATTGATTCAAAACTTACTAACTCGAGCTTAACCAAAAACTGTCACACACGATCGAGTATGCATACTAAGAAACCAACTATTGGGGTGTGTAAAACATGTTTTCAATTACAATGTACGTATGTATATTACTAATTTATAGTAACCAGCCTTACACAAACAAAGATAGAAAAACTTAGTAAAATAAACAGACACCATATTTTGCACATGAGAATCTAACACATTAACCCAAAGTACAATAGAACTTACATTCTCTCCCTTTGGATTTCTATGTCGAAACATTGCACAACTAAGTACATATGCATATCAAACATGAGGTGATAATAAATATGACCTAAATATATTTTTATGAACAAAAGATTGATACACCATAACACCTACTCTAAGTGCATCCATCTTGTATGCTCCATGGGTTTCAATGCATCTGCGCATAACACATTTAAAGCTCGATGAATTTAAATACATACATAACTTGCACACGCAAAACAAACACATATGCCATGGATGTATCATGTAGAAATAACATGTAGTCTATCTAAATACTATCGTTTTACCTCTATAACACACTGATAGGCAAAACACATACAATCATGCAGCAGAAACTCAAGAAACATACACAACTCCTCCTAACTTCATTCAACACTCCCCATATGTGAATACAAGTCAGGAAACAAGATGCAATGCAATTCTTACACTCAGCACTCATGCAAGTCACTACTTGTTAACAAACACATAGTTATGCCTATAAACATCTTTGCCTTTAGTCAAAAGAAGACCTATTTATGAGGGAGAGAAGACATACAAATATGAAATAATCCTAACACTCATGCACCACTACAAAGAAGGTTAAAGAAAAAAAAATCTACACACATACAAGAACAGAGATAAAGGAAAACACCACACTCATTCTCATTAAGCACATTATTTAACAAATTTTATCGCAACAAATAAAAACAAAACTAAAAATAATAAGAAAAAGAGTTCAACACTCTATGTCACCCTCTCTTGCAATAACATCCTTATGGATACTACTGCGTGATGATTGGCCAAAATTAGTAAGGTTAAAATGTGGTGTAGTAGGATATGGATGGAGAATAAAGGCAGCAAACTGGTCAAAAGAAAGGTAGGGTTCATCTCCACCAAATTTTTAAACATGGAGGCTAATGAGGTAAGGGAAGTAGAACAAGATTGAAAAGAATGACCTTTAGATCCTATAGATTGAGGTCTAACTAAGAAATAAGATGAGGTAGAGCCATGTAAAGGAGATGGTAAAATAAGGTTATAAAAGTCGCCATAGCCTGAGCGAATGCTTAAAATCTTTACATATCCATGATATTTCGATTAAAAGTACGCATCTCTTAAAGAATATTGTTCATTACATCAAGTGACTCATCACTAAGAGGAATAAAAGTAGATGGACTGAGCATTATTTCAAGAAGAAGAAGATGAATGGTTAGCTGATGAATATTTTAAGCCCTGACTAGAAGGATATAACAAAAGTGAAGAAGTAACTCTACTAGGATAAGAAAAAAGGGATATTTCAAAAAATGATGGAACCTCACTTAGTTTAGAATAAGGAGGAGCAATAAGACAAAAAATGATAGTCCTATAAATCATGCCAGCAAGATCTATAATTTCACTATTTAAAATAGTGCAAAGGAAATGTCCTCTAAACAAAGTGACATTATGGTGATGAAAATGGAGATGAATGATAACACTAACAATATCATTAAGATGACCACATACATCTTTCTTAACAATAAGAATTCCCCCTTTACAAGTGTGGCCAGGCCTATCAAACTGGTTTTATATCTTTACCAAGTTGCATTCATTCACAAGATCAAATTCATTTGAAAGACAAGTAGAATCTATACTTACAAATTCAAAAGGGATGATGGGAAAGAAGGGAATTCAACATCAAAAAGAGATACTAAACTAAAAATCTCATCTTTAGAAGAAGTGACTATGCCCTTTGAGGACAAAAATGGTATAGAAGTTAGAAGAAACAAAAAAATATAGGGTCAATGATGAGCAGAATCGTGATCGCCAAATACTTTGATTAACGAAAACCGGCATCGCCGATCCTACCAATACTTTGGTTTTATATTTATAAAACTCTCGCAAGTGCACGAATCATTTCGTAGAAAATGATAAGTATACTCCCAAGGTCGATCTAAGGAAGGAATGTATATGGTTTTTAATTTATTATTCAAACTTTTAAAAACGAAATTAAATCCTAAACATCCTATCACGATATTTTGGGGTTTTGTGTTTTTAATCTAATTACAGAAAATTAAACATAGATTCAATAAACATTCATGCAAATTTTATCTTTTATAAATAGTGGAGTATTTATGGATATAATAACTAAGTTAATTATGCTTGCTCGTATTATTTAGGTTATTAAAGATATGAATTGATATTTATTGATTCTCCTTTTTTTGTATGAATACCACCTTTGGTGGGGTTAGTAATTCTTTGTTAACTAAACAAATCAATTAACACCTATGGGTGGGGTTGATAACTAATTTGGTTAATTAAATTAATTCCTTTTTCTAAGAGATTGAAAATGAACCATTTAAATGCCACATTTGGTGGGGTTAGACAGTTTAAACTTTATTCAAGGTGTCCAAATTAAACCTAAGAATTTAGTTATCCGAGTACTAACTTTCAAGTTTTAAAATCACTACCGAAAACATGTCGTCAATACATTTTCAGATAATAATTCTTATAAAAACTTTTGAAATAGAGCTTCACTCTAACTAAAGGCGATTGTACCATCAAATAAAAGAGCACTACTCTAAATCGAATAGGATAACTAAACACGAAAATCTAATTTTCGGGTTTAAGTTTGTAATGAAAAATAATATATTTCTCTCTAACATTCTTAATATAAAATCATGAATAAAAATAAAATCAATTCATTTTAGAGATTTTTACCTATTTAATATTTATAAGCATAACAACGTCATTATTACATCATGTTTACTAAGCAAAGACTGATTAAATTTAACCACAGACAAATTAAATATAACATGTAAGAATAAAGCATAAAAATAGCGTAAAGAAAATAAATAAAATCCTTACAGAACTTGACGCTATTCCCGATTCTTGAAAAAACTCCAAGCGGAATTTGCACTCTCATTTATTGAATCAAAAAGCTAAAATAGTACAAAAAAATATCTAGTTCTTCCCTAAAATAGGAAGAACTCTATAACTAAGAGAAATTAACTAAGAAAAGCTAAAAACTAAGAAAACATAAGAAAAACTAAAAATCTAAGAAAAGAGAGAAAGAAAGAGAGAAAAGAATGTATTTGGAGGTTTTGAAGGTGTGATTTGAAGTGAAGGGAAGGGGGGGTATTTATAGGTGAGGATGGAGAGAAAAAATGAGTAAAACAATGTTAAAACAAATATTAAAAAATTAAAAAACGTGTAATGGAAATCCGAGGTCATCAATGAGGTCGCATGACGTCCTGGGTCAGACGTGAAAAATGGGGTGAAAACGTTGGCGCGCGGAGGGGCTGGCTGGCGGCTGCCCTCGGCGCGCGTGAATACGATGCCATAGCGCGGCAGGATGGGCATGTCAACGCAGCGGCGCGTTGGTGCTGACACGCGATTTCCGTCTTTTTGACATTTTTGACCTTTTCGACCCATTTTGTCCAATTTTTCCATGTTTTTTGACCTTTTCCCACTTATTTATTAATATATTTGTGATGTATTGCTTCAAGTATTCCTCTTTGAGTCTTTAAATTGCGTTTTTAAGCCAAAATACCTGAAAAACAATAAAAATACCCGTGATTCCGAAAAAGACAAATTTATATAAATATATGATAAAACATATAAATATATATATTTTTAATCAATTAATGTGCATAAAATCATGGTTATTTTAGTGCTTTTGAGCACTCATCAGTAACATAGAACTCCGTAACAAAATTATCATTATGAGAATAAGTAAACGAGTAGAGAGAAATCTAAGAAAAGTAAGCAAACCTTTCCTCTATAGCTGGAAAGTCATAGGTATCAACAAAGTGCTCACAGAGAATATGCACACTACTTAAGGGGCCAGGAGACTTAGATTTCTTTGCACTTCTGGTATGCTTTGGGGCCATTTTTAATAAGAAAATGAGGGTAAAGGGTATTGGTATAGCAAGAAAGAAAGATACAATTATGAGGTGTGATCAAATAGGCACTAAGGGGTCTAATACACCTCATAATGGTCCTCATAAACCTCCTCATTGGAGAGTTTGGTGAGCATGTAAAATGGGTTCGATGAGCCACCTA
The DNA here is from genome assembly GCA_033030585.1 of Hippophae rhamnoides. NCBI lineage: Eukaryota > Viridiplantae > Streptophyta > Magnoliopsida > Rosales > Elaeagnaceae > Hippophae > Hippophae rhamnoides. The sequence goes on along the minus strand of CM065434.1, from coordinate 4,146,892 downwards.
GGAAAGAAGTGTGGCAAGTTGCATTGAAAAAGTGCAGAAAGTTCCAAGGAGAGAGAGCTAGAGAGAAAAGGACTACAAAACTGCAAAACTCAAATACTTTTAATATTTCAAAGCAACAAAAAGTGAGAAATAACTTAGTTAAAAACCAGGCAAGCAACAAGAAAACACATAAATCACGTGTATATGAACTACAATCATAAGTGAGAAAAGAAATAAGCTGCTCAACCTCATACAGATTACCCAAAAATAGTGACAAAACTTGTAGCATCATTTTCATTGTTTTAAAGTAACATTATTTTTAAGTGTATATTCTTAGTGCTATTACAATTTTATCCTCATTATTACCAAAATGTCTTAATTCTTAAAAAAATTCAGGTTATGGGACAAGGGTATTTTGATTTTTTACTTCATTATATTTTTAGCATAAGGTGTCACCTCTATTTTCTTAAGTGACACATGACAAAATAATTAAAAAGAAGAAGAAGGGGCTAAGTTGAATAAGCTAGGACACTTTCCTTGTTACACTCTCCCTAGTCTTAGAAGGACAAATGTCCTTACTCACCATCAAATAACTCTAGTTTCTAAGAATAAGCCATTTTCATTATTTTATGAGTAATTTTCCTTCTCTCTCATGTTGGACTAAAGCATAAAAACATTAGAGTACTTAGGGAGATCAAAATAGAAAAACAGATAAGGATAATAGGTATTGTTTGGTAGTGGCTAAAAAAATAGAAATTGGAGACCTTACACAATGAATTAGACCTTGAAATAAATCTCTTTAAAAAGGAATAACCTATTATATGATAAGTTTTATGATTTTTTATTTCAATTTTTGTACACAAAGCTATATAGGTTTAATTGAGGGTGGTTCAATGGAAATCATACTACAAATCATGTTTGAAACTAATCCATATTTTTTTATTTGAAATGGTTATATAGTTTGGAATGAGTAAATTATATCTTGTTTTAAAGCTTGACATGTCTAGTGTTAGAAACATTTTTTTGTTTGTTATTTTTAATTTTTTAGAAAAAGTTATGCCTTTTTAACCAAGGATATGTCAAATAAGATTGTTGTTGGAAAAACTACATAGCAATCATGAGCCCAAGAGAAGAATCCACCTATTGAGAATAATACAAATACTTTAATGGGGATGATAAAAGACTTCATCCAATCATTAAATACAAAAGTGTCCACTCAAGAGGCTTCAATTCAAAATTTGGAGAACCAAATGGGGAAACTTGCTCAGGCTATAAGTCAAAGGCCTCAAGGTAACCTTCCAAGTGATACAATTATAAACCCAAGAAGAGAAGGGAAGGACCATTATAGTGTCATAGCCTTGAGAAGTGGTAAAACTCTATAGGGAGATGAGACTAAAAAGGATAAGAAGGAACCAGAAACTAAAAAGGATGAAGAGGAATTAGTGGATAAAGAAAGTAATGGAAAGGAAATAATTCAGCCAAAAAGAGCAAGCTCTACAAACCCACAATTCCTTTTTCCTCAAAGTTTGCAAAATAAAAAGTCAGATACATAGTTTTCAAAACTTTGGAAGTCTTCAAGAAGCTACACATAAACATACCATTTGTAGAGGCACTTCAACAAATGTCATCTTATGCCAAATTCATGAAGGATATACTATCAAAGAAAAAAAGGCTTGGAAATCATGAAATAGTAACCTTGATTGAAGGTTGTAGTTCCATCTTTGATAAAAAAACTACCACAAAACTAAAAGATCTAGGTAGTTTTGATATCCCTTACACTATTAGGAGAATTCGTTTTGGCAAGGCACTAAGTGATTTGTGTTCTAGTATTAACCTCATGCCATTATCAGTGTTCCATAGATTGGGGGTTGGTAAAGCCAAACCCACTTCATTAGCATTGCAGATGGTAGACAGGTCAATTAAAAGATCTCGGGGTGTGGTAGAAGATTTTCTAGTAAAAGTAGACAAATTCATCTTTCCGGCGAACTTCATTGTTCTAGATATGAAAGATGATTGTGACATTTCTATCATACTCGGTCGTCCATTCTTAGAAATTGGAAAAGACTCATTGATGTGCAAAAAGGTGAGCTTACAATAAAAGTGCAAGATGAACAAGTAACATTTAATGTGTTCAAAGAAATTAAATTTTTTGATGATGATAATGCTGGTGATTGTTTTTGAATAGATAGTAAACATGAGCTAACCATTGATGTGCTTTATGACATATGCCCTATTGATGCTTTAGAGTCTGTGCTTGTTAATTCTATAAACACACATACTAATGGATACCATGACACTTATATAGGCATACAAACTCATGTTGGTAACTTAACAAAACTTGTTGAATCAACCCTACGTATGACTTTAACACATGATGCTATGAACAAGGAAATTAACTCAACATAAAATGACTCAACCTGTTTTAATTTTGAAAATATGGAATCAAAGGTTGATATTGTGAATTGTGTGAAATTTTTAGAGGACACGCTTCTAATGTGTGTATCAAATGCATTTGTAGAATGTCTTGAAATAAGCTCACGGTTGAAACCATCCATTGAGGAGCCACCCAAACTAGACCTTAAACCTTTACCTTCTCATCTTCATTATACATTTTGGGTGATAACGAGACACTTCCAGTTATAATCTCAATTGATCTAAGTATGGATCAAGTGGAAGCACTACTAAAGGTGCTTAGGAACTTCAAAAGAGCTATAGGTTGGTATTTTGCTGAAATCAAAGGCATAAGCCCATCTATATGCAAGCACAAAATCTTGCTAGAGGATGGGGCTAAACCCACCAGGGATGTAAAATGTTGCTTAAATCCCATTATGAAAGAAGTGGTGAAGAAGGAAATTGTCAAGTGGCTAGACATGGGCATTATTTACCCAATATCAGACAGTGAGTGGGTAAGTCCAGTCCAATGTGTATCGAAGAAAGGATGAATCACTATGGTGGAAAATGATTCCAATAGTTAATACCTATTAGGACTATCATAGGATAGAGAGTATGTATGAATTTTCATAAAGTAAATAAAGTTATAAGGAAGGATCATTTTCCTCTCTCATTCATGGATCAAATGCTTGACCGATTAGTTGGGAATTATTTTTTTCCTTTTATGTGGATACTCTGGTTATAACCAAATTGTTGTGGCACCTGAAGGCCAAGAAAAAACCACATTCATATGTCCTTATGGAACTTTTCTTTCAAGAGAATGTCCTTTGGATTATGCAATGCACCTACTACATTTCAACGCTACATGATGGCCATTTTCTCAGACATGGTGGATAAGCATCTAGAAATATTTATGGATGATTTTTCAGTCTTTGGAAACTCATTTAATGAATGTATACACTATTTATCCATAGTGTTACAAAGATGTGAAGAAGCGAATTTGGTTTCAAACTGGCAAAAATGTCATTTCATGGTACATGAAAGTATAATCTTGGACCACAAAATCTCAATTAATGGTATTGAGGTGGATAGAGCTAAGATAGAAGTGATTGAGAAACTACCACCACCTACCAATGTACGGGGAGTAAGGAGTTTTCTTGGGCATGTAGGTTTTTATTGTAGATTCATAAAAGATTTTTCCCAAATCTCCAAACCCTTGTGTAATCTTTTGGAAAAGGACATGCCTTTCAAGTTTGATGATAAATGTTTAACAACATTTCAAGTGCTTAAAGAGAGACTAGTGTCAGCTCTAGTTATAGTCACACCAGATTGGAACAAGCCCTTTGAGTTGATGTGTGACACAAGTGATTTTTCTATTAGAGCTATTCTTGGATAGTAAAGAGACAAAATGTTTCGTGCCATATACTATGCAAGCAAGACACTAAATGAGGCTTAAATGAATTATGCTACTATAGAGAAAAAGCTCATTTCCAGTGTATAGTATGGGATTAAGCATAAAGTGTCTACCCCTACCATCCCTAAACAAGTGGGCAAGTAGAGGTATCCAATAGAGAAGTGAAAATAATTTTACAGAAAACTGTGAACATCTCTAGGAAGGATTTACTGCTAAGTTGGATGATGCTTTATGGGCGTACATAATTGAATTTAAAACACCAATTGGTACCACACCATATAAGCTATTTTATGGAAAGGCTTGTCATTTACCATTATAATTGGAGCACAAAGTATATTGGGCATTGAAATAGTTGAATATGTCTATAGATGCAGCTTGTGAGAAAAGAATACTTCAAATAAATAAATTGGATGAATTACGGGGGAATGCTTATGAAAATGCCAAGCTTTACAAAGAAAAGACAAAAAGATGGCATGATAAGAAAATTGTGCACTGTATCTTTGAACTGGGTTAGAAAGTGTTACTGTACAACTCAAGACTCAAATTTTTTCTAGGCAAATTAAAGAGTAGATGGTCAGGTCCATTCATCATCACTAAGGTAACCAACCATAGAGCCATTGAATTAGAAAACAAAGATAAAGAGCGATTTATGGTTAATGGGCATAGGTTGAAGCATTATTATAAAGATCACTTACCAAATGAAACATCTGTGATAACCTTAGTGGATGTACCTTAGGAGTTGATATAATCATCTAGTCAAGGATGTCAAACATGACGCTGGTTGGGAGACGACCCAACAATATTTTAGTTATATTTTCATTGTTTTTGTTTTGTAGGTGAATACATGCGGAGAGAAATGACACAATAAGAATGAGCATTTTAGCGATAGAAGTGTTTTCCATGATTAAGGATGTTTTCCTTTCTTTTACCTTTTCATATTTATATGTGCACATTAGGGATAATTTTTAATTTTAATTTGGGGGAGGGAACTTCATTCTCTACATTAATTTTCTACCGTGTATTTCAAATTTTTAGGGAATTTTGTTTTATTTTTAGGATATTTTTAATCATAATTTGGGTAGAAATTGATAAATATATGGAAACTAAATGCATGTATGCTTGATATGAAACATATGAACTCAATGATAAAAATTGGTTGTCATGACTAGGATAAGGAATGTAACATATTTGTTAAGATACTTACATTAATCATGTGATATGCTTACTAGTTGTGATTTTATTGATTTAAATTCTTATGCACATGTTCATGATTGATTTTGGTGTTCTTATTGAGAGAAAATTTGTAGTGAGTTATGCGAGTTGATGAGATCTACCATGTTTTAGAATCTATTTGATCATCCCCTGGGGCAAAATCCTAAATAGTATAGTAAGAGAAATGATTTAGGCCTTATTTGGATCGATTGAGCCTTTCAAGCTAACCATTATTAATATCTTTAGTCACACATTTGAGCCTAACAAAGAACCTTTCATATCTTTAAGCCACATTTAATGCTTAACTAATAAGTATTACCTTTACCCTTGCACCTTTAGCTTGTATGAAAAGAAAAAAAATGCAATTATGTGTTGTGCTTTAGAGTTAGGTGAAATGTAATGCACCTTATAAAAAAAGAAGAAAAACTCACAACAAAATTATCCCTCTAAAGAAAAAGAAAATAGAATTGAAAATAAGTTTGGGGATGTTGTGAAGTTACAAAAAAAATAAGAGAAAAGAGATGTGGAATAAAAGAATATGAAAAGAATGACAAAATAGGGTGCACTAAAATATCAAGTTAAAGCTCAATTGTAGTTAAGAAGTGCATCGTGAATAAAAAAGAAAGCTAAGGTGTTTAAAGAGCCTAAGTGTCTTCATTATCAACCCCCCACCTAAGCCTTACATTAAAATCATGTAAAGTCCTTATTGATCTTAAGCTAAATTCATATTTATATTAGTGGAGAAAGATGTGAAAAATTGACTTATAAGACTTGTTTTAAGATTGAATTGAGTAGCATGCTCATATAGGTTGATTTTATGAGTGCATTGGATGATATCATGTGCATCACACACACGAATCAATTTGTCACAAACCTTGCATATCCTTGTATTGATAGAATGTTGATTGATGAATATGTGAACCTCCTTATCATAGGATTATATGACTTTTGAAAGAGATAGTTTTCGTGAAATATGCATGTACTAATAGAAGTATATTTATGAATATACTACCCAAGTTATTTTATTTAGTTATACTTGGTTTTGCTTGAGAACAAGCAAAAAGTTAAGTTTGTGGGTGCGATGATTCTATGAAAGTAGAGTCATTAGTTCACTTTTTTACTTAATATTTACTTATCTCATTAATAAATAGTAATTTTGGGTTAAAATATTAAAATATAAACTTTTTAGTAAAAAAGGGTGAAAATAAAATTTTTGGAATTTTTTCTGATTTTTTTGGAATTATTATGAATTTTTAACTCGCGGCGAATAAAAAGGAAAAAATGCATGCCACATGTCAACATGACATTCAATCTGAGTTTGGAGATTAGTAAACCTACACTGCCACATGTCGCCACTCCATTACTCCCCACGTTCCACCCTTGTGCCATGCCATCCATTTTCGCGAATCATGTCACACCGTATGTCACTGAGTCAATGAGTGTTGACTCTGACTACTCTATCCTACCATGCACCGAGCTATGATTCGCCTAGTGAATTCTGTGTGCCACATGTTGCATTGTGATTGGCCGGTGTTGTCAATTTTGCTTGTTTTGATCTCAACCTTTGATCTGAAGTTGATCTGATGGTCTAGATCACACCTAAGTTATATTTAAGCCCCTAATCACCCTATAAACCCTAAGGGGATTTCATTAGCATAATTTTGGTCAATTTTTGGAGCTAAAAAGAGAGAAAAATACAAAAAAAATCAAGAGGAGACACAATTTTGTTGGAGATTCAAGAGGAGATTAACACTGCAATTCAAGAGATTGATTATATTTCTTCTTCTACTCTTTTCCTTATCAATTTTTATGTCTTCCTTTATGAAAAATATGAGCTTTATGAACACTATTATATGTAGTTAATTTGTTAATCTTGGGATCTTATAAACCCAATTTTCACAATGTGATGATCTAATATTTTACCCTAATCATAGATTTAATTTAATTGTATTATTTAATATGATTTTTATCCTATTAAATAGATTTGAGAGAATTATTTAATTTTTTGTCTTGATTAAATAACATCCATAGTTTCTAGGCAGAGATGTATGATTCATATGTATGTGATCCATAATTGATAAACTTAATGAGTAGTATGCAATTTAATTGGCATGAGAGTGTGATTAAATTAATTACTATATGGTGTGTAGTTTACTTGAGAGAGGAGTACATGCTAGGTTAGATTCAATTGATCATGTAATTAATTGATAATTATATTGGGGTATTTTAGTGATTCACATATTTAGAAAATTGGGGGATTAAGTATTCCTAGTTATTTTCTCATATATCTTCTTAGTTACCAAATATAATTTAATTAATTATTGCTATTTACTTTTAGTTATTTTAATTTTGCTTGCTTAAAATATAAAAACACAAAAAAAATTGATTTTTATTTTTTTTGTTTTAAAAATTGATATTTTCTTATTATTATATTACTTGTTACGATACGTATACTTGTGTATTCATTTCACACACACTTCATGTGTGGCAATCAATTATAAGATACCTATGCTATTCAATATCATCAAATTCTTCTTCTGATTCTTCTTACGATCTTATAATTTTAAGCATGTGTTCCACCCATTCTTCTCATAAAGCATAAAAAATTTGCATATCATAGCACATTTTGCTCCAACCAAAGAACTACTTGTATTTAAATTCAAAATAAGAATGTAATATCCTTAATTCACAAAAAATAACTTGAACATGTTAAAAGAGTATATTACTAAAAGAGATTACCACATCTTTAATTGACATGTTGATATTTGAGATGATTTTGCTCATAAATTTCATGACAAAGTAACCACATATGATTCCATCATTTTGTTATGGAACCTACAAAAAACAAGTGTACATGGTTTATCAATTTGAACATCTCTATTATTCAATACTAAAATTCATTAAATTATTAATATTCGCTTGTACATACCATAACTTTATCCCTTATAAACTTATGTGATTTTTTAAGGACAATGCCCTTACTCTTATTCAATAGCTTCCATATCTTATCAAAGTTTAACATTGTTAGTTTTTTATTAAATATTACAAAGAATAATAGAAAGTTACAAATCTTACATTTCAATAACTATTTTTGTGTCTTTATTCAATTCTATGAAAGCCGAGTCATAGTACCAAATATGATTTCCATATAGATCAAGGATTACAAACATCCAATGATCTTGGCCTTGTTCAAATTTTAGTGGCCAAGGGATTATCAACTTTTGATTTCTCTCAAGTGTTAAAGCTCTATCACATAATTGTTTAACTATTATGCTAACATCATACTCTTGATATTGATTCACAAATGACAAATCATATAACATTGCTAAATGTGATAGGTGATTAGCTTGAAGTCGATAATAACATGCCCTATATAAAAGAAATATATATAAATAATTAGATAATATAAATATAATTATATGCTCTACATAAATGAAAGTTATTTACTGATTGAGGACTTACCTTGTCCACACTTAATTATACTTAAATCAATCATTTGAAATTCAAATAATTGTAATATGCACCTGGTTAATATATATGATTATCCAATGTCTATGCCAGATATTTCTCTAGGAACTGGCACAATCCATCCAATATTTATGCTATTTTTGCTAGAAACAATAGTCATCAATGAGCCACAATTTTTGCTGAAGTTTATAGCATACTCATAATTGCACTTTTCTATGGCTTCTTCTTGAATGACTTAGTGTATGATGATTGTCCACTAGACATAGATTTTCTATGAGATATTTGCTTTGCATCCCTTAAATTTACTGCACTTATCAATTTTGGTATAATAGACTAAATAAGAGGCATTATGTTAGTCATAGTAAAAGAATAATAATATAATACAAGTAGTAGAAAAAGTTTTATAATAAGTAAAAATAAATAGTACCATGTCAAAATTTAGCACAACTTGATTCGGCGGCCAAGCCATATATTGTCCAACAACTTCTTGGACTGTGGTTGCATTAGAAGGCACCAATAATGGACAACGATGGAGCAATGATTGATCAATTACTATTTTCCAATGATTTGGAAAATATTGATTAAGAATCTTTCAATCATTGCTCAATTCTTGTACCGTTCTAATAGCAACATAGTTCGTAAATAATGGATCTTTCAACATACATTTTATATTTTGTAAAACATTTAAGCGTTCTATATAATAAATAAAATATATAATAAAAAATGAAAATAATATACCATCTACATAAGCTTTAAATCTTACCACAAATGATTCATCAAATAGAGGAAGACTCTCATGTGGGGTAGTTATTGAAAGGACATTCTCATCAAAATATTCTTGTGATGGATGGTAAGAATGCACAGATTGTATTTAAGATATTGAACTACTATTTGATTTCATTGGCATTCCTAGCATATATGGGGGACTAATAGGATGACTATATCCTATAGAGGATATAGGTTGGCCATGAGATTGCATGGATGACATGCCTGTCATAGATGGTGGCATGCCTAACATGGATGGTATCATGCCAAGCATGGACAGTGGCATGCCTGACTAATAGGACATGCCATGATTGTAGTATGGTGGCATGCTTGGCATATGTTATGATGCCCTAGCTTGGTAACTCTGAAATTACTTTACACTGGAAATCTCACTTAACATGATGGCCTTAAAAGAGTTCAATTATTTTTCAACTTTATTCAACTTCTCCTTATTGACCATCTCAGGCCTTTGTTTTTGAATATTAAAAAACTCCATATTACCTATTTAATATTTTGAAAACATAACAAGATTATTATTATATCATATTTATAGAAAGTCAGTCATGTTAAATTTAATCACAGACAAATTAAATATAACATATAAGAGGAAAACATGAAAAAAATAACTGTAAAGAATCCATTAAAACTAAACCTTAAAAGAATTCTTACATAATTTTGACGCTAATTCAATCGCTGGAAAACCTTTAAACAAATTTGCATTTCCGTTTATTGAATCAAAAACTAAAAATCTATAAAAAATAGCTAGTTCTTCCCAAAAAGAGAAGAACTCTAAAACTAAAAGCTAAAAACAAAAATTTCTAGAGAGATAAAGAGCTCAAAAAATTGTGTGTTTTACAATGGTGAAGAGGATCCTTTTATATGTGAGGAAAAGATCAAAAAAGGGGGAAAATATTTCCAAATTTTAATTTGGATGTGTATGGACAAGTTGGCATGTGTATGGGGCACAAATATTTTGGCATACGGGCAATTGGTACGCGTAAACGCGCGTAGGACACGACGAGGAGTGTACTGGCATGTGTGGGACACGACAAAGGTATGTGCGGGCACACGTGGAAATTGGCATGGTATGTGTCAGACATGTGTCAGTTGTGTGCATTGGAAGCACAAGTTTGGGTGTGTGCTGGGCATGCGTGCACGATTTCAGCCTTTTTTGACGTTATTGACCCATTTTGTCCAATTTTTCCATATTTTTGAATTTTCCTCATATCCTTTCTCAACATATTTGTGCTGTATTTCCTCCAGTATTTTTCTTCAAGTTTTTTAAATTATTTTTCAATGAAAATACCTAAAAAACAATAAAAATACTCATGATTCCGAAAAGACAGATTTATATAAAAAAATGATAAAATCATACAAATTTGAATCTATTTAATCAATTAAAGTACATTAAATCGTGATAATTTTAGTACTTTTTAAGCACTCGTCATTTCCTCCCTTAACACGACCAAGATGATAAGGTCTAAATGCATAATATATCGCATCTTTCCCTAGTTGTTCGATTATTTGACCCCTATTTATTTGTTCTTGAACTGTTCTTTACAAATAATAAAGAAATAAAGTATATTACATTATTACTTCAATATGAAAAAATCATAACATAAAATTTGTATCAAGTTAAATTACTAACCAACTTATTGAGTTTTTCTTCTCCTCGTTTATTCAATGGTTTTGACTTCTTTGTTTTGAGGGTCATTGTTTCTACATATAATTCAATTTGGGTAATTGGTCTACCTAATTCAGCTTCATACATAAATTAAATAAATTTATTAACCAGTTTATTAACTTAAATTAGAGAAAAATAAACATAAATATAGTTATAAATTAACAACTTAATATTACCATTCTTTGTCTAACTTCAGGATTTGATGACTTATCAGTATGGTTAGGAAGGATATTTTGCATTTATATATTTTGATGTTCTTCTCTAATGATTTGAAATTCATCCATATGTCCATAATCTATGAAGTCTTTCCATACTTGGGTTTCAATCTAGGGTTGATATTTAGAGATTTTGTACAATTCTTCTTCATTAAGTGGTTCCAAGTATGGAGACACATAATTTCTGGCCAATTTGGAAGTTTTGTATTTCATCCATGCCATATTTACAATCTTATAGCAATTTTTCATGTATTATTGGGGACTTTAAAATGATTATGTCAAGAAAACATATTTTAGAAGAGATATAATTCAAAAAGGATATAATATCTAATTAATTATAAAACAAAAGAGACTTATATAAATGGTTTTCCATATCTCGTACTTTTCAACATCTTCAACTTTACTCCAATCATATATTGGTTGGTATATTTGACTTCACAAGTCTACCAATAGAAGATATCAATTGTTGGCCATTTTTTTCTAATGGATTACCAGTTGCATCAAATTGAATAAGTATTCTATTGTCTGGATTAGGTGGACCATCATGTGTATTAGCCTAACCCCTTCTTTTAAAATGCCCCAATGGATTGTTTGAATTTACAATCTCTGGCACCCTAGGATCCATGAAATATCTACAAACAATGGTGAAATAGAAGTTAATTCACAATTTTAAGTCCAAACATAAAAACAAGAGTTATAAGAATAGTATAGAACATACATTATGTTTAATTAGATTGTTGATCGTATATATATATTCCTTCACAATCACTTCGAGTCTATGATGAAGAATCATCATGATCAAGTAGATCATCACATACATTAGGCAATTTGTATGAGAAATGACTAATATTGGATAATATATCAAACATGTCATCATCTTCTAAAGCATCACAATGGTAGAGCTCTTTTTGTGGAGGCATTAACACAACAAACCATCTTGTGTCATTTTGATCGGTCACGTAAAATACTTATTTTGCATGAAGTGCTATCATGAAATGATCATTAGTGTGACCTATCTTGGATAAGTTTACAAGGGTAAATCCAAAATCATATATTTTATATCTAACAATGATAGCATCTTCTGCCTAATCACACAAAAAATACTGTTTCATTGAAGACCTCATAATCGAGTTCCCAAATTTCTTAAATTATACCATAATAGGTTGTATCAGAAATTATAGGACTACCATCTTCTAAACTAGCAAATTTCCTAGTTTGTGCAACCATCTTCACACCACTATTCTAGTTTACTCGAACTTTGTCCCTTGTATGTGAAACTAGATTATGATTTGACATCAAAATTTGGACAACGTATAAGCCATTCTAATGTTTTTATTATTTTATGATTGGTTTTGTTGAGTTAAACTCGAATCTATGCATATAAAAACATGAAATGTGTTTAAAACAAAGTTTTAAAACTACTAATGAATTCTTACTTGAATCTATGCATATAAAAACATGAAATATGTTTAAAACATTATATATAACTATTAATGAATTCTTTTATGTGATACTTACATGGTTGTGAAACCAATTAATAAGCTCTTCCTTATGTTCATTATACAACCATTTTTCTGCTCCTTTTTTTATAACGAGGATCGATCTTTAGTAAGTTTAAATACATTCTATGATATTTTGCAAGATATATCAATTAAGTGTCATTAATAGTTAAATAAATAATAATTTTATTTCATATGAAAAGGTTGAACCTGTCATTCTATGTACGGTCGTGCCTCATTATTATTTATCAAAATGATTCGGTGTGTTTTTCCCATCGAGTGTGATCAATGAACAATTTATTATTTCCACCAAGCATAGGGTTACCTACTTGGATCATGTCACATTCTAAGAACAACTTGTGCATAGGATTCCCAATTTCGGTGCAACTACTACAATATTCAGAACAAAACTCAATAGGCTCTTCAACAATGTAACGTTCCACCATGCATTCTTCAGGATGACTTCTATTATTTTATATCCTTTAAGGACTTTCATGTAGCTCTCAAAATGATACATCCAACTTATATAATTAGGACCACACAATTAAATCTCTCGAACTAAATGAATGCATAAGTGAATCACTATATCGGAAAAAGAAGGAGGCAAATATTTCTCAAGTAGACATAAATTCTCCACAACATCTTTCTATATAGAGTTAAACTCTCAAGTTGATATATATTTCTTGCATATTGTATTGAAGGATGAAAAAAGAATAATTATTGATAATCAAACATGTTTTGGAAGAATTGACCTAATAGCAACTAGCTATAATTGTTACATTAAGATATGACAGTCATATGATTTCAATCCATAAAGTTTCTTATCGGTTATAAACATAAAATTACTTTAGTTGGATGAGTAACTATCAGGAACTTTCACACTCACCAAACATCTACAAAACACATCCTTCTATTTTGTTAACATTGCATATGATGCTGGTAGTAAGTATGTTTGATTCTTATCATTTTCCACCCTTGGTACCAATTCAGGTTGTATGCCTAATTTATTTAAATCGATTTTTTCTTTAATTTCATCCTTCATTTTTCCAGGTATATTAAGTAATGTACCAATTAATCTCTCACATACATTTTTCTCAATGTACAAGACATCTAAGATATGATGAATGTGTAGGTCTTTCTAATAAGGTAATTCCTAAAATATTGATTTTTTATTCCAACAGTCATGTTCTACTGATTAAGTAACATTTTCATTTTAACCTCTTTTATTAGTTGACCTCTTTCATTTCCATCATCAATGAGTATTCATTTTTTATCTTTTTATATCATTTGAATATTATACCATTCAATTGCCTTAATATCTTAACACCTCGCAAAGGTCTTGGTACATGATCATGATCTTGTTCACTATCAAAAGGTTTCTTTTGGTATCTAAACTTATATCCAGATGGAAAAAATCATCTATATCTTCTATAAGACATATTTCGTCCATGAGCAAGATAAGTTACAGAAGTGCTATCACTACAAATAGGGTATCCCATATAAATTTTTGTTGCATGTCCTGATAAGTTCCCATAGGTAGGAAAATCATTAATTATCCATAAAAGCACCCCCTCAATTTAAAGTATTATTCTTCATGTTCATCATAAACATTTACACCATCAATCCATAACGTCTTTAAATCCTTTATCAGAGGTTGCAAATACACATCAATATTAACTCAGGGTTGTTTTGGTTCTGAGATCAATAATGTTAGTAGCTTCTATGTCTTCTATGAGACATCTTTTGTCCGTGAACAAAATAAGTTGTAAAAGTTCCATCACTACATATAGGGTATCCCTTGTAACCTTTTGTTGCATGTCTTGATAAGTTTCCATAGCCAAGAAAATCATTAGTTGTCCATAAAAGGACCCCCCTTAAGTTAAAGTGTTCTTCTTTATGTGCATCATAAACATTTACACCATCATTCCACAATGTCTTTAAATCATCTATCAGAAGCTACAAATATACATCAATATTGACACTGGGTTGTTTTGGTCCTGAGATCAATAATGTTAACATTATGAATTTTCTTTTCATACATAACCAGAGAGGAAGGTTGTATGTTACCATAATTAATGGCCAATAGCTATATCTACTACTAAGGGAACTATGTGGATTAATTCCATCAGCAGCAATGGAAAGACAAAGATTGCGAGGATCAGATGCAAATTGAGGAGATAAATTATCTACTACTTTCCAATTTGGAGAATCACAAGGATAACGTAGCACCCCATCATCATATCGATTATTTGAATGCCAAGTCAACATCTTTGATGCCTCTTTACTTTTGAACAACCTTTGAAAGCGAGGAATCGGAGGAAAGTACCAAGAACCTTTGCGGGCATGCCTTTCTTATGTGTTGTCTCATTTGTACCATGTTTCCATCTCGATTCTTTACACATCAGACAATCATCTAATATCTCATATTCTTTTCTATAAAGAATGAAATCATTTGGACAAACATGAATCTTATGATATTCCATGCCAAATTGACTAAGAGATTTCTTCACTTCATACATTGAAGATGGCAATTCAATACCCTCAAGAAACATATCGACTAGTAGATTTAGTAATTCTCTGAATCCCTTTTCATAAAAACCATGTTTTGCCTTCACATTGTACAAATGAAACATATTTTTTGTCTGTACATTATGATAAGATGTATGTAATCCACTCACATTCTTATTTATCTCTTCCCCATGAGTATTATCAATATTTTCTCCATGATAATACCAACATTTATAGCTCAAAAGAATACCACTACGGATAAGGTGATACTTAACCTCGTCAACTTCATGAAATTGCTCATTTTTACATTTAACACATGGGCATCGAATCATACTAATTCCATTATTACTATTTCTACAAGCAAATTTCATGAAACTTTCAACTCCAGAAATGTAGTCTTGCTCAATTCTACACTTTGACATCCAAAATTTGTCCATTTTCTATTAAAGATATTAATTAAGCATATTAATTATGTATCCAATCAATATATTTCAAGTATTATTATATATAAATTTGCTAATTATTAGAATATATACAAAAACATACATAATACAAAAATTTATCATTTTAATCATTTTACAATTGTATTACTTTTACTTAATAAAATATAGTTATTTATATGTAAATAAATTTATTCACGTAGGGTAAATATTATAGTCCCTCAAACCAATAACATTCATATATTATTTCCACAGAAAATAAGTCAAACATATAATAACAAGCATAATACAAAACATACATAAATAAAAAATTTATACAAAAAATAAAGCAAACTGAATAATAAGTGCGTAGAATTAATAGAAATACTTACAAGAGTAAATTAAGTGACTAAACGAAGGAAATGAAGAAAAAATGGGTGTTTTGTAAGTGAGAATAAGTGAGAAAATGGGTATAAAAAATTTGAGTATTTCGCTCAAAAAAATAGGGGATCTGAAAGATAATAAGGAGAGGAATATAACCCACAAAATGATGTTTGAAATGGTGGTCAGAGGCATTTGGAAAATGAGAAAGAGTGGATGAGGTTAGCTCGGTTTGAAGTTTATTGTTGCTGCACAAATTGAAAAGGACGTGTAGTGTCGATTTGACACGTCAAATGACTCTATGTGTAGCGTTGGTTCTACACCGAACTGACTTTAAATTCATTATAATTCGGTTTTTTTTTCAAAAAATTACTTTACATATCGACTTAAATATCCATTTTTGTAGTAGTTTATGTTTTATTCTCATATGTTATATTTAATTTGTCTGTGATTATTTTTAACATGGTTGGCTATTTATAAATATGATATAATAATAACATTATTATGCTTGCGAAATATTAAATAGGTAAAAGATTTCTATATTATTCAAGATTTTATATTAAGGACGTTAGAGAGAAATATATTATTTTTCATTACAAACTTAAATCTAAAAATTAGATTATAAGATTTAATTATCCGGTCTAATTTAGAGTAGTGCTCTTTATTTGTTGGTACAATTTCCTGGTAGTTAGAGTTAACCTCTATTTCAAAAGTTTTTTATAATAACTATTATTCAAAAATATATTAACAACATATTTTTTAGTAATGGTTTTAAAACTTGAAATTAATAGTCGAATAATTAAATTCTTAGGTTCAATTTTGACACCTTAAGTAAAGTCTAATTAACTAACTCTGTCTAAAGCTGTGATTAGATGATTTGCTATTTTCATAGAAATAAAGGAGAAAATTCAATACTTAATTAATTAATATACCCCGCCTAAGGATATTAGTTAATTGATATTAAGCAAAAGAATTTGAGCCCCGTCTAATGACTCTTTCACACCAAAAAGACAAAATCAACACATATCAATTTATATATTTCATAACCTAAATATTATAAGTAAGCATAATTAACTTAATTATTATACTTATAAATACTCCACTATTATGAATGATAAAAATTTGCATTATTGTTTATTGAATCCGTATGTATGTTTATTTTTTATGTCATTAGATTAGGAAACAAAAATCAAAATATCGTGACAAGATGTTTAGGATTTAATTTCATTTTTAAAAGTTTGAATAATAAATTAAAAACCATAATATTCCTTCCTTAGATCGACCTTGGGAGTATACTTGTCATTTTCTATAAAATGATTTGTTCACTTGCGAGAGTTTTACAAATATAAAACCAAAGTATCTACAAGATCGGTATTACTAACCCGATACGAGTCTTGTCTCATCAAGTTTTTTGTACCGTTGCCGAGGACTTGATTGATACTTCATCAAGTTTTTTGTGCCGTTTTCGGGGAAGGAATAATGTTTTTAAATTATTTATCAAAAATTTTAAAACTTTTTGTGTTGTAAATAACTGTGATTTATCTATTTATTTATTTTGTGTTAAAAAAAAAGAAAAAAATTAATTTATGCTTTTTAATTAAAAAATATAAATAAATATTTACTTTTTATTTTTTTTCTTAATTATAAAAAATAACATTTTTTTATTTTTATTTTTTTAATAAAAAAACGAAAAAAGTTTTAAATTTTAATTTTAACATAAAAAAATTTAATTTATTAAATTAATTAACTTAGATTTTAATAGCATCAAAAGTAAAAAACTAAAAGAGTTCTATTTAGGAAACTAGTTCTTGGATGCCTCTGTAACACTAGTCTTTCCTAAGAATGTTGTTCTGTCTATGAGGATGGTTTTTAAGGAGGCTTTGCCCCACCATTCTTTCCTAGGAGTACTCTTGGTTAATATTGATTATGTTATTTAACTTAGAAATTATAATAAAATAAAAATTTGATCACTAATAATGATCCTAGGAGTTCCAAACCTAGTGAAAATGATTTTCTTCATAAATTTCATGACAACTTTGGAATCACATTTGTTGTTAGCACTAGCTTCTACCAATTTTGACATGTAATCCACTCCTACAAATATATATTGGTTACCAAAGGATTGAGGTAATGGTCCCATAAAGTTGATTCCCCAAACATCAAACAGTTCCACTTGAAGTATACTATTTAGAGGCATCTCATCTCTTTTTGAAATATTACCTATCCTTTGACATATATTACACATCTCTACATAATTGTAAGAATCTTTAAACAGTATGGGAAAAAAACAACTAGATTGAAGTACTTTAGCTGTTGTTTTTATGCTCCCAAAGTGACCTCCATAGTCTGAGCTATGACAATGGTAAAGAATACTTTCAACTTCATCATTAGGGACATACCTTCTCAAAATACCATCACCACATTCTTTATAGAGGTAAGTGTCATCCCAAAAATATAGTTTAATGTCATGGAAGAACTTCTTCTTTTGTTGCCATGTGAGGTTTGATGTTAGAATGTTTATAGCAAGGAAATTTGCAATGTCTCCATACCATAGGACTTCTATTCGAGCTATAGAAAATAGTTTCTCATCTAGAAAAGACTTCCCAATCACCATATTATCATCAATTTTTGCTTCCCTCTCTAGTCTAGATAGATGGTTTACTACCTAATTTTTTGTTCCTTTTGATCATGAATTTCCAATTCAAATTCTTGTAGAAGGAACACCCATCTTATCAATCTTGGTTTGGCATCCTTCTTTGTCATGAGATACTTTATTGCAGAATGATCTATGTAGATAATCACTTTGATGCCAACCAAATAAGATCTGAATTTCTCATTTCTCAAAGGTATATAGAATGGCAAGGAGCTCTTTTTTGTAGTATCATAATTAATTTGAGCCTCATTCAATGTCTTTCTTGCATAGCATAATTCATTTGAGCCTCATTCAGTGTCTTTCTTGCATAGTATATGGCATGAAACATTTTTTCTCTTTGATATCCAAGAATAGCTCCAATAGTAAAATCACATGTGTCACACATAAACTCAAACGACTTGTTTTAATTTGGTGTGACTATAACTGGTGCTGACACTAGTCTCTCTTTAAGCACTTGAAATGTTGTTAAAAATTTATCATCAAACTTGGAAGGCATGTTCTTTTCCAAAAGATTACACAAGGGTTTAGAGATTTGGGAAAAATCTTTTATGAATCTATGATAAAAACCTACATGCCCATGATACCTCCTTACTCCTTATACATTGGTAGGTGGTGGTAGGTTTTCAATCACATCTATCTTAGCTATATCCACCTCAATACTATTATTTGAGATTTTATAGCCCAAGATTATACCTTCATGTACCATGAAATAAAAATTTTCCCAGTTTAAAACCAAATTTTCTTCTTCACATCTTTGTAGCACTAGGGAGAGGTAGTGTATACATTCATCAAATGATTTTCAAAAGACCAAAAAGTTATCCATGAATATTTCTAGATGCTTCTCCATCATGTCTTAGAAAATTGCCATCATGAAGCATTGAAATGTTGTAGCTGCATTGCATAATCCAAATGGCATTCTCCTAAAAGCAAAGGTTCCATAAGAACATGTGAAGGTTGTCTTTTCTTGGTCTTCAGGTGCCACAACAATTTGGTTATAACCAGAGTATCCATCTAGAAGCAAAAAGAAAAAATGCCCAGCTGAATAGGTCAAGAATTTGATCCATGAAAGGGAGAGGAAAATGATCCTTCCTTATAGCTTTATTTACTTTACAAAAGCCATACATATTGTCCATCCCGTGCAGTCCTAATAGGTATTAACTCATAGGACTCATTTTCCACCATAGTGATTCCTTCTTTCTTCGGTACACATTGGACTAGACTTACCTATTCACTATCTGATATTGGGTAAATATTGACCATGTCTAGCCACTTGACAATTTCCTTCTTCACCATTTCTTTCATAATGGGATTTAATTAGCGTTGTGTACCCCTAGTAGGTTTAGCCTCATCCCCTAGCAAGATTTTGTGCATACATATAGATAGGCTTATGCCTTTGATATCGGAAATAGACCAACATATAGCTTTTTTGAAGTTCCTTAGCACCTTTAGTAGTGCTTCCACTTGCTCCATGATGAACGAAAACCGGCATCGCCGATTCTGCCAATATTTTTGTTTTATATTTATAAAACTCTCGCAAGTGCAAGAATCATTTCGTAGAAAATGATAAGTATACTCCCAAGGTCGATCTAAGGAAGGAATGTATGTGGTTTTTAATTTATTATTCAAACTTTTAAAAACGAAATTAAATCCTAAACATCCTGTCACGATATTTTGGGGTTTTGTGTTTTTAATCTAATAACATAAAATTAAACATAGATTCAATAAACATTCATGCAAATTTTATCTTTTATAAATAGTGGAGTATTTATGGATATAATAACTAAGTTAGTTATGCTTGCTCATATTATCTAGGTTATTAAAGATATGAATTGATATTTATTGATTCTCCCTTTTTTTGTATGAATACCACCTTTGATGGGGTTAGATATTCTTTGTTAACTAAAAAAATCAATTAACACCTATGGGTGGGGTTGATAACTAATTTGGTTAATTATATTAATTCCTTTTTCTAAGAGATTGAAAATGAACCATTTAAATGCCACCTTTGATGGGGTTAGACAGTTTAAACTTTATTCAATGTGTCCAAATTAAACCTAAGAATTTAGTTATCCGAGTACTAACTTTCAAGTTTTAAAACCACTACTAAAAACATGTTGTCAATACATTTTCAGATAATAATTCTTATAAAAACTTTTGAAATAGAGCTTCACTCTAACTACCGGGCGATTGTACCAACAAATAAAAGAGCACTACTCTAAATTAGACCGGATAACTAAACCTTAAAATCTAATTTTCAGATTTAAGTTTGTAATGAAAAATAATATATTTCTCTCTAACATTCTTATTATAAAATCTTGAATAAAAATAAAATCAATTCATTTTAGAGATTTTTACCTATTTAATATTTCGCAAGCATAACAACGTTATTATTATATCATTTTTACAAGCAAAGACAGTTAAATTTAATCACAGACAAATTAAATATAACATGTAAGAAATAAGCATAATAAATAGCAAAGAAAATAAAATCCTTACAAGATTGATGCTATTCCCGTAATGGAAAACCTCCAACCGGAATTTGCACTCCCATTTATTGAAACAAAAAGCTAATAAATTACAAAAAACATAACTAGTTCTTCCCAAAAAGGGAAGAACTCTAAAACTAGGAGAAACTAGCTAAAACATAAGAAAAACTAAAAAAAAAACTAAAAACTAAGAAATGGAGAGAAATAAAGAAGAGAGAAGTGTGTTTTGAGGGGTGGTATGAAGTGAAGAGAAGGGGGTATTTATAGGTGAGGATGGACAGAAAAAGTGGGTGAAAAAATGTAAAAAATGGTGAAAACGCGTAGTGAAAATAGTGCGGTCATTGATGATGTCAGCATGACGTCATAGGGGCGGCTGCATGTGAAAAATGGGGCGAAATGGCGTCGGCGCGCGCGGAGGGCAGCTGGGGCGCGCACAGGCGCATGCGGAAGGCCCCAGTAGCGCGCACAGGCACATACGGAAGGCACCAGCAGCGCGCGGGGATCTGGAGGAAGGCACGCGCATCTGCGCACGGACGGCGCCGTGTCGCGTAATGGAGCGCGCGCGAGGTGGGTTGCTCCGGGCGCGATTTTCTCCTTTTTGACATTTTTGACCTTTTGATCCATTTTGTCCAATTTTTCCATATTTGTTGACCTTTCGCCATTTATTTATTAATATATTTGTGATGTATTGCTTCTAGTATTCCTTTTTGAGTCTTTAAGTGACGTTTTTAAGCGAAAATACCTAAAAAACAATAAAAATACCCGTGATTCCGAAAAAGATAAATTTATATAAATATATATATTTTTAATCAATTAATGTGCATAAAATTATGGTAATTTTAGTGCTTTTTTGAGCACTCATCACTCCATACTTAGATCAGTTGAGATTATGACTGGAAGTGTCTCGTAATCACCCAAAAATATATAACAAAGATGAGATGGTAAAGGTTTAAGATTTAATTTGGGTGGCTCCTCAATGGATGGTTTCAATCATGAGCTTATTTCAAGACATTTCACAAATGCATTTGATACACACATGAGAGGGATGTCCTCCAAAAAGTTCACACAGTTCATAATATCACAACAAGTTTTGTAAAGCTACTGATATGGATTTGTGTACCTACATGAGTGTCATGGTATTCATTAGTATGTGTGTTCACAAAATTAACAAGTAAAGACTCTAAAGCATCAATAGGGCATATGTCATAAAGCACATCATTGGTTAACATATAAGTACTATATATTCAAAAGCAATCACTACCATTGTCAACATCAAAAATTTTAATTGCTTTAAACACATTAAAATGTCACATTCTCATCTTACACCATTATTATAATCTCACCTTTTTGTACATCAATTAGTTTTTTTTATTGCTAGAAAAGGACGACCAAGTATGATAGACATATCATGGTCCTTCTTTATATTTAGCAAAATAAAGTCTATCGGAAAGATGAATTTGTCTGCTGTTACTGGCACATCTACTACAACACCCTAATGTCACGTCTCGCCCAAACTGCCCCTAAAAATCCAAATGTTGGCTGCCTAAAGGATCTAGACACATGGAAAGTTCTAGAGTTGCCTAGAGAAGTCTAGAAAGGGCTAGAGTTGGACGGACTCAACTCAAGCTTGAAGACCCTAGAATGTTCCGGAGGCATACCTGAGGGTGCTAGAACGGGCCGGAATGTTCTAGAATGCGCCGATGGTTCGGAAGGATGCAGAAGCCGCCGGAAGCTTACTTTAACATCCCGGAAGGATGTAGAAGCTGTTGGAAGCTTACGGAACATCCCGGAAGGATGTAGAAGCTGCTGGAAGCTTACGGAACATCCCGAAAGGTGCATGAAGGAGCTAGACAAACCTAGAAGACTCTAGAGTTGGCTAGAAGGTCCTAGAGCCTTGTGGCACATTGTAGATAAATCTAGAATACCCTTGTACATTCTAGAGCTAGAATAATCTAGAAAGTGGTGGCATGCTCTTAAGCTTAGAGCCACACTATAAATAGACCACTTGGTCTTCATTTGCATTCATCTTGGAAATCTTGGAAAATCCTTGGGAATTCTTAGCAATTGTATCATAAACTCTCTCTAGAGCAATACAAAGCATTCTTTGCAAACTCTCTTACTATTCTCTTTAGAGTTCCATTTTCGGATTGAAAGGCAGTTTAGTGCGACTGGACCGTAGGCGTGGCCGCACGATCGCTACTTAAGAAATTAAGGTCGTGATGATTGGTATCGAGCGAGTTAAAGTATCTCTATCTTTGGCAAAATGAAGAACACCGCCCCAGCTACACCAGTACGGACGTTCCACCAATGGAACGTGGTCGTGAGGAAGTACGGAAAGCCCCAAAGGAATCTTGAGCCAAGTCGAAAGACTTGCTTTCTAGCTTGGAAGCACGAGCGGGAAGTGCGCAGACGTGTGACAGGAGGCTGTTTGATCGGGTTGACAACTTAGAGCGTTGCAGATGGCTTCGAGGCCAAGGATGTGGAAATCCATGCAGCGGTTAAGATGTCACTCAACGAGCTAGACGGTGGATTGAGGCAAGAGATCATGGGTTAAAGGCGGAACTTGCCAAGGTGTGCGGATCTTGTCCAAAGAGAACTTGCTAATGTATTGCATAGAATGGAGGATACGGGGTGGTGATCTAGCTCTACGTAAGCTGCCATGGCCGCGGGAACCAGTGCAACCACCGTCACGAGGCTAAGAGGGTGGATGTTCTCAAGCCCAAGACCTTAATGGCGTGGGAATGCTGTGGAAGTGGACAACTTCCTACAGGGGCTAGAACAATACTTTGAGGCTACTGCATAACGGACCATGCCGAAGAAGATCCGAATCCGCAGCCATGTATTTATCCGACACCGCGATGTTGTGGTGACGGAGACATGGACATGGATACGTGCAACGAGGGGTTTGCACGATTGATACCTTTGATGACTTCAAAAGGGAATTCAAGATGCGCTTCTTCCTCGTAAATGCCGAAGAGGAGGCAGCGGGCCGACCGCGACCAAGAGGCAGACAGTAGCATAAGGTATTATGTGAAGGAGTTCACAACCTTGCTGCTTGAAGTCCCCGACACAACTGACAAGGATGCCTTATTCTTGTTCATGGACGGTCTCCAATCGTGGGCTAACCTTGAGCTCAAGCGACTTGGTGTCCAAGACTTATCTTCAGCCATTGCGACCGCATAAAGCTTCATTGACTACTCCACAAACAAGGAGGGCTCCAAAGCCACAGACAAGAAGTTTGGTGGAGAGAAGAGTAATAGAGGCCATGCCAAAAGTCAGGGATCTAAAAATCATAAAGGCAACTCCTCATTCAAGCCACGAGACAAAGGGAAGGAGAAGGAGGATCGGAATGCCTCAAAGCCCCGTGTAACGTGCTTCATTTGCGATGGACCGCATTGGGCACGTGAATGTCCGAAGAGGAAGGCATTGAGTGCCTTAGTTGCCTCCACACATGGTCAAGATGGAGGTGAATCGGACGAAGGTGCGAAGACGGGTTCTCGCGCCTACTTGGTGCAATGTAGAGCGCCCAAAGACCCCTAAAGGCTTAATACGTAGATGCCACCATTAACGGAAGGTCGCCAAAAGCATTGGTCGACACAGTGCATCTCACAACTTTGTTTCATGGAAGAAACAAAGAGACCTCGCCCCGAAGGTTGTCAACGGAGGATCTCTCGAAGGCAGTTAACTCCAAGAAGGCACTACCGTTACATGGAGTCGCCGAGGAGTTAAGGTCGCATCTTGGTGTGGACCGGCCAAGGGACTTATCGGCGCCTATAGATGACTACTCGATGGTATTCGCCTGGATTTCTTGGACTAGTAAGAGCTTTCGGGTGCCATACTCAAACTCCACGTGCATCATGGATGGTTCGGGCTTGCGTGGTACCGACGACGTGACCACCAAACGCATAACCCAAGCTCTCTCGCACTTCAAATCAAAAGAGGATTGAAGAGGGACGAAGAGAGTTACTCGACCATCTCAAAAGAGTACAACGAGAGAGTTTCCAAAGCTGCTTGCCGACGTACGTGTTGTCCCAGGATAAGTCCCACAAGGTGTGATGTTTGAGGCGTCACCAAAGCCAAGCTTGCCAACCAAGGTAAGCTACCCAGATAATCCCATGGGTGATGCATGGGCCTCACCCAAACTACTCTGGGAGGGAGTGAGGAACCATGAAGTCGAGTTCGAGCTCGACACAAGACCACCAATAATGAGCCCCGGCCAGTGGAAAATTAGAGTCAAGCACTGAAGCATGGTGACCGATGTGCCGAGTCGAAAGGGAAGACAAAGCAAAGATACACCAAGGTCTGTTAGAGCCGGCCGCCCATTCCGAGAGTACCGTCGAGAGTGTCTCTATGGATTTCATCATTCGCTGCCAAAACCAGAGGGCTTTGGCAGCATTATTGTGGTGATTGATCGCTTCAGCAAGTACGCAACATTCATACCTACCTCAACGGACTGCACGGCAGATGAGACGGCACGCTTGTTCCTCAAGAATGTTGTGAAGCATTGGGGGATCCCGTCCAATATTGTGAGTGACCGAGACCAACGATTCATGGGGAAATTTTGGACTGTACTATTCAAGCTATTGGGATCAGACTTGAATTTCTCTACCAGTTTCCACCCCCAAAGTGACGGACAAATGGAACGCGCCAACGCGTTGCTAGAACTGTATCTTAGGCACTTTGTTAGTGCCAATCAACGGGATTGGGCGAAGCTGTTGGATGTAGCCCAATTCTCATATAATCTGCAAAGAAGTGAGTCCACCGCTAAGAGTCCCTTCGAAATTGTCATGGGGCAGCAGCCCATGACCCCTCATGCCTTAGCCACGAGTTATGAACAAGCAGAGTTGGCCCGAGCCTATTTGCATAAGGCGTCTAAGAAGATGAAAAAATGGGCTGACAAGAAGAGGAGGATGGTAGAATTTCAGGAAGGTGATTTGGTCCTGGTAAAACTATTGCCCCAACAATTCAAGTCCTTGTGGAAGGTTCATAAGGGGTTGGTACGGAAATATGAGGGACCATTTCCTATCCTTAAGAAAGTCTGTAAGGTGTCATATAAGCTGCAACTCCCTCCGAAGCTTAAAATCTATCCTGTTTTCATGTAAGCATGCTAAAATCCTTTCATGGAGATAAGGAAGACATAAGTAGGGGAGAATCCAAGAGGGCGCCTACCGAAGCAGAAACCTCCTTCAACAAAGAAGTGGACTCAATTTTGGCGGACCGCTTGATCCAACGAAGGGGCGTACCAAGTTATAAGGAATACTTAGTCAAATGGAAAAACTCCCCAGAAGAAGAGACAAGTTGGGAACCTGAGGATTCCTTGTGGAAATTCAGATATGCTATAGAGAGGTTTCAACTTGAAGGCGCGACGAGGGCGTCGCGAACTTGAGTGGGGGAGGGTGTCACGTCCCGCCCAAACTGCCCCTAAAAATCCAAATGTTGGCTGCCTAAAGGATCTAGACACATGGAAAGTTCTAGAGTTGCCTAGAGAAGTCTAGAGTGGCCAGAGTTGGACGGACTCCAACTCAAGCTCAAGACCCTAGAATGTTCTAGAGCACACCGAAGGGTGCTAGAATGGGCCGAACGTTCTAGAATGCGCCGGATGGTTCTCGGGAAGGATGCGTAGAAGCCGCCGGAAGCTACGCGTAACATCCCTAAGGGGATGTACTGGAAGCTTACTGAACATCCCTAAGGATGTAGAAGGCCGCCGAAGCTTACTAACATCCCGGAAGGTGCATGAAGGAGCTAGACAAACCTAGAAGACTCTAGAGTTTGCTAGAAGGTCCTAGAGCCTTGTGGCACATTGTAGATAAATCTAGAATACCCTTGTACATTCTAGACTAGGAAGACTCTAGAAAGTGGTGGCATGCTCTTAAGCTTAGAGCCACACTATAAATAGACCACTTGGTCTTCATTTGCATTCATCTTGGAAATCTTGGAAAATCCTTGGGAATTCTTAGCAATTGTATCATAAACTCTCTCTAGAGCAATACAAAGCATTCTTTGCAAACTCTCTTACTATTCTCTTTAGAGTTCCATTTTCGGATTGAAAGGCAGGCTTAGTGCGACGGACCGAGCTAAGTGCCGCACGATCGCTACTTGAGAAATTAAGGTCGTGAAACTAAGGTCTTTTAATTGACATGTCATCCATCTACAATGTTACTGAAGTGGGTTTAGCTTTACCAACCCCTAATCTTTGGAACAATGATAATGGTATGAGGTTAATGCTAGAACCCAAATCATAAAGTGCCTTTCCAAAATGGATGTTACCTTTAGTGCAAGAGATGTCAAAATTACCTAGATCTTTTAATTTATGTGGTAGTTTTCTATCAAGGATGACACTACAACCCTTAGTCAAGTGAATTGTTTCATGATCTCTAAGACTCATTTTCTTGGATAGTATATCTTTCATGAATTTGGCATAAAATGACATTTGGTCAAGTGCCTCTACAAATGGTATATTTATATGCAGCTTCTTGAAGACGTCAAGAAATTTTGAAAATTATGTATCTAACTTTTTCTTTTACAGTTTTTAGGGGAAAGGAATAGTGTGTTTGTAAAGGATGTTTTTCTTTGGCTGCTAATTCCTCTTCATCCTTGTTAATTTGATGTTTCTCCTCATCCTTTTTTGTCTTATGTTCATGTTCCAAAGTTTTACCACTCCTCAAGGCTATGGAGTTGCACTAGTCCTTACCTTTTCTCTGTGGGTTTATAATTGTATGACTTGGAAGGTTACATTGAGGCCTTTGACTTATAGCCTAAGCAATTTTCCCCAATTGGTTCTCCAAATTTCGAATTGAAGCCTCTTGAGTTGACACTTTTGTATTAAATGGTTGGATGAAGTCTTTCATCATCCTCATTAAGGAATTTGTATTGTCCTTAGTAGGTGGCTTCTTCTCTTAGGCTTGTGATTGATGTGGTTGTTAAAAACCAAGTGGTGGAAATTATTGAAGGTTGAATTGAGTACCACATGAGAGGCGCATTCTCCAAAAAGTTCACACAATCTACAATATCAACCTTCGATTCCATACTTTCAAAATTATAACATGTTGAGTTATTTTCAAGTGAGATTATGTCATTCTTCATAGCATCAGTGTAATAGTCTTAAGTGTAGGTGACTCAACAGATTCTTTAAGTTGTCTCCACTTTCAGTAACATTTATGCTTAAGAATTCATTAGCACTATCAATGTTAGAGGTTTCAACTGCTTTCAAAACTATACACATTACTTGTTCATCTTGCACTCTCATTGTAAGTTCACTTTTGTACATCAATGAGTGCTCTTTTGGTTAGTAATAATGGACAACCATGTATGATAGGAATCGCATGGTCCTCCTCCATATCTAGCATAATAAAGTCCACCAGAAAGATGAATTTGTCTACTTCTACTAGAAAATCTTCAACCATATCCCAGGGTCTCTTAATTGACATATCTGTCATTTACAATGTTACTAAAATGGGTTTAGCTTTAGCAACCACCAATCTATTAAAGATTGATAAAGGCATATAGTTAATGCTAGAACCCAAATCATATAGTGCCATGCCCAAATGAATGTTCCCTATAGTGCAAGGGATGTCAAAACTACCTGGATCTTTCAGTTTTTGTGGTAGTTTCTATAAAGGATGGCACTAAAACAAGGTTATTGTTTCATGATCTACAAGCCTCCTTTTTCTTTGATTGTATATCCTTCATGAATTTGGCATAAGATGAAATTTTTTCAAGTGTCTCTACAAATGGTATGTTTATTATGTGCAGCTTCTTGAAGACTTCTATAAATTTTGCATTCTTTGAGGGAAAGGAATAGTGGGTTTGTAAATGTTGTTTTTCTTTGGCTAAATTATTTTCTTTTCCATGTTCTCTTTATCCACTAGTTCCTCCTCATCCTTGTTAATTTCCTATTTCTCCTCATCCTCTTCTATCTTATGTTCATGTTCTAAAGTTTTACCACTTCTCAAGGCTATGGAATTGCACTAGTCCTTACCTTTTCTTCTTGGGTTTACAATTCTGTCACTTGGAAGGTTACCTTAAGGCCTTTGACTTGTAGCCTGAGCAAGTTGTCCCATTTGGTTATCCAAATTTTGAGTTGAAGCCTCTTGAATGGACACTTTTGTATTAAATGATTGGATAAAGTATTTCATCATCCCCATTAAGGAATTTTTATTTACCTCAATAGGTGGCCTCTTTTCTTTGTCTTGTAATTTTTATGGTTGTTGGAAACTACATGGTGAAAATGATTGATCATTCAATTGATTACCACCCTGATTGTTGTTATTCCAAGAGAAATTTGGATGTTGTCTCCATCCTAGGTTATATTTTTTTGAATATGTATTATTGTTTTGATTCATATTACCCACATAGCATATGGATTCAGGATTATTTGGACAATTATCAAACAAATGAGCTCCTCTACAAAACACATATGCACTCTTGAATCTTGGACCTGGTTTATACTCACTAGCAAGTTTTGAGCCTTCAAAAGATTAACCATAGATGACACTTGAGCTATAAGTGTTGTGATATCATTTACCTCATGCACTCTGACTACTCTTCTTGTGGTTATCATTCTATCCATTAGCCATTGATAATTATTGCTATCCATTTTCTCAAGTATATCATAAGCTTGATTGTAAGATTTAGCTAGAAAACCTGCCTTAGAAGATGCATCAATAATAGTTCTTGTTTGAGCATTGAGATCATTATAAAAAATCTTCATTAGAATACCATTATGAGGACACTTCCTTAGCAATTCCTTGAATATTTCCCATACTTCATATAAAGATTCTCCTTCATATCGTTGGTTGGAAGTAATGTCATTTCTAAGTTTGGCATTTTTTGTTAGTGGGAAATATTTCATAAAGAATTTTTCCGCCAAACCATTCCAAGTTGTAATATAATTAGGTGGCAAAGAGTAGAGCCAAGCTCGAGAATGGTCTCGTAAAGAGTAAGGGAAAAATCTAAGCCTAAATGCCTCCTCAATCACACCACTAAACTTAAATGAATCTACAACTTTAATAAACAATATGAGATGAAGATGAGGATCCTTTGTTGGTAATTTGCTAAATTGTCCAACTGTTTGTAGCATTTGAAACATCATCGGATTTAACACAAACTGATTAGCTTGATGAGCTTGAATATTTGGCCTTATAATACTTGGATTCAGCATTTCCAACATAGGTATTGCATATTCAATCATAACTCTATCTCTATTATCCATCAAAAGCATTTGATTATTCAAGTTTAGCTCATTATTGTTTATGTCTAATGAATTAGCCATTTTATTCTCTTGGGGGACAACTTGTTGTTTCCTTATTAACTTCAAAGTACGCTCAATTTCGAAATCTAAATGCAAGATTTTTCTCTCACGAACTCTGCTCATGCAATAGACTCAAATGTGTTTCTAAAATCACTAAAAGATACGTCTAAATTAAAACTAAATAAAAATTTAAAATAAATAACTAAATAAAAAAATAAAAATAAAAGAATTAAATTAGTAAATAAAATTAACTAAAATAAATAAATAAATAACTATATAACTAAAAAAATTAAAATTCAAAATAAAATTATGAAAAATAAATAAAGGAAAATAACTAAAATTAAAGTAAAAAATTAAATTTCTAATATTTATAATCCCAGGAAATGGTGCCAAAAACTTGATTGCCACACAAATTGTTTGCTACAATGAATGCACAAGTATACGTATCGAAACAAGTAATATAATGATAAAAAAGATCGTTCTCATGGAGATTATTTTATTATAAAGTAATTTTTAAAACTAAAAAACTAAAAATCAAATTTTTTGTGTTTTTATATTTTAAGGAAGCAAAATTAAAATAACTAAAATAAATAACAATAATTAATTAAATTAGATTTGGTAACTAAGAATATATATGAGAAAATATCTTGGAATACTTAATCCCCCAATTTTTTAAACAAGTGAATAACTAAAACCCTTCCAATATAATTATCAATTAATTACATGTTCAATTGAATCTAACTTAGCATGTATTCTTTTCTTAAGTAAACTACACATCATATAGTAATTAGTTTAATCAAACTCTCATACCAATTAAATTGCATACTACTTAATAAGTTCATCTATTATGGATCACATACAAAAGAATCATACATCTCTACCTAGAATCTATGCATGTTATTTAATTAAGACAAACAATTAAATAATTCTCTCAAATCTATTTAATTGTCTCTATAAATAAATTGTTGGCCAAAAAATTAATAACATGAAAATCAAATTAAATAATATAGTTAAATTAAAATTATAATTAGGGTAAAATATTAGATCATCACATGGTGAAAATCGAGTTCATAAGATCCCTATATTAATAAATTAACTAGATATAATTTTTTCCATAAGAGTCATATTTTTCGTAAAGAAAGACATAAAAATTGATAAAGAAAAGAATAGAAGAAGAAATACAATCAATCTCTTCAATTGTAGTACTAATTTTCTCTTGAATCTTAAACCAAAATTGTATCTCCTTTCAAATATAGCACAAGTGCAATCTGGACTGTCAGATTAACTGTAGATCAAGGGCTGATATCAAAACAAGCAAAATTAATAGCTTTAGTCAATCAAAGTATGACAAGTGGTACACATAATTTTCTGGGTGAATCATAATTCAATGCGTGGCAGGGGAGACCAGTTCGAGTCAACTCCATGCGATGAAATATGATTCGTGATAACGGATGACGTGGAGAACTGGTGGATCATGGGGAAAAATTGTGTGACGACCCATGCCAGTGTTGTTTGACCGTGCTCCAAACTTGGATTGAACGTTGTGTTGATACGTGTTATACGCTACATTTCTCCTCACACGTAATGATTTACCATTTGTTGTCTCAGCTTGTATGGCGTCTTCGTGGTTGCCCAGTGAGCTTCTCTACTTGGGTGGTAGGCCACGTGGTATCTTTTGATTGGTCATGCATTAAAAATCTATAAAAATTCCAAAACAATCCCAAAACATTCCTGAAAATATATTTTCACCCTTTTTCACTAAAAAGTTTATATTTGAATAATTTTATCCCCAAAAATACTATTTATTGAATAAAATAAGTAAATATTAAGTAAAAAAAGTGAGTTAATGACTATACTTTCATACAGTCATCACATCCCCAAACTTTACTCTTTGCTTGTTCTCAAGTAAAGCCAAGTATTACTAAATAAAATAATATAGGCAATATATTCATAAATAAATATATATATATATATATATATATATATATATATATATATATATATTTATACATGCATGTTTCACGAAAAATATCTCTCTCAAAGGTCATACAATCTTACGATAAGAAGGTTCACATATTCATTAATTAACGTTCCATCAATCAACATTCACATATTATGAAAAATACTTTATCAATATATTTTTCTTTAACAAAATTCATTCAAATCTTGATGAAGAAATAAAACTTAATTCTTTTTATAAAAAAAACAATTTACCTATTTTAATATTTCACATGCATAACGACATTATTAATATCTCATAGTATTTTTAGCCAAACATGCTTAATTCAATAAATGATCAGTAAATTAAACATAACATTTAAAATAACACATAAAAACTATTCTAAAAAATGAATAATACTTTTAAATTATACCTCAAGTGTATCCTTCTAAGTACAAATTTTCAATATTGTTTTTATGTCTATAAAACTTCCAAAAACAATTTCCAATATTGTTTATTGAATTAAAAGAAAACTACTATATAGTCTAAACAATGTTCAACTCTTAAAGTTGATGGAATAACTTTTGAAGTAAGAAGAAAAAATTAAGAGAAAACTAAGAAATTAGTTGATAACTGTATTTTATATAGTTATTTTCATCTATTTTATTAATTATAATTGCTATGTTCTTTACATTTTTGGTTAATTTTAGTTAAATAAATTAATATTCATCTTTTATATGTTAAGAAATACATTTTTAAGAAAATTAAATAATTTTTATCAAAAATGTACTCTATTGCAAGTTTTTATCCAAAAATATAATTTCAAATAAATGAGTGCTTAATTGCAATTTATAAAAGTCAAAAATACAATTTAAATTAAAATTGGGCTTGATTGCGATTAAAGAAAGATTAAAATGTAATTTGGAATTTATTTGTGGGTCAAAATGTAATTAAGGAAATTTATATTCTGTGCAGGAAAAGGAAGTCACGCGCAACATTAAGTCCGGAAGACACGCACCGTTCGATCAGACAACCAAACGATACGATGTTGCGGTGTATTACAAGCGCGACAAAAGAGCGTAACCACGGATTTCACGGCTTACGCGGCTCGGCGTGCCAGTGGGGCCCACCTGCCGCGCAGGCCGTCGTGTAGAGTGGGACCCACATGTCGGCTGCGCAGATTTCCCCGAGGCGCATCGCTGACCGTTGGATCGACGGAACGGTCTAGATTGAAGTGCGTGGACCCAAGCTGTCGCGCACCAAACCGCTTGTCTAAAAATCGTGTGCGATGAGGTTCATCCAAGCGGTGTGCACCCTCGTGTTTTACAAAAATAAGAAGATGCCACGTGTCTACTTTATCTATAAGCGAATAATATTATGACACGTGGCATATTACAGTGAGCGCGAACGCGCAGGATCACGCCCGCGTTGCAGCGTTGTCTCCTGTGCGACAATCCTTCGTGCGCCCATTTCCCGCAGCCAATGAAATGCTGCCACGTGTCTGAATTAATCCTTGCAGCGAATCAGACGCTGACACGTGGCATGCACTTTGAATTTGAAAAAACCAGAACGGCGCCCCTGTCTCACGCGTGAATTAAAATAATATTTCGATATCGAATATCGATACGCATCGATTCTATTTTCGATACAAATTTTTATGCGTTTATTAAAAATAAATGTAATAGATGTATTTTTTAGCTATAAATAGGAGATATTATGATAGAGTAAGAAAGTTTTTGGGAGGTTTAGTTTTTTGTGGTTTAGAATTTTTGTGGTATTAGGGGTTGGATGGTGGAACACGCAGAAGCCATTTTTGGCTTCTGTTGTTTTCCATGTGTGCCAAATATTTACGATCTGAAATGTTTTAATTTCCTTTCTTCTTCCTTCTAATTTTTCTGCATTTTCTGTAATTTTTATTTTTAATTTATGAAGTAATTTAATTTTTCTAGGGTTGCATTTGATCTAAATTTATGAAGCTTTGATTTTAATTATTTTTGATAGATTTATAAGACGTTCGATTTGTTCATTCTATTTTGTGCTTAATGCTTTTTGATTATTTACGAATCTTATCAAAACGATCCATGGCACATAAATAAACTTGGAAGAGGCATTTGTGTGTGTATTGCTCGTAAATAGAATGACATGTATGATGAAGGATAGGAATATACCCTAATTGTATGTGTGACCATTTGAGAACTTAGAACTTAATGAATCTTATTAAATTTAATTCTCATAGAGATATAGTGAATTAATTTAACGAGATGTGTTTATACGGAGCTCGGAAGAGATGTATGAATAAAAATAGAAGTTTCGGTTAACAAATTAAATGTACTAAAAAATATAAATCAAGAGAAAATAATATGATAAGAGTGGATTAATTTGGTGAAAAAATGCAATCCTAGATTTCTTTTATTTTCTTATTAAACCTTTTTTTTAACTTTTTCCATATCAACGATTGTTTTGGATAAAATCAGAGCGATACAATTTTAGTAATCAACAAACTATAGTAACAAATCTCCGTGGGAACGATACTTTACTTACAAATCTTTATTACTTGTGACCGTGTATGCTTGCACGTTTTTATGTTCTCCAAAAGAGACAACATTAGCTAAGAAAAGAGTTGATGGAATTAGAAGGGATAATGATTACAATGGAATTTAGGGGTTCGTGTAGAGTTAGAAAGCATTGCAAAAGAGAGAAAATTGCAGATCTTATAGTCGAATGTCATAGCATGTATTTCATCTGTGCCTTGGTATGAGCTACTAGTAATGCATTTGAATCAAGATTCGATCGTCATACATTGCGACACAAAAAAACCTTCACCGTGGTATGCATGCTGCTACACTTCAAGAAATCCTTTTGTATTTCACCCCCTTACATTTTTTTGGAGTGCTTCCAGGTGTTATTCTTCAAGCTAAATCAATTTGAAGCAATAAAAACCTAAAATTTAATAAAACATACATGTGATTTCAAAAAGATATATTTGCTAAAATGATGATAAAATTATGCAGATGTAAATCTATTTTAACATTTGAAATGTATAAAATCAAGTTATCCTTGGTGCTTTTAAGAATTAATCACGTATTAATTGGATTTATCTCCATAACTATCACAAGTTTGCAATGATTTTTATTTGCTCTTTAGAAATGTCAACGACATTTGAATATTATTCTAGATGGGTTAGAATTTCTATTATAGGAAGACACGTCTTATAAAGAAGAACCGGTGACCATAATTAATTTCCATTTTAGAAACATGAGAAGAATAATAATACTACTAGTAAAAGTTCAATGGAGACATCATAACATTGAAGATACAACTTCAGAGGTAGAGTCTCAAGTTCAATCAAAATATCCTCATTTGTTTGAGGAGTTGTGAATTTTATTAATGAAATTTTCTTTAAAAGGGTAGGATTGTAAAACCCCAAAATTTTGATATAAATTATTAAAGTATCTTAAAACGAATTTTTAATAATATTTTAAGATTTAGGGATGTATCAAAAAATTAAATGTGAAAAATTAAACGTTTATAGTTGCATATCAAGGCCTCGTTGGCCAACGAGCCACTGATAAAGGGTTAGTGAGGAAAATACACTTTCGTTGAGTCTCGTTATGGCTTCATTGTGGAACTCAATGAACCCTTGATTAAGGGTGGTCAACGAGGGGTAATTTTGCTTATAAATAGGCATACGTTGGACCATTTTTCTCACTCAAAAATTTCCCTCTACCTAAAATTTCTCTCTAAATGTTTTTGGGTTTTTGATGCATTTGAAAGCACATTTTGGGGATAAAATGTCTGAGAGTTTGGGTTTGGAAGATTTGTATCATATCAAGTTTCCAGGTAGGGGTTTCTACTCTAACTTTTTCCTCATGCATTGTCTTTCATATATATAGCATGTATCATATATGATGAATAAAGATGGAAAACCATATGCCATGATTTTTTCAAAAAATGATTTAAATATTGTTATAATAAAATAATCGTTATAAATATTTTTATATGCCTCTTAAAAATATTTCATATAAAACGAGTATTAAATTTTTATATGAAATGAGTATTAAAAGCATTACACATGGCATCTGGGATTTTATACATGGATCATGAAAATAATATTTCATGAGGAGTATACATGTATGTATATTGTGCGGAGTATGGTACCCATGGGCTACTAGTTTTAGCAAACTATTTATGACCAATTACAAGTACGCATCAAATTTGAGTAATCAAGTGATTGTTAAATTATTCAACAAATTTTTAAAAACAATAATAATTACCTAAACATACTATCATAATTGTTTTGTTTTAAATAACTAAAATAATGACATAAAAATAAAGATATATTCAATAAAAATTAAGGAAATTAAACATTTATCATGTAGTAGAGAAGTTTTGGGATATATTAGCTAGTTAATTATGCTTGCTCAATATTAAGTAGCTTGTTAATAATATGAATTAAGATAATTGATTATCTCTTATATATACAAATAGGAGATTAATAAACCATTAAATTGCTGCTTCGTTCGGGTTTAACAATTTAAACTTTCATCAAGATATCTAAGTTAGATTTAAGATTTAAATATCAAAAAACTAACTTTTAGATTTTAAAATTACTATGAAGGATATGTCGTCAATATATATATTTCAATAGAACATGCCTCAAAATAGATTTAGACCGTAATTATCTGATATTTGTGAGTATTATTCTAAATCAAATTCATATAATTAAATCCTAAATCTAACTCTCTTATTTGTTATGAAAAATACTTATCAATATATTTTATCTTTTACAAACTTTGTTTTAATCTTGATGAAGAAATAAAACTTAATTCATTTTATAAAACATTTATCTACTTTAATATTTTACAAACTTAACAATATTACTAATATTACATATTATTTATAGCATATTTTAATAAATGATCAATAAATTAAACTATAGTAAGTAAAACAACACATAAGGATAATCTGAAAAGAATATAATTAAATATACTTCAACCAAGTCTCATAATTATTTCTATTCTGAAAAACCTCTAAACAAAATTGCCAAGAGTGTTTATTGAATTGAAACTAAAACAATTACATAAACTAAATTTGTTCAACTCTTAATTGAGAGAAGAACTTCAAATTAAATGAAATAAAAGCTAAGAAAGCTTTAAAATACTAAGAAATATACTTAAGAGTGAAATTATGGGATATTGATTGCAAGGAAAATAAGATCCTATCTATGGGTGGAGGAAAAGAGTGAATTATGGATTATTTAGACAAGCATTGAAACATACAAATGTTTCATGCTGTGGCATACACATGTTATACACTGTTTTGGGACTCTATCCATTACATTCATGTTACGACACAATATTTTCTCGCCTCAACCTGCATCGTATTTGGGATGCGTTGATGTCAATCCTTTTGCCTTGCACCACGACATACAAAACATTCACACCATGGCCCATTCAGTTCTACAATACTTTGAAACACTTGTTTCTTGTATTTCATTTTTCAAGTTTTAAAACATATCTAATGCTTTAAATATGTTATCTTTTTAATCTTCAAAATTTAAATAGAGAGCTTTCAGATATATTCTAAGTGTTTGATCAATTTAATCTTTTTTGAAGCTAAAGTACCTGAAAAACAACAAAACATACATGTGATTCTAGAAAGAGAGATTTGTTTAAAATGATAGTAAAACCAAGAATATACAAATCTATTTAATCATTAAACATGTATAAAATCACGATATATTGAGCGCTTTTAAGCACTCATTACCTACTACAAGGCAAAACTTTGGTTAGAACTGGTTGTACTATGAGCTTTTTAGAGTTAGATGACACTATTTTATGGCATTGGCTACTGGGGGCATATTAGCAAAAAGGTTTTAAATGAATTATGCAAACTGGGGCTTATTGACATATAGCCAGAAGTGGGCCTATAGAATTTTTTGAACATTGCATTATGGGAAACATACTAGTGTGAATTTGTCAAAGGGAAGCATACTACAAAGGGCAGTTTGGAGTACATTCATGCAGACCTATGGGGCCTTCACAAACACCCTCATTGGGTGGTAGCAAGTACTATCTTTGTATTATAGATGACTTTTCAAGAAAAGTGTGGACCTACATTCTAAAAACGAAGGATGAGACCTTTATAAATTTCAAGCACTGGAAATTGATGTTGGAAACTCAAAGAGAGAAAAACATCATAGTGCTACGAACGGATAAAGGTCTTGAATTCTGCAAGGAAGAGTTTGATAGTTTCTGTTGAGAAAGTGGGGTCCAAAGGCACAAGATAGGAGCTGAGGAACCGCAATATAATAGGTTTGTTGAAAGAATGAGCAGAACGATTTTAGAGAAAGTAAGATGCATGTTTTCAAATGCTCAGTTGCAAAAGAATTATTGGGCTAAGTCTTTACAATCTGCAACTTTTTTGATTAACAGATCACCATCCTTAGCAATAGAGTTTAAGACACTATAGGAAATGTGGAATGGAAGACCACTTGAATACTCTGACCTGAAAGTTTTTGGTAGTGTTGCTTACTTCCATGTGAATGAGGGGAAGTTATATCCAATAGTTAAAAAAGTGTATCTTTGTTGGATACTATCAAGGTCTAAAGTGATTTAGACTTTGGTATCCTATAAGTAGAAAGT
This sequence comes from Hippophae rhamnoides, assembly GCA_033030585.1. NCBI lineage: Eukaryota > Viridiplantae > Streptophyta > Magnoliopsida > Rosales > Elaeagnaceae > Hippophae > Hippophae rhamnoides. The sequence goes on along the minus strand of CM065434.1, from coordinate 4,107,985 downwards.
GTTTTAATAGTAGAAATGTGACTTTTGTGTAAAGTGAGTTCTTGATAGGTAAGGTGAGAACTGATAATGATGAGTTAAAGACTGTGATGGTAACTGAATTTGAGGTGGCTCATCAAAACTCTTAAGGTATATCAAAAAATCAGGCACAAAAGGCAGGTACAGTTGATGACAGGGGCATTGACCAGACTCAAGCACAAGGATTTTGTGCTATTAATGATCAGCTTGCTGAACATACTCATGAGCAGGAGACACCTAGGGAGGTTCATGATCCCTTGAAAAATTCTCTTGTTATAGATAGAACAAAAGGAATTACAAGGCCAGTGGTCAAGCATGGATATGCAAATATCATTGCTTTTGTTGCATCAGCAGTAAGGAAATTATTGAATTCAACAAACACTACAACACAATTCAACAAACACTACACCAACACCAAACATTTCTTCCAATATACACGGCGCCTACTGATGAGTGCTCAAAAAGCACTAAAATAACCATGATTTTATGCACATTAATTGATTAAAAATATATATATTTATATGTTTTATCATATATTTATATAAATTTGTCTTTTTCGGAATCACGGGTATTTTTATTGTTTTTCAGGTATTTTGGCTTAAAAACGCAATTTAAAGACTCAAAGAGGAATACTTGAAGCAATACATCACAAAAATATCAATAAATAAATGGGGAAAGGTCAAAAAATATGGAAAAACTGGACAAAATAGGTCGAAACGGTCAAAAATGTCAAAAAGGAGAAAAACGCGTCATTACTACTAGCTACAATACGCTCACGAAGACCTAGCTCCGCCCCAAACCGCGCGGGGTATTGTCTACGCAAGAAGATCGCGCGGGTTATCGTTTCATGCTGATAAGAGATCAAGCGCTGGTTATCGTTCATACGCAAGACAAAGATCGCGCGGTTATCGTTCATGCGCGCAAAGATCGCGCGCGAGGTTACCGTTTCCGTACGCGCAAAGATCACAAGGCTGGTTATCGTTTCACGCAAGGCTACAATCTGGGCCACACATAATAAGCTGCTGGAAGAATGCCCAAATACCGCGCCCAACGCTGCTGACCCATTTTTCACGTGCACTCGCCCCATGACGCCACGCCGACGTCATTGATGACCTCAACAGGTCCAAAACACGTTTTTTATTTTTTTAATATTTTTTTATCTTTTTTTCACTCATTTTTTTCGCCCCATCCTCACCTATAAATCCCCCCTTCCATTCACTTCAAAACACACCTCAAAACCTCACTTCTCTCTTCTTTCTTTCTCTCATTTCTTAGTTTTTGAGTTTTCTTTAGTTTCTTTCTTAGTTTCTAAGCTTTTCTTAGTTTTTCTCTTAGTTTTAGTATAATTGTCTTAGGTTTAGAGTTCTTCTCGAGAGGAACTTGTAATGTTTTTGTAATAATTTAGATTTTTGATTCAATAAATGGAAGTGCAAATTCGCTTGGAGGTTTTCTAGCAACGGGAATAGCGTCAAGATCTATGTATGATTTTATTTTCTTTACGCTTATTTTTGTGCTTTATTCTTACATGTTATATTTAATTTGTCTGTGATTAAATTTAACTCATAAGCTGCTTTATAATCATGATATAATAATAATGTTGTTATGCTTTACAAATATTAAATAGGTGAAAATTTCTAAAATGAATTGATTTTATTTTTATTCAAGATTTTATATTAAGGATGTTAGAGAGAAATATATTATTTTTCATTACAAACTTAAATCTGAAAGTTAGACTTTAAGGTTTAGTTATCCTGCCTAATTTAGAGTAGTGCTCTTTTATTTGTTGGTACAATCGCCTCGGTAGTTAGAGTGAAGCTCTATTTCAAAAGTTTTTATAAGAATTATTATGTGGAAATGTATCGACAACATGTTTTCAATAGTGGTTTTAAAACTTGAAAGTTAGACTGGATAACTAAATTTCGGGTTTAATTTGGACACCTTGGATAAAGTTTAAATCGCGTCTAACCCCACCAAAGGTGGCATTTAAATGGTTCTTTTTCAATCTCTTAGAAAAAGGAATTAATTTAATTAACCAAATTAGTTATCAACCCCACCCATAGCAGTTAATTGATTTGATTAGTTATCAAAGAGTATCTTACCCCACCAAAGGTGGTATTCATAAAAAAGAGAGAATCAATAAAATATCAATTTATATCTTTAATAGCCTAGATAATATGAGCAAGCATAATTAACTTAGTTATTATATCCATAAATACTCCACTAATTTAAATGATAAAATTTGCATGAATATTTATTGAATCAGTAATTATATTTATTTGTAGATAAATATTTATTGAATTTGTATCTATGTTTATTTTTTTATTTAATTAATCAGATATATGTTTATTTTAATGTTATTAGATTAGGAACACAAAACCAAAATATCGTGACAGGATGTTTAGGATTTAATTTCGCTTTTTAAAAGTTTGAATAATAAATTAAGAACCACATACATTCCTTCCTTAGATCGACTCGGGAGTATACTTATCATTTTCTACTTAAATGATTCGCGGCACTTGCTGTAGTTTTACAAATATTAAAACCAAAGTATTTGCGAGAATCGGCGATGCCGGTTTTCGCTCATCACCTACCAAGAAGTTGTAAACCAGGAAATTCAATCATGGCAGTTGGTGAAATAGTAATTGATATTTGTCTATATAAACAAGGTAAATATCCGATACAAATTAAGAAAATATATTCAAAAAACATTGATTTTCTCTTCTGATTATTTCTTCAAATATTGATTTCTTCATGGTATCAGAGCCAAGTCGTTGCTTTATACAAATTTAAAACTTTTGTTCTCTAAAACAGAGATTTCTTTCTCTAAAAATATTTCTTCTCGTGAAAAAAAATTCTCATTCAAACACTCGTACAAATATTAATTACAAACATCATTTTTGAAGCACTATTTGTCCCACCTAATTTTACCAGATTACTCTAAACACAATTTTGAACATTTTGGTAAAATTAGAGTAGAAAAGAAGCTCTCCACACGCCTCCACGTGCCGCCTGAAGTAAAGGACCCATTTTCCACGCTCTACACGCGCCGTCACGCGCCGTTTGGAGGTTGAAGATGATGACGTGTCATCCGGCTCAGCTCAGCTCGGCTCGGCTAGCTCGGTTCGAGGGTGTAGCCAGCCCGCACCTCCATTCGACTCAGGTTGGTCCGGTCAGCGATTCGGTTGAACCCAATTTTCTCAGTTTTTCACAGTTTTCCTATTTTTGGCTGGTTCGGTCCATTTTAAAGGTCTGAACCCGATTTTTTCCCGGTTCTGGATTTCTAAAACCGTTTTGGTTCATTTTTTCAAGTTTTTATCCAATTTTGAACTGGTTTTGTGGTTTTTTATCTGGTTTAGTATAAATATATATTAAAAAAAATAGAAAAAAAAATTTATAGCTGTAAAATTATTACACCATTTTCTAGTTTGTTTACCATAATATCATGACAGAGGGTATAATTTCATTACCTATGGAACAATCAACTCCAATTGTTGTACAATCGGTTCAGTCTGAAGGTGTGTTTAATGCTGGAATTTTTCTTATTGAGACTAATTATGATGTTTGGTCTCAAATAATGGAAATGCATATTGCAGAGAGAGAAAAACTCTCTTATATTCATGACAAAAATTTGCAACCAGAAAAAACATCAAACAATTATAACAAGTGGTATGCAGAAAATCAAAAAGTGAAGAGATGGATCCTTATGTCAATGAGTCCAGAAATCATGAAGCGATATTTATGCATACCTACTGCTCTTGAAATTTGGGGTGTTTTGGCAAAAGCATTCTATGATGGAAGTTACGAATTACAGGTATTTGTCTAAAACCAAAAAGCATTTACTTCCAGACAAAATGGAAAATCACTTTCAGAGTATTATGGAGAGTTGACTGGAATTTTCCAAGAGCTAGACCATCGTGATAAGGTGGTCATGAAAGACCCTAATGATCTAATATCATATAGAGAGTCTGTTGAAAGACTAATGATACATATTTTTCTTGCTGGATTAGATGATGAATTTGAGCAGGTTCGTGGAGAACTTTTGTGAAAAGAAGCTATACCAGATTTAGAAGGTTGTTATTCCTTGATTCGATGAGAGGTAGTACGTCGAATCTCATTGAAGGAAGGGTGACTGATAAATCGTTCTTTTTCCAATCAGCAAGAACGAAGGGTGACTGATAAATCATCATTTAAATGTACCCATTGTCATCAAAATGGTCATACTAAAGAACGATGTTTTGAACTTGTGGGATATCCTGACTGGTGGGATCACAACCGTGACTCTCGGAAGAAAAATCCACGACAGATGTCTACTGCCACCATTGCTGAAACAACAAAAGATCAGGTTGCAAACTCCTCAGCAAATTTTGGTAAGATACATAAAGCTTTTTCTCCTATTTTTAATAATACATGGATAATTGATTCAGGTGAAACTGATCATATGACATTCGATTCTAGACAAATCTCAAAACCATCCTCACACAAAATTGTTTGCACTGCCAATGGTAACACAACCCCAGTCATTGGGGAAAGATCTTTGTCTCTCACTAGTACTTTGAATTTAGACTCAGTACTAGTTGTTTCCTCTTTAGAGTATAACCTTATATCTATTTCTCAATTAACCACTGCTTTATCTTGTTTTGTTATTTTTTGGCCTGACTTTTGTGTGTTTAAGGACATTCAAACAAAGCAAACGATTGGTTGTGGTGTTAGGCAAGGAAACCTGTATTATTTGGACTTGGATTCAACAAATCATGCATTGTTAGCAACTGGATCTAACAAGGATGAATCAAATATATGGCTATGGCATAGGAGATTGGGTCATGCTTCTTTTGGATATTTAAAGAAATTATTTCCAAGTTTATTTTTGAGCTTCGATCTTTCTACTTTAAAATGTGATGTCTGTGAACTAGCAAAAAGTCATCATTTCTCATTTCCTGTAACTTTAAATAAAAGTCCATTTCCATTTATGGTTATACATTCTGATGTATGGGGTCCTTCCAAAGTCTCTACTTTGAGAGGATCACATTGGTTTGTTACATTTATTGATGATTTTAGTAGAATGACTTGGGTCTGTTTAATGAAATCTAAAAGTGAGGTAAATGTATTATTTAGGAAATTTCATAAAATGGTTCTTACTTAATATAAAACACAAATTCAAGTTCTACGAAGTGACAATGGAGGAGAATATAAAAGTTCTGAGCTTCAAGAATATCTTAAAACAGAAGGGATTATTCATCAAACTACTTGTGTTGATACACCTCAACAAAACGGAGTTGCAGAAAGAAACAATCGACACTTGTTGGAAGTTGTTCGTGCCTTATTGATCGAAGCTAATATGTCATTATCTTATTGGGGAGACGCAATTACTTCTGCTGCATATTTGATCAATCGGGTACCTTCCAGTCCCATTAACTTCCAAACACCACTACAAGCCATTACTGAAGTAATTATTGAACCAAGTGTTCCCAATTTACCTCCTCATGTCTTTGGTTGTGTGGCATTTGTACATCTACATAAACAACAACGTAGCAAGTTGGATCCACGAGCAATACGTTTTGTTTTTATGGGATATGCCATACAACAAAAATGGTATCGATGTTATCATCCTCCTACAAAACAAATGATTACCACCATGGATGTTATTTTTCATGAAGATACAATGTATTTCTCATCTACACCTGAATTTCAGGGGGAGTACAACCATGCTGAAATTCAGACCCTTACATATAAATTGTTTCCTTATGAAGAAAGACAAATTATATGTGAGGAAAATATAAATAACTTGAATTCAGATGGTAATAACTCTCAATATAGAAAAGACTCAAGGGAAATGGAATCAAGTCCTCATCAACTTCAAGATCATCAAGCAAGTTCCTTACTACCACAAAGTGAGTACGAGTTTCCTTCTCCACAAATTGCTGATATACCTAACCAATCGTTTGCTGAGAATGTTCCAACTATTGAACCAGCCAGAAAAATACTTCCATCACGTCCTAACAGAGGTATTCCTAAAGCCATGTATGAACCTGAGATTTCTAGTAAAGTCAAATATCCCATGAGTAACTATATGTCTAAACATCGTTTGTCAAAATCAAATGTATCATTTGTGAATCAATTATCTACTGTATCTATTCCTAACAGTGTGTAGGAAGCTTTAGCTGACCCAAAATGGAAAGATGCTATGAATGAAGAACTAAGATCCTTATAAATAAATAGAACTTGGGAACTTGTTGATCGTCCACCAACAAAGAAAATTGTTGGATGTCGATGGATTTTTTCAGTAAAGTATCAAGCAGATGGTATGATTGAACGCTATAAAGCAAGATTGGTGGCAAAAGGATACACTCAGACATATGGGATCGACTATACAGAAACATTTGCGCCTGTAGCCAAAATTAACACTGTTCGAGTCTTGGTATCTCTAGCTGCAAATTTAGATTGGTCATTATATCATTTTGATGTAAAAAATTCCTTTCTACATGGAGATTTAATTGAAGAAGTCTACATGGATTTACCACCAGGAATCAAGAAATTCAAAATCCATGATGAAAAGGTGTGTAAATTAAAAAAATCACTGTATGGATTGAAACAATCCCCAGGAGCATGGTTTGGTAGGTTCACAAAATCAATGAAGGCATTTGGCTACAAGCAAAGCAATTCAGACCATACTTTATTTCTAAAAAAAGGGTATGGTAAGATCACTACACTTATTGTATATGTTGATGATATGATAGTAACAAGAAATGATCTTGAAGAAAGGAAAGCTCTCCAAAGTTATTTGTCCAAGGAATTTGAAATGAAAGACCTTGGTTCCTTAAAATATTTTCTTGGGATTGAGGTTTCTCGATCAAAAGAAGGAATCTTCTTATCTCAAAGAAAGTATGCCTTAGATTTATTAAAAGAAACTGGTATGTCGGCATATCAACCAGCTAATACACCAGTAGAGGAAGGATTAAAGTTATGTATCAAGGTTGATCAAGTTCCAACAAATAAAGAAAGATACCAAAGGCTTGTTGGAAGGTTGATGTATTTGGCACACACAAGACCAGATCTTGCATATGCTTTAAGTATTGTCAGCCAATTTATGCATAATCCTGGAAAATAACATATGAATGCAGTTATTCGTATTTTGAGGTATTTAAAGTCTGCTCTTGGAAAAGGAGTATTGTTTACTAAAAACTCAGAGTTCCAAAGAATAGAAGTATATACTGATGCTGATTGGGCTGGATCAATAAATGATAGGCGATCTACATCAGGCTACTTCACTTTTGTAGGGGGAAACCTTGTAACATGGAGAAGTAAGAAACAACATGTTGTTGCCCGTTCAAGCGCAGAGGCTGAATACAGAGGCATGGCACTTGGGCTTTGTGAGGCCTTGTGGTTACAATCTCTCTTGAAAGATTTGGGATATCCTTCTAAAGAATCAATTAAGTTATTTTGTGACAATAAAGCAGCATGTGATATTGCTCATAATCCAGTTCAACACGATCGTACAAAACATGTTGAAGTTGATCGGTTTTTTATTAAGGAAAAGTTAGAAGAAAATTCATTGGAATTGCCAAAAATTAAGTCAGAAGATCAATTGGCTGACATCCTCACTAAAGAAATCTCATATCGAGTATTCACAGAAGTTTCAGTCAAGTTGGGCATGAAAGACATCTATGCACCAACTTGAGGGGAAGTGTTGAATTTAACAAACACTGCAATACAATTTAACAATTACTGCAACACAATTCAACAAACACTGCACCGACGCCAAACATTTCTTCCAATATACACGGTGCCTACCAAGCAGCTGTAAACCATGCAATTCAATCATGGTGGTTGGTGAAATAGTAATTGATATTTGTCTATATAAACAATGTAAATATCCTATACAAATTAAGAAAATATATTCAGAAAACATTGATTTTCTCTTCTGATTATTTCTTCAAATATTGATTCTTCAGAAATCATGAGAACTAAGCCTGCAAATTACAAGGAAAGCATAGCTAGCAAGGATGCAGAGAAATGGGTTGAGGCAATACTGGATGAAATGAAATCTATGAGAGAGAACAATACTTGAATTTTATCGACGAAACCTAAGAATGCAAAAGTTGTAGGAAGTAAGTGAGTGTACAAGCTAAAGAAGGGACCTAGCAAGATTGAGTCTGTGAAGTATATGGCTAGAGTTGTAGCACAAGGATTCTCACAAAGGGAAGGCGTGGACTACAATGAGGTATTTTCACTTGTAGTGAAATACAGCTCAATCAGAATCCTTTTGTCATTAATTACTCACTATGATCTACACTTAGAGCAGATGGAGGCCAAAAATACTTTCCTACTTGGGGAATTGGATGAGACAACTTACAAGAGGCATCCAAAAGGTTTTGATGGAAAAGGAAAGGAGGATCACATGTTCTTGTTGAAGAGATCATTATGTGGACTTAAACAGTCCCCACGGCTATGGAATAAAAGGTTTGATCAGTTTATGTTGAAACTAAGTTACAAGAGGTGTGTGTTTGATGCATATGTGTATTATAAAAAGGCTGATACTGGTAACATGGTGTATTTTCTCCTTTATGTGGATGACATGTTGTTGGCTTGCAAGAGTCTCTCTGGGTTATACAAGCTGAAAGAAATGTTGAAATGTGAGTTTAAAATGAAGGACTTGGGGGAGGCTAAGAAGATATTGGGCATGGAAATATGCAGAGACAGGGTCAAAGGAGAGTTGAAGCTTTCACAGAAGGAATATGTGGAAAGTGTACTGCAGAGACTTGGTATGGAAAATGCTATGCCTGTAAGGACACCTCTAGCTGTACAATTCAAGTTGTCCTCAATGCAATCACCATTGACTAAAGTTAAAAAAAGGAATCAATGGAAAGCATTCCTTATTCCATTGCAGTTGGAAGTTTGATATTTGCTATGATTGGAACTTGGCTAGACCTAGCATATTATGTTAGCTCGGTCAGTAGTTTTAGGGGAATCCAGGGAAAGAGCACTGGGTTGGTGTAAAATGGATCTTGAGGTATCTGAGGGATTCAACAAATTTGGGGTTGGTGTGTGAAAGAAATGTGTATGGTCAAGTTGTAAAAGGTTATTCTGATGTAGACTTTGCTGGAGAACATGATAGAAGGTCTTTAAAAGGTAATGTTTTCTCATTGTTTGGGAACACAGTAAGATGGAAATGTAATCTACAATCTATTGTTGCACTTTCAACAACTGAGGCAGAATACATAACATGTACATAGGCTGTTGAGGAAGGAATTTGGGTTCAAGAGCTCGTGAGCAAGCTGGAGATAAAGTGTGGAGTTACAACAGTTTACCGTGACAACCAAAGTTCCATCTATTTGAGTAGAAATCCAATGTTTCATGAAAGGAGCAAACATATAGATGTAAGGTATCATTTCATTAGAGATATGATATGTAAAGGTTTGGTGAATATTGAAATGGCTGATACAGATGAGAAACCAAGTGAAATGATGAATAAAGCAGTTGATTCTGGGAAGTCTAAGCATTGTTTAAAACTGCTTGGAGTTGGGATTACTTGATGAGGAATGGCGAACTGGAACCATATATTGTGATAATTAGTAACATTAGTCAATTGTTGTTAAGGTGGAGATTTGTGAAGTGGTAAAACCCAAGTGTGATTTAGCATGTGGGCTGGGTTTATCTAAGCAGTCTGTGGTATGTGGGCTGTAGCAATATGAAATCCTGGGCCCAATTAATAAGAATTGTGCTGTACGTAACAATAACTAGGTGGATGTGTGTAGCATTGTAGCCTAGTATAAAACACATACTTGTGTGCTGATATAGATGTCATAATAACATAACAAATACGTGTGGTTGCTAGAGAGCTTTGACAGAAAGTTCTAGTGATTGTATCTTCTTTGTAACTTCAACTGATAGAGTAAAGCTTGGAATTGGTTCCCATGCAGTAGGATCTTTAATGCCGAATCACGTAAAAATGCTGTGAGCAATTTCTCTTCTTTTATAGTTTGTTTCTTGCTGTTTTGGTTCTTGCGTTGCATTTGTTTTTGTGAGAAGAGTTGAGAGTTTACAAGAGGCTGAGATTCTTAACATCACTTATTATTGTAGTATGATATTTATTTCTTTGTTGATGTTCATTTTTAATTCTTTCTTTTTACCTATTATTCATTTTGTTTAGAGATATGATGTATTTATTCAAATAAAATTCATGCTATAATCCTAAGGCGTACATTTAGTTATTCACGAATTTATTTGTAATTTGTTTATTACTTCATAGATGTTTTTCCAAAACAATCATTAGGGCTAAAATATACAAAGTCCTTTAAATGAGTTTTACCTCCTGTGCCATTTTTAAGTGTGTTACGAATATCTAACGAATATCTAATAGACACTTAGTCAAAAATAGCTAAAAAGTGAGCCGTCGTTTAAAAGACAACTCCCTTTATATACACTAATTATTAGTGGCAAATAAAAACAAAACATGATTTAAAATCATTTGGAACAAATAACAAAGAAGCCCTTATTTTGGGACTGTACTGAACTGTATTAAGACAATGAACCACCTGAACCTGATCTATTGCTTTCCATGTGGAAAGTTGGGGATTCATTAACGCCAACCAACCTACCATGTTCCTTTGTCTTTATGTAGAAAAAGTGAAAATACCTTATATTTTGTTCCATTATGTTGCCTTTGTATCAAATTTGGGCCTAGTTGATGAATGCCCAAATATCTTTTTTGTTTGTTTGTTTTTTATTTTTCTCAAAGAAAAGAGACGGAGAGATATCTTTTAATGGATGAATGGCAGTAAAAACATGTTATTTTTAATAAAAATATATTTTATTTTACTAGTTATTTTGTAAGGTAGTACAACTCCATCATATCTTTTGAAAATATCATCAAGTTTATCCCAATGATTTATGCTAAATTTTTAGGAATAAAATTGATATTTTGAAAAATATTTATTTTTTTACCAAAAGTAATATTAATAAATATTTAATTATTTTTTAATCATACAATGAATAGTGTAAATCATATATTTTTAATATTTACTATTAAAAGATATAAGTTATTTATTTTTAAATAAAATAAAATAATTTAAATATTTATTGTTTTTATATTTGATAAAATAAATAAATAAATAAATATTTTTTTAAATCTCAATTTATCTTTTAAAATTTGATATAAATTTTCTACATAAACTTTGTCAACCTTTCAAATTTGAAGGATAATGGATTTGCAGTCGCATACTAATACCTAGCCAACTGAAGCACAATTTTATCAAAGATAGTGGATTTCTACTACAATGTATTCCCTATATTAATACGCCTTTAAATTAAAATACAGGTTTTGTCTGTGTATTGTAGTATTGTTTCCTAAATGTTGATCAAATCCCTCACTTTCAAGCAACCTTGTCCCACCATTATTTATCTCTCTTTGTTGGGTTCTGCTTCCTTTTTTTTTTTTTTGTGTGTAATTTTTAGTCTTTATAAGCTGGACTTTATATTTAAATTATATATATTGCTTACATGAATGTGCAGGACCATTACTGTGTGAGAATTAATGAACATTGTATACCATATATATATATATATATTTTTTTTTTTTCAATCGGCAAGATACTCCATTTAATAAAACCCATATGACGTGGAACTGTACAGATAGCCAAAGACAAAACATAGAAAGTCATGCTGTTAACAAAATGAACTAGTAATCACGCTACTAACAAAAAGGAGGTTGAATGACGGCTACTGTATATAGTATAATTGTAACATGTAAAGTTCCCAATCGGTAAATTAGGAAGAATTAAAAAACAGTGCCTATTCCTCTTACTACTAAACTAGCAAAAAATTCTATACGGTTAGCGCCCAAAAAGAAAATTAATATCTATTCTTGAAAATAAATTAGATTTCCTTCTTAACAAGATACATATGAAATATATTATTTTATAATTTAATTATTTTTTTAAATTATAAAAAATAACACTTCATAAATTTATAACGAAAATTACACTCAAATAATATTTAACATAGTTGTATTCAATTATATGAGATACAACATTGAATATGTCTAAATGATCGTCTCTATTTAGACGATGTTTAAAATAAAATGATATGATATATTTTTTTTAATATAATTATATATGAAGTGGATAAATAAGATGTTATTTTGTAATTATAAATTTTAAAAGTTTTCTTCTTTCTTTTTTTTTAAATATTTTTTACGGGATTATTAATAGTTGTATAAATAATAAAGCATGATTTTATATTTTTATAATCGTATTATGCTTTATTATACTTTTTTTTTTTGTAACGCTACAAATTAAAATGAGAATATATCATTATCTTTGTATATAAAAAACAAAATGTTTACTAGGTGTTTTTGTGCCTGTGAGGACCAAATTCTCCTTGCATTTTTTTTTTCTTTTTGCTTTTTCGCTTTTGCCTTTTTTTCCCTTATACATGAATAAATATAAAAAATGTCTATATGAGAATTATATGACAGTAATAATTGATATTTGATAGTTTTATTGTGTTTTATTTTCATAAATGTTTTTAGCTTTTTTATTTTTTTATTCTTATAAACTAATAAATACAAAATGCCCCAGTAACAAATATATTATATTAACATTTTTATTTCATAATTTATTATCCATTGTTTTTATGTTACTTAGAATAATATTTTTAATCACATAAAATTTATTATATTTGTAATGTTTAAAAATAACGATGATAACTCATTTATTCATGTATACACATTTAATGAATGGCTATATTCATTCAATTTATTAACGAACGAGTCATATTTGTGTGAATTTATAATTTTTCGTGTTAACATCACGTCATAATAACTCAAAATTAATTAATTAATATATATTATTTTTAATAAAATTATTTATTAAATTCAATTAAGATAGTATCTATTTTATTCATGCCATATTAACTTCTAAATATTACTATTATTTTTATTTATGAATGTGCATTTCTTGTTGATTAAAAGAATTGATAAATTATTTATCTTAATTTAATGCCTTTAATATTTACTAATCATTATAATACTCATAGTAAAGATATAATAAGGAATATTAAGTAATAACAAAAATATATATTAGAATTAGAAAAATCAATAAGTTCAACAACAAAAAAATAAAAGTTATATTAATTATTCATTAATATTTTATTGATGAATAATTATATAATAAATTATTTATTTAATTTAATAAAATAATTTTTAATAATAAAATTATATTGAAATATCAATCCGTGCAAAGCACGGGTTCACAAACTAGTAATAAGATAAAATAAGCATGAGTGAATATCACGATTAAAATAACTTCCTTATTTTTAACCATATATACACAATTAAAACCTTGCCAGGAAATCTAGTCAGACAAAACTTATGAGGCAAAGGAAAAGGATTATAGTTCGTAAGTAACTAGCTCTTCCTAAAGACGATAACTTTTCATGAGATATATGAGATACAATTCCAATCTTTTTTCTAGCTTTTCAAATATTAAAGTAGGAAGATATTGGTAAGGATACCATCACTAAATAAGATTTAAATTTCTAGATATCTATGCCGTCATTATGCTTGAAACGTCTTCCTTTCAATGTCATGTTATTGGTGTACAATTTTTATTAATACTCAACTATATCTTGATAGTAAGTTGAAATAATTTGTACTGTAAGATATATATAAGGACACTGATTTAACTTAAATATAGTAATTTTGGACCGAGAATTTCTTCATATCTTAATTGAGGGCAAAAAAATGATTATTTTAATACTAAGTGATCATGACATAGTTATTGGGAGCTTGGGGATGTGTTATAATCTTGCAAAATTTCTATAATGCTTCATAATGTATGTATATGGATAGAACATAGCTTAATTTGATAAATGTTCAAATCAATAACTAAGAAAAAAATTCTTGTCCAAATCCATCATAAATTTTCAAATGAAATGTATTTATTTTATTGAGTTCTTCGTAAGTTCTAATAAAATTTAAATCATAAACATATACTATAAAATAGCAAATCCTAAATCAATTTTTTTTTAAATACAAACACATTACATATCATTCCTTTAAATATTAATACTAACTTGAACAATTATAGCATATGCTTCCGGACTACTTCATTCAATGACCATCTAAATATTTTCTTTTGTAAATTATCACATTAATTTTGCAAACTTCATGTATATGTTATTATTAAGTGAACCAAATAAGCAGTCAATTGCATATTTTAACACACTTTGTAAGTTTTGTAAGTCCTTTGTATTCGTGTTGCCGTTTCCATGTGTAAAATACTGAGTCTATTTATTTTACTTAGTGTATTTTCTTCGTCAGGTAAGGTTTGTTAGAGATGGTTCAGTAATGCCTACACATACTTAGTTTGTCAAACTTTACATGCTAGCATGTTTACACACACTTTGAGAATTGGTTTTGGGAATATACTTTTTTAGTTTTGGATCTATTAACTAGAAAGTGAGTGAATAGAATATCAATGAAAGTATGAAAAGTTAAAATTTCGTAAAATGGTTAGACATGCAATCGTATGTAAATAAAATAATGCAAAAACATAAAGATTAACACATAAGATTTTTAATGACCGAAGCAAAACTACCAGTTCATCGGATCACCAAACTATCAACTATGAAAAATAAGGTTTAATTACAAGGCTAAGACTCAAACTACCCACCAAGGTAATGTCCCCAAGTAATCTACTTACAAGCCACTACTTTTATCATAGTCTCAACAAGAAAGATATTTGGATTTGGACCAAAATTTCGATGAGCTCAAGAGATAATCGAACACGTGCAACTCGCACTTGAAAAGTTAGCATAATAACACAAGTGTAAATTTGTGTCCTATAGAAAATTCAATAATGAAAAATCCTAACTAAATGATTTAATAAATATATCAGATAAATCAAAATCAACTAGAAACCATAGAACAATTAATTTAAGCACAAGTTCAACAAAAATAGCTCCTTTAAAGATTAATAATCAAACTAAATAATTTTGATATGACCCACAGAATTATTTATCAAAATTATTTAATTATTTGATCAAGAACAAAAATAAAGAAGAAGTTAAAAGAACATGTGACTAAAATATCATGAACCAATTATACTTATTAATCAATCAAATAGAGCCCTTAATGCTTGATAGATTAACTAAATAAATAAACCTAAAGAATTATAGTCTTATATTTGCAAAATAAGAGAGAGATTAAGATGAAAATAATAATGTTCTTGTGTGGTTAACAAAATTGTGAACCAATGGTATGATTAAATAGCATGAGTTGAAACCATGTGTCAAAAGTTTATTAAAAGTATTTAGAAGAGCATGAAAGCATAAGGACAATATAGTAGAAATATTGATTGGTTCAAGTAAAAATTAGTTTAAATTAAATAACCTAATTGCTCGATCGATCTAGACTTAGCTCAATTGATCTAGTTGAAACTTAATCAATCTAGTGAAAAATCAATTAATTTAGAAATAAGTGGATCAATCTATCATTAATCTCGATCGATCTAGTGCTCAATCGATTGAGTTAATGCTTCGATCAATCCAATTATATTAAAAAATAATTAAGTCAGTTTTAATTAGGCTCGATTGATCTAGTTACCACTCGATCGATCGAGTGACCTGTTTGAACAATATTTCTATGCATGTAATATGAAATTTAACATGCATGGGAACATAGATATACTTGAGCTATAATCGTTGAGGCTCAATAATTTCTTCAATTTGGAAATATTCTTGAAAGACACAACTTGAAACTGACATTACATACAAATATTTTGTTCACAAATATCGCTAATTCTCACAAATTATAATTTTTTCCCTTTGGCATATTCATGTGACAAAACCACCCTCTAACTATATAATGCTCATAAGAAAAAATATTTACATGGTGGAACTATCTTATGATCTAGTGAATCATATTCGCTTATATCTTGACAGCTCTTATTTACAGTAAACAAAAAGATACCAACAAACAAACAACTTGTCCTCAAGGACTCATTGTTCACAATAGTTAAATGTATCTTATAATAGAAAACCAAAGAATGTTCAAAAAAGGATTAAAACAAATGATAGAAATTAAAAAAAACTCCCCCAATGTGAAATATCCCTAAATAATTCAAAAATAAAAATCTCCCCCAAATTAAGTAACCCTCGTTTTGATGTTTCAATTAAAGTTCAAATTTTTTTATACCAATTCTTTTCCCTCTTTTTGTCATACAGGTAAACAAACATAAAAATATATAAAGATAGACAGATGAATCAAACATGAAGTAAAGATAAAAAAATATTTATTTTTTTGCATAGGTTATTAGATTAATCCAAGCATGACTACAACATTACACACATAAGGTAAATTAATTTGTGTTTAAAGTGTGACTAGTCATTAACAACATAACATATGTAAGCAATACACACAAACATTATCACACATATAGTGACATATCCACAATCACCACAAGTGAGATGAGTTTTGGAACAATACTAGTATGTCAATTAGTCCATTCATGATTAGTTATAAATTTTTTATAGAAAAAGTATCACCAATCATGAACAAATTGTAGTTGAATTCAAACTTATACAAAATAAAATTTTACTAACTAAGAAAGAACTTTAATCAAAATTGTTTTGTTTGTTCTGTATTCCTCTCTTATATTTTTTTTATTTATTTTGTGAGGGACTAGTTACTTATTTTCTTTTTTTGTATAACAATTTTTGGCTCTTTCTTTTTGTGCATACAATTACCTTTATATTTTTCTTTTCCCTTTAATATTTTAAGGAAATATGCACGAGTCAAAAACCTAGAATGATGACTTTCAAACTAGTCTTGAGATAGCCATCTCCATTCACAACGGTAGCTTTGTCTCTCTATAGTAGCATTTTATAAAGTGTAAGAGAGAGCTCAAATAAAATTCTAGCAGTCAAGGTTACCTAAGTCCCTAAATACTCACATAATCAATCATATATTTCATACACAACATATATATATATATGTTCAGTGAGTGTGTGAATGGGATCATGATGACATTGATCACTAGATGCATAAGATATGTAAGTGCATAAGTCACAGTATCCATTTGTTAAAGACATAGTAAAAAATATGAGAACGGTATGTAATGTTCATGTTAGTGTTAAAGTAGTCTACTTCTCTCATTTTTTTTATCCTTTTTTTACTAAAGAAACATCAATAAAAATAAAAACATGCAAACAAACTAAAGATGTTCACCTAGGGCCAGTTAAGCACTCAAGCAAAAGTATCTATGTGAAACAATAAAGAATGATGATCAGGTGATCGAAAAAATATGATCTTTCCTAACCCAAACTTTCTTTAATTTTGGTTTCTTTATATCTTTGAGATGAAATCAACTACCTTAGTTTCCATTGGCATATTCTTGGACTTACTTTAAATTTTCAATTCATCCTAAATGAAGATGTAACAATCATGGTAGGATAGTAATAATTAGTCCTAAATTTAAATGCATTGAACTTCACTTGCCTCTTTTAGCCAATAACTTCAAGCTTTCTAATAGGATTTTTGAACATGTTATCATAATTTTCATTCATCCAAAAATAAGATGCAACATGCATAAATGGATGATGGTTATGAGTCTTACTATATGATGTATGAAAAGTATTATTACATTTAGGAGAATTTATCAAAAATCTACATTTGGGCCTAATATAACAATTCTTACCACAATGATGATAGACAAGTACACACTTAATAGATTTTTCAATCACAGGTGTAATTATTCTTTGTGTATAAGAGTAGGGTTAGAAGGCCTTATATATGTGGTTTTTGATGTTGAAAGAGTGGAGCTCACATCCTTATAACCAATGTCATATGTATTATATGAGGAGGACATGTTTGAAGTTTTTAAAAATTTAGTTGATTTTGAAGAAGATGGCATAGTGTTCTCGTCTATATATCCTAGCTGTATCTTGTCTCTTGTTGGCTTTCCATAATCAAGAACTTTGTTCAACCTTTCAACTCCAATTGTTAGCCTTCTTAGTACTTTCTTTGATTGTTATAGTTCCTACATAAGATTCTTGTTTTTTTATTTAATATTTTCAAGACTTGAATTCAAAATATTAGCACATTCAGACAGTTTAATTTTTTATTTTTCTATAATTGAGGAATTTATTTCAAACGATTTAAGTTTGTCATTTAATTTAGCTACTTCCTTTTTGCATCTTACATAATCTATGAATATTTCATTAATACTAATGACATTAAATTTGTTGAGTAGAAATTCACTATCACTTTCCTTATCATCTGAATAAATGTTAGACTTACTGAATTGGCTACCTGTAGTTGCAGTAAATGCCAAATATTTGTTGTCTGATTCAACTAAATTGTCATTATCACTTTTAGAGCTAGTAAATGCAGCATTGAAATCACTTATAGTTTGGTTCTTCTTGTTTACATAGTTAACTTCAAAGTGACCAAAATCCATACCTTCAAAACATTGAAGTTCAAAGGATTTAGATTTCTTAATATTAGAACTCACAGATTTGAGTTATCTCAAATTTTGGTCCTTTTGACAACTTGATTGTCCTTTATTTTGAGGATTTTTTTGTTTGAATTTTGTTCAATCTTTTGATTAAAAGTATTAGTTCTTCAATCATGGCAGTTTTGAAAGTGATACCTTTGTTCTTTGGAGGTTTCGAAAGCTCATCTCAAAGGTTTGAAGTGAGCCAATGATGTCCACATATTCATCAATGGCAGTGACATTTGCATAGAAGTGATCTAGTAATGAGTAGAGAATCTTTCAAACTATTTTAAAATTATCAATTTTCTTTCCAAGATTGGTAGAGGAGTTAGTAAGATCATATAATCTAATATAAAATTCAAAGAAAGTTACATCTTCTTTAATACTAAGATTTTCAAATTGACTTTGAAGTTTAGTTCATTTAACTTGAGTGGTTTCCCTATGGGAAACCTCTAAAAATTTCCAAGCATGCTTAGCAGTATCAACATGAGAAATACAATAAAACACATCAGTAGACATGACACTAAAAATAGAATTAATACCCTTTTAATTCGAATTGTTGGTAGTTTTACCTTGATTGGTCCATTCTCTTCTAGGCTTAGGAGTGATTACATTATCTTCAATAACTATAGGTGGTTTCCAACCATTAAGTACAAATTTTTAGACACTCTTATCTATAGAATGTAGAAAGGCTTCGAATATGGATAATTATACCCATCGAAGTAAGGTGCACGAGTAGTGGAAGAACCCTCCCATAAATGATCCATAACAAGGTCCTAGGAACACTAAGTGTATCTAGTGACTTGCTCTGATATCAAATGAGAAGTTACTTTTTTTACTTATGGATCTATTAGTTAGAAAGTGAGTGAATAGAATATCAACGAAAGTATGACAAATTAAAATTGGGAAAAATGGTCAAACATGCAACCGTATGTAAATAAAATAATGCAAAAATATAAAGATTAACACACAAGATTTTTAGGTAGAAACAACCTATGCCATACCAATTACCTAAAAGAAAAACCACTGATTTACCAGACCATCTATCCACTATGAAAAATAAGGTCCAATTATAAGGTTACTACTCAAACTACCTACCAAGGTAATGCCTCCAAGTAACTACTTACAAGCCACTACTTTCATTATAGTCTGTACAAGAAAAGTGTTCAGATCTAGACCAACTTTCTAATGAACTCGAGTCACACGAATTAATCAAACCTATAAATTGGCACCTAAAAATTTAACAAAATAACCCAAGTGAAAATGTGTATCCTAGAGTAGATTCAATAATTCACAATCCTAACATGATGATTTAATAAATATATTAGATAAATCAAAATCAACTAGCATCCCTAGAATAATCAGTTTCAGCACAAGTTCAACAAAGATAGCTTCATTAAATATAAATAATCAAAATAAATAATTATGATATAACACATACAATTATTTGATCAAGAATTAAAATAAAGTAGAAGCCATAAGAACGTATGACCAAAACATTATAAGCCAATTAGGTTTATTAATCAATCAAAATAACCATTAATATTTGATAGATTAACTAAATAAAGAAGCAAAAAGGAATTATGATCTTATATTTGCAAAACAAGAAATAGATTAAGATGAAGAGATTAATACTCTTGTTTGGTTAAAACAATTGTGAGCCAATGGTATGATTAAATAACATGAGTTGAAATCCTAGATCATATGTTAATTACAAACTTGTCCTTAAAGTATTTAGAGAAGCTAAAAATTATAAGGAAAATATAGTAAAAATACTAATTGGCTCAAATAAAAATAAGGTTAAATTTGAAAACTTGACCACACAATCGATCTAGTCAAGTTCAATCAATCAACTATGAATAGTTTGATCGATATAGTTAAATCTCGATTGATCAACGGAAAATATAAATTAATTTAGAAAACAATTGATAAATCTATCCATTAATCACGATCGATCTAGTTAATGTTTTGATTGATCTAGTCATATTAAGAATTAATTTAGTTAATTTTAATTAAGCTCAATGGATCTATCCACCACTCGATCCATTGAATGACCTATTTGAACAATATTCCTATATGTCTAATATGAAATCTAACATGCATAGGAATAGAGACATACACGGGATGTGATTGTTGAGACTCGATAGTTTCTTCGGCTTGAAAATACTCTTGAAAGGGACACCTAGAAACTAATACTATATAAAAATATTTTGTTCACGAATATCACCAATATTTTCAAACCTTATAGGTTTTCATAGTATGCATGCAAGGTTGTGTTGTTTGTGATTTTATTTTGTTTAACTTGGGATGTTTTTGGAAAATTACTTGCATTTGTTTACCCTTGATGCACAAATATCAATTGCATGCAAGTGCACAAATTATTAGTAGACTAATCATAAGATTACCCCAAGATTGGTTTCTAAAGAAATTACAAGTGTTTTAAAACTTAAATATTTTTTAGCCAAAAGAAAAATCCTAAACATTCTAAAAGTTTTAAGTTGAAAGATGATTGTAAACTCTAAAGTAAATAACTAAATTAAGGTAAATAAATTATATTCGAATAAACATGGATGAAAGAATATGGGAAGTTAGGTAGCTATCCATTCATAGAAAGAAGGAATTAAATTATTTCACAATATGGTTTCAAAAGTTAGAATTATTGACAAGGAACCCCTAATGATCATGGTGAGCTCCCACATTTGTCAATTAACCAATAAGTTCCTGCATCGGGCATGAAATCAATTAATTGGTAAACCTAGGGGAAATAAATCTAATTTAATCCAAATCAATGAAATTAAATTAGACTCTTGTTCATAAATGCAAAATCGAACATAGTTGATGTGTATAATGCTTATCTAAAATATTTTTTAATCATAATTCAAGATTTGATCTATCATTAATTCAAAATTACAGATGTAAAAAATATGAACAAGAAATAAGTTAACTTTTATATAAATAAAATTGTATAATTGTTCTTCCACTCATAGATGCAAAACTAAAGTCCTATACACAAAATTTAGCCTAATATAATTATATTAATTAAAATTAATTTAATTATAAAAATGTTCATAATACATAAATAAATAGATCTAACAATAAAAATACCTACTTTTGATATGTGATTTTCAAATCTGTTAATCTTGTAGTCCTTTATGTCTTTGTTGGCATTTCTATGTGCATAGCTTGTTTATTTTACTTGATTATCCTATCTTACTTTGTATAAGGTTGGTTAATATTGATCAATAATGCACACATTTACATAGTTAGTTACCCTTTGTATAAGAGCATGTTATAAACACACCATATGTTTTGTTTTCTTAGTATGTGTGCTGATGAACGAAAACCGGCATCGCCAATTCTCGCAAATACTTTGGTTTTAATATTTGTAAAACTCTCGCAAGTGCACGAATCATTTCGTAGAAAATGATAAGTATACTCCCAAGGTCGATCTAAGGAAGGAATGTATGTGGTTTTTAATTTATTATTCAAACTTTTAAAAAGCGAAATTAAATCCTAAACATCTGTCACACGATAGTTTTGGTTTTTGTGTTTCTAATCTAATAACATAAAATAAACATATATACAAATTAATTAAATATAATCTAAAAAGAATAAACATAGATACAAATTCAATAAATAAATATAAATACTGATTCAATAAATATTCATGCAAATTTTATCATTTATATTAGTGGAGTATTTATGGATATAATAACTAAGTTAATTATGCTTGCTCATATTATCTAGGTTATTAAAGATATAAATTGATATTTTATTGATTCTCTCTTTTTGTATGAATACCTTTGGTGGGGTTAGATACTCTTTGTTAACTAAACAAATCAATTAACACCTATGGGTGGGGTTGATAACTAATTTGGTTAATTAAATTAATTCCTTTTTCTAAGAGATTGAAAATGAACCATTTAAATGCCAATTTGGTGAGTTAGACGATTTAAACTTTATTCAAGGTGTCCAAATTAAACTTAAGAATTTAGTTATCAGTACTAACTTTCAAGTTTTAAAACCACTATTGAAAACATGTTGTCAATACATTTCCACATAATAATTCTTATAAAACTTTTGAAATAGAGCTTCAGCTCACAACTCTAGGGTGATTGTACCAACAAATAAAAAAGAGCACTACTCTAGAATTAGACCGGATAACTAAATCTTAAAGTCTAACTTTCAGATTTAAGTTTGTAATGAAAAATAATATATTTCTCTCTAACATCCTTAATATAAAATCTTGAATAAAAATAAACTCAATTCATTTTAGAAATTTTCACCTATTTAATATTTAGCAAACATAACAACGTTATTATTATATCATGATTATAAGCATATAGCAGTTAAATTTAATCACAGACAAATTAAATATAACATGTAAGAATAAAGCATAAAAATAGCGTAAAGAAAATAAAATCCTTACAGAACTTGCTATTCCTGCTTTAGAAAACCTCCAGCGAATTTGCACTTCCATTTATTGAATCAAAAATCTAAATTATTACAAAAACATTACAAGTTCCTCAAAAAAGAGAAGAACTCTAAACCTAAGACAATTGAACTAAAAACTAAGAAAAACTAAGAAAAGCTTAGAAACTAAGAAAGAAACTAAAGAAAACTCAAAAACTAAGAAATGAGAGAGAAAGAAAGAAGAGAGAGAAGTGAGGTTTTGAGGTGTTTGAAGGTGTGCTTTGAAGTGAATGGAAGAGGGTATTTATAGGTGAGGATGGAGAGAAAAAAATGAGTAAAAAACTGTTAAAAAAAATATAAAAAAATAAAAAACGTGTAGTGGACATGCTGAGGTCATCAATGACGTAGCGTGACGTACGTAGAAATTTCTTTGCGCATTGAAAAAATGGGTCAAAAACGCGTTGGGCATTGGTGGTGAGCAGCGCATTGCTCGGGCAGCTACACAGTCAGCGTTGTGACCGCGCTAGCGGCGGAAGAGGCGTCAGCCTTGTGGCCTTGCTCAACGGACTCTGGTATTTGAAATTTGCCGGTGCGCGATTGTCCGTGTTTTGTCATTTTTGACCTTTTCAACCCTTTTTGTTCAATTTTTCCATTTTTCTTGACCTTTTCTGACTTGTTTATTAATTTATTTGTGATGTATTGCTTCAAGTATTCTTCTTTGAGTCTTTACATTGCGTTTTTAGGCCAAAATTCTCGAAAAATAAAAAAATACCCGTGATTAGAAAAAGACAAATTTATATAAATATATGATAAAACATATAAATATATATATTTTTAATCAATTAATGTGCATAAAATCATGGTTATTTTAGTGCTTTTTGAGCACTAAATCTAACCCCCCAAACCAGTCTTGCTAGTCATTAGCAAGAGAAGCGATAAAAACTAAAAATTAAACTATCCTAAATCACTTCCGTGGATTGACACGGTTGCATTTAACTTTATGCAACAAGCCTTTAAACCCTAGGTTGCCCTAGTGGACGAGTTTGAGTCTCGTGAGGGTTTTCGATAATGATACCCACAAACATTGTACTAAATGTAAAAACAAAAGAAACAATAAAAACAAACAACTTAAAAATTAAATTTACAACAAAATCACAAATTATCAACATCTCACAAAAATGTCTCATACTTTTTAATCTCCTTTAAGATCATAATTAAAATCTCAAGCATAAGTTATTTTAATCTCTTTAAACAATCATGATTTATTATAATAATTAGTCGAAAATCATTTTCATATTTCATATCAAAAATGTATCAATTTAATTTCACCCAATTTCGAGTGTCATGAATCGAGTCGCTTCGAATCTATTCCTCACAAGTCAATACTCTCAAAACAGAATCCTATGGGTTCAAACACTCATACTAATGTATAAGCAAAAGAGTTGATGTATAGAAATGATCTTATATGTTCGCGTATGTATAAAGAGAAAAGTCTCAAAGTGTTATTTTAACAATGATCTCATGAAAGGAATCAAATGTATAAATTATAAAGATATCATATATAAAAATTATTTTCATGCATAAATCAAACTCATTAAGAAAGAATTTCAAGATATATGCCTTTTACAAATGAAGAAATTGCAATGACTTTTGGGAATTACTTCTTATGTCTTTCTTTTGTAATTAGCCTTTACTCACAACTTTGTAGGCAATGCTGGTTATAGTATGTAGATGATACTATTTTTATCTCTCTCTTTTTTTAGATATTTTTCAATATGTGTATTTTTTAGAGAGTCAACCCATGTACAGATTGTACATTTTTTTTGGATTTTGGTGAGTGGTTAATTTTGTGGCTTTTACGTTTGATCTTGGTTTAGGTAACCCAGGATATGTCTTTTTGTTTTTGTAGTAGTCATGCATAAATGAGATATAAGCATATCTTTATCAACTTCTACTCAAATCATTTAATCTAAGCAAAAATAATAATCAAAAATATATGATACTCTATTAAGATGAAAAAAAATTCATACATTCAATGCTAATACCTATAGAGATCATCTAAAAATTTGAAGAAATAAGAAATGTGTTTGGAGTAGAAAAAATATATATTTCCTCTGAATAAAGAAATTAGTTTCAAATTATATCTCACAAAGGTAGTCTCCAAAGCTAAAAAAAAACTTCATAAACCCCGATTTTGGGTTTAATATAATTTCTACATCTTATCAAGAAATACTAATTATGACAAAAACTAACTAATTATCAAAAATAATTACAAAATATTTCATGATATGTTTTCAAAAATTAATCTAACAGAGTGAAACTTTCTACTTAAATTTGATTTAAAGAAATGATAAACTTTTGTGAAACTTTCTTTTTTTTTTATTCCAAAAATTACTAAATCACACAGAATAGAAATAAAACCAAACACACAAAAAATGAAAAAGTATATTTTTTTTTTATTTTTTTTTTAATTAAGCATGGTAACTTTTCACCACCCCCAACCTAGAACTTACATTGTCCTCAATGTAACAACTGTAAATTAAAGATAAAGAGAAAAGAGAAGAAATATTACCTATTTCCTGAGAATGTGCAAGTAGTAATGGAAAATGCAGTGCATCCATCATATTCATCATTAAATTAATATCTGACAGATATGTAAACTTAACATCTCAACAAATATTTTTAGTTTTAACAATTTAAAAATTATTCACATGCAATTAAAATGAAATAAACAATAAAATTAAGTAAAGAAAACAAATAACAAACAAAAATTATTTTATTTTATTTTTTTTGTTTTTTTTGTTTTTTTTATTTTTTTTTTGGTTTTTATCTATTTTTTTATTGTTTTTTTTTTTTTTTACCTAAAATGATGGGTTGCCTCCCATCCAGCGCTTAGTTTAACGTCTTAGCAAGACGTATCTTTTTGGTGCTAAGGGTTACTCACCCAAATGCAATCCATTTGACAATGTTGTTTGGTTCTTCTAAATAAGGCTTGATACCTACGATGGCCGTTGACTTTGAGCGTTTTTTGTGTCTTGGAGTCCAATAGTTCCACTACTCCATGTTCAAATACTTGAACTATTTTGAATAGTCCATCCCATCTGATCTCGGCTTTCACGGAAACAACCTCGAACGAGAGTTAAATAAAAGAACTTTCATTCCAGGAGAAGAGTCTTAGGAACTAGCCTCTTGTCATGATAGCGCTTAAATGCGCTCCTTGTATAATTTGGCATTCTCATAGGCTTCATTCCTAATTTCTTCCAACTCGTGAAGGCCTGGAGTGTCGTTTTCACCTGCTTTATCTAAATCCATGTTTAACTCTTTAATTGCCCGATAAGCTTTGTGTTCAAGTTCAAGCTGGAAGGTAACGCTTTCCCAAAGATTAACCGGTGAGGCTCATCCCGAATAGGTGTTTTGTAAGCGGTGCGGTATGCCCATAAGGCATCATTTAGCTTAAATGCCCAATCCTTCCGACGGCCTTGCAGGTCGTTCGATATTCCACTTAATTTTCCTATTGCTCACTTCCACTCTAAGCGGAAGTTTGAGGATGATATGGAGTAGCTACTTTATGTGTGATGTTGTACTTGTTTAGTACTCCATCAAAGAGTTTGTTACAAAAATGGCTACCTCGTCACTTATTATAGCTCTAGGCGTCGAACCTCTGAATATGAAATCTTTCAAGAATTTCACGCAACAACATTAGCATCGTTGGTTTTGGTGGGGATAGCTTACACTTGGACACATAATCCCACAAGAACCAATATGTATTAGAAAACCATTAGATGGGAAAAGGACCCGTGAAGTCAATCCCATTACATCAAAGAGTTCAACAACTAAATTAGATGTCAAAGGCATTTCATCTCTTTTGCTTATGTTTCTTCTTTCGACATCTATCACATTTGTGCACAAAACATATGAGCATCTTTAAAAAGAGTGGGCCAAAGAATCGGTAATATCTTGCGGGCTGTCTTTTCACCTCCAAAATGACCCCCATTGATGAAGTTCAAGTGACAAAAAGTCGAGAATGCTCTTATCTTCTTGGTACACATCTCCGGATGACTTGATCTTGACTCAATCTTGTATAAATAAGGGTCATCCCAAAAATAGTCCTTAATAGTTTTTAAAAAACCTTTTCTTGTCCGGATATGAAGTGTTAGGTCGCAAAACACCGGGCAAGATAGTTTACAATATCCAATACCGTAGGTTCGGACCTATGAAAAATAAGCTGTTCATCGGGAAAGGTTTCAACTATATCGTCATTCTTTCTCTCATCTTTAAGAGAATTGAAGTGAGAAATCAACCTAGACAAATGGTGACTACTAAGTTTCTCCTTTCTTATCCTTGATTTCTAGGTCAAATTCTTGTAGAGTAAGACCCACCTGATTAATCTTGGCTTGGCGTTTTGGTTTACTTAATAGGTATCTTAAGCGGCGTGATCGAATGTCTGATCACTTTAGATCCTGCTAAATAAGACCGAAATTTGTCTAAAGAGAATACTATAGCCAAGAATTCCTTTTCAGGTGGTGGTGTAATTCATTTGGGCATCGTTAGTGTTTTGCTAGCATAGTAGATGACATGTAAACGCTTATCCACTTCTTTGTCCAGGTGCTCCTATTGCATAATCGGAAAGCGTCACATTATCTCAAAAGGTAAAGACCAGGTTTGGTGCCATTATCGCCAGGGTAGATGTTAGTTTCTCTTTCAAAGTATTAAAGGAAATAAAGGCGATCGTTGTTGAAGTCAAATTCAACATCTTTGGATAGTAAATTACATAAAGGGACGACTTATTTTAGAGAAATCTTTAATAAATGCGTCTGTAAAATCTGCATGTCCCAAAGCTTCTTATCCCCTTGCGGATGTAGAGGTAGTTTGGATATCAATTCAACTTTTGCCTTATCAACTTCAATACCCTTGTTTGAAATTATATGTCCCAAAACTATCCTTGTTGAACCATAAAATGACTTTTCTCCAACTAAGGGTTAGATTGCATTCAATGCATCTTTCTAAAACCAAAGTCAATTTATGTAAGCAATCATCAAATGAGTTCCCAAAGGCAAATCGTCCATGAAAATTTCAATGAACTTCACCGTATCGAGAAAATGGATATCATGATCTGGAAAGTGGCGGGCGTTGCATAACCCGAATGGCATTCTGCAAAGCAAATGTCGAAGGACATTTAAATGTGGTCTTTTCCCTGATCTTACGGTGCTTATGGGTACTTGATAATATCCTGAGTCCATCCAAAAAAACATTAAAATTAGGTACTTGACTAATCTTTCCAACATTTGATCAATGAATGGAAGAGAAAGTGATCCTTTTTCGTATATAAATTTAGTTTCCTAAAATCTATACGTTCTCCATCCGATTGATTATTCTAGTGGGAACTAATTCACTTTTATCATTTTAACAATTGTTATCGCATTTCTTTGGTACCACGTACCTTTGGACTAACCACACTATCCGCATGATAGGATAGATAATCCGCTTCTCCAACAATTTAAGGATTTCCTTTTTAACTACCTCTTGCGTGTTTGGGTTTAGTCTTCTTTGGGCCTCGTGCGGGTTTTAGCACCATCCTCCAAGTTGATCTTGCATACACATTTTTGGACTAATGCCTCTTATATCCTATACTCAAACCTATAGATTTCTTAAACTTGTTTAAACCTTTGATGAGTTCCTTTTCTTGTGGTTTGGTCGAAGGTTGAAGAAATTATCCTTGGATATGTTTCTCCTTCTCCCAAAAACACATATTTTAAGTGCTCGGGTAAGTCTTTGAGTTCAAGTTAGAATGGATTGGCCTCTTTAACGGATGAAGAAGCTGGTAGATTTAAAAGTGTACTAGATTTTGTCATCACTTCATTATTGTCTAGTTGTTGAGGTACCTTAATTTCTTCATCTAAATCTTAACAACCTTTTCAAGTGTAAGAACGGTTTCAAGCTTGTCTTCTATTACGGTTTGGAAAAAGGTGTTTTGGACAAGATTATCCAAAGGATCAACCGAATATTTCATCGATGGCGAAATAGAAGGGAAAGGTGAAGAATCAAAACTTTGAAATGAGCAGTCTCTCTAAGACTGTCATTGTCAAATTTCCATCTTGGACATCAATAATAGTTTTAGTAGTTGCCATAAATGGTCTACCAAGCAATATTGTATGCTCTGTCCAATGCCAGGATTTTCTTGCATATCCGAGAACCCACAAAGTCAACAGGTATTATCGGTTTGTCTACGTACCAAAACATCCTCAACTATTCCTCCGGATATTTAAGAGATCTATCTGCAAGTTGCGGGGGACATAGTTGTGGGTTTTAAATCCCACAGATTGGTGTGAGAATATAGAGTAGGGCATCAAATTTATACTAGCACCTAAATCAAGCATTGCTTTTACTTAACCTTCCTATCCCCATAGTTATGTTTATAATAAAACTTCCGAGGGTCTTTCAACAGGGGTAGTTTGTCTTTGAAAATCTGCTAGAAATTTCGATACTACTACTCGTTCATTCGGTTCATACCTCCTTTCTTAGTGTTCAACTCTTTGAAAAACTTGGCATATGAGGGCACATTCATGATCACTTCTAATAATGGTAAATTGATATTTACTTTAGAGAGCATATTAAAAGATCATTGAATTGCTTATCTTGTTTGGATTCTTTCAACCGGTGGGGAAAAGGTACTTGCATACGGTGTGGTTCATTTGTCTTTTGAATTTTGGGAGCGTCGGATGACCCCAATGAAGTTTTCGTAAGGCTTGTTAAGGTTAACACTTGTTTCTCCTTTTGCGAGATTAGAATATCGCCTTAACATTTACATGAACTACAAGGTAGTTTAGAGATTTCCGAGTAAGGCGGTATTGACTACCTTACCACTTCGAAGAGTTCTAACATCTTTTGCTTGATCGTTGGTGGCAACTTTCACAGTTCTTTCTTTTGCATTTGTTACCGGTTGCCCTAACTTTAGATTCAATTCTTTTTAACCGAAGCCTCGTGGTGTTCAACCTTTGATTAGTCATCGGTTGGTTGTCCGCGACTAACTTGAATAAAAAGCATTCAAGCTATCTTCTGGTTGGTTTAAAAGATTGGCTTGGTGGGTAAGGGTGGTTGTAGGTTGGGTGATTATAGGTGTTTGGATGATACTTTTGAAAATATTGGGCTTCCTACATGGCATCGACACTAGAATCACAAGTATTTGAACAATTATGAGTACCATGCCCGATTGAACAACACTGCTCACATACCTCTTGACTTGAAATTTGGTGAGACGTGAGGAATTTCACTTGTTTAGTCAATTCAGCAAGTTGCAAGGATATCTCGTTATCAAAGCCGACTTCATTGACCTTGCTTTCTTCTACCACCTCTTTGTTGGGAATTAGAACCCGATAGCTGTAGAGGTTATAGGTTTCCTCTGCGGTCTTTTCTCCTACAAGACTCTCCAGTGACATTATCAACCATGTATTGACTTTGTAGTGTCAATCCATCGTAAAAAAGAATTGGTTTTGTAGTGTAGTGGAAAGCTATGATTTTGACATTGAATGAAAAGGAGTTTGAATCGTTTCCCAAGCTTTACGTGAAAGGGCTCTTCGTTCATTTGAGAAAATGTTGCTATCTTTGTTCTTAGATCAACGGAGTCTTTTGATGGGAATAGAACCTACCCATAAAAATTTCATAGACTGCCTCCCAAGTTTTAAGAGAACACGATTGTAGAGTAATGAACCATGACTGAGCTTTATCTTTGAGAGTGTAAGGAAAACACCTCGTCCTAAGTTGATCTTCGTTAATTGCGTATGTAGTGGAAAGGTTTGGATAATAGCATAGAATTCTCGAATGAAATGCAAAGGGTCTTCATTAGGGATACCGTAAAAGGAAGGCAACAAAAGAATAATGAATCTTTTTCAATTCATAATTCCTTATGACCACTGCAATTGGATCTGGAAGTTACATTGCCAATGATTGGCATTGTATAGTCTTTCATCTTTTTACGCCTATCTTCAGCATCTCCCATGGTTGTTTGTAGTTGAAAATGATCCTCCTCCTATTGTGAATCAGCATTTTGCTCTTAAAAACAATGGTAGATATCTCAAAAAAAATGCAAGGAACCTAAATTTTTTTTTTTTAATTTAAACGAAGGGACACATGGAGCTTTTCTGTTGGGAATTAGCACCCAACATTTCAAAGAGATTATACGTTTCTGATGCAATCTTTTCTCCTATTGCTCCTCCTGCAGCGTTGTCGACAATGAACTGACATTGTTGTGTAAGTCCATCGTAAAAGAATTGGTTCTGCAGTCAGAGGGAAAGCTATGATGGGGACGTTGAGTGAGAAACATTTTGAACTATCCCAAGCTTAAATGGAATGGTTCTCGCTTCCATCCGAGAGAAAGTAGCAATCTTTCCTCTCGGCTACGATGTTTTTGATGGGAATAGAATTTTCCCATGAATTTATTGTAAATTTGACCCCATGTCATCGAGAGAACACGGGGAAGTGACATCAACCAAGCTTTAGCCTTATCCTTTAAGGTGTACGGAAAACATCTCATTCTGGTGATCCTCGTTTAGAATACAGGGGGAATGTTTGGACCGTAGCATAGAAATCTCTCATAAAGGAAAGAGAATCTTCATTAGGTAGCCCATAGAAGGAAGGAAGCATAGAAAAATGAATATTTTTAAGGGTCATAATTCCGGCGACTCCCCAATGGATAGCGGCTGATTCGTGCATACGGCCAAGTCTTACAAACTCCTTCATCGTGGTTTCACTAACATGTTGGTTTTCCTCCATTTCTTTTGGTTCTAGTAAAGGATTAAGATTTGGTTCTATGTTTGGCTCAAAAATCAGGTTGATGGTGGATCAGAGTGTTGTTGACACTTGTTTAAATTTATGAATATTATTTACATATGGTGTTAGGGGTTTCTGATCTCCTACCACGCGTAAATGATACTAGCGTAAATTTAAAACTCCGTCAACAAAAATAAAGAAATTAGAGAAAATTTCCATGGCATTTAATACAAAACACTAGAATTTTTTTTTTTTTTTAAATTTAATTTTTTTTTTAAAATAACATAATCAAGATTAGCAAAGTGTTCCAGGAAAGAATGGTGGTGCAATTTCTTAAAAACCAATTCTCACAATGGAACAACGTTAGGAAAGACTAGTGGCAAGAGCTTGAAGAACTAGTCTCCTAGAACTCCGCTTAAATTTTTACTTTTTACATGCACCTTTTTTTTTTTTTTTTTTTTTTTTTTTGTTGTAATTTTATTTTACTATTCACGCTATCTTATTTCTTATTAACTTAAAATTTTAAAATTTTAAATTTTTTTTATTTAATTTTTTTTTTACTATTTATTAACGGTAAAAACTTTTTACTTCAAATTTCAAATTTCTAAATTATTTTACTATTTATGCTATAATTAATTTTTTTTTATTTTTTATTTTTTATTTATTTATTTTATTTATTTTTTATTTTTTTATTTTTATTTCTTATGAAATTTGAAATTTGAAATTTGATTAAAATTTTTTTATTTTTTTTTATTTAAAAAAAAACAAATCACAATTATTTACAAAACAAAAATATTTTTAAAATTTTGATAAATAAATTAAAAACGCTATTCCTTCACGGCAATGATTGCCAAAAAAACTTGATGAGCAGCAAATCGTGAATTCATGAAATACTTTGGTTTTAATATTTGTAAAACTCTAGCAAGTGCGAATCATTTCGTAGAAAATGATAAGTATACTCCCAAGAGTCGATCTAAGGAAGGAATGTATGTGGTTTTTAATTTATTATTCAAACTTTTAAAAGCGAAAATTAAATCTAAACATCACCATGCGATAGTTTTGGTTTTTGTGTTTCTAATCTAATAACATAAAATAAACATATATACAAATTAATTAAATATAATCTAAAAAGAATAAACATAGATACAAATTCAATAAATAAATATAAATACAGATTCAATAAATATTCATGCAAATTTTATCATTTATATTAGTGGAGTATTTATGGATATAATAACTAAGTTAATTATGCTTGCTTTCGTATTATCTAGGTTATTAAAGATATAAATTGATATTTTATTGATTCTCTCTTTTTGTATGAATTCCACCTTTGGTGGGGTTAGATACTCTTTGTTAACTAAACAATTCATTTAACACCTATGGGTGGGGTTGATAACTAATTTGGTTAATTAAATTAATTCCTTTTTCTAAGAGATTGAAAATGAACCATTTAAATGCCACCTTTGGTGAGGTTAAAATGATTTAAACTTTATTCAAGGTGTCCAAATTAAACTTAAGAATTTAGTTATCCGAGTACTAACTTTCAAGTTTTAAAACCACTTATTGAAAACATGTTGTCAATACATTTCCACATAATAATTCTTATAAAAACTTTTGAAATAGAGCAGCTTAACTAATGGGCGATTGTACCAACAAATAAAAGAGCACTACTCTAAATTAGACCGGATAACTAAACCTTAAAAGTCTAACTTTCAGATTTAAGTTTGTAATGAAAAATAATATATTTCTCTCAACATCCTTAATATAAAATCTTGAATAAAAATAAACTCAATTCATTTTTAGAAATTTTCACCTATTTAATATTTCGCGTAAGCATAACAACGTTATTATTATATCATGATTATAAAACGGCTAGCAGTTAAATTTAATCAGAGGACAAATTAAATATAACATGTAAGAATAAAAAGCATAAAAATAAGCGTAAAGAAAATAAAATCCTTACAGAACCGACGCTATTCCCGATTTGCTAGAAAACCTCCAAGCGAATTTGCACTTCCATTTATTGAATCAAAAATCTAAATTATTACAAAAACATTACAAGTTCCTCAAAAAGATAAGAACTCTAAACCTAAGACAATTGAACTAAAAACTAAGAGAAAACTAAGAAAAGCTTACAGAAACTAAGAAAGAAACTAAAGAAAACTCAAAACTAAGAAATGATAGAAAGAAAGAAGAGAGAAGTGAGGTTTTGAGGTGTTTGAAGGTGTGCTTTGAAGTGAATGGAAGAGGGTATTTATAGGTGAGGATGGAGAGAAAAAATGAGTAAAAAAATGTTAAAAAATATAAAAAATAAAAAAACGTAAGTGGATGCCGAGGTCATCAATCACGTCAATCGATGGCGTAACGTCGTAAAGAACTGCAGTGAAAAATGGGTCAAAAACGCGTTGGGCGCCTATTTTAATTGAAGCGGCTAGCCATAGCAAGGTGAACAAGCGTTCGCTGCGCATGCTAATGTGTATGCGATCATCAAGCCTGGCTGCTGACTCTGAAGCCCAGCGCGCGGGACAGCATGAGTTTGCGGGCGCGATTTTGTCTTTTGACATTTTTGACCTTCGACCATTTTGTCCAATTTTTCCATGTTTGTGGACCTTTTTCCACTTATTTATTAATTTATTTGTGATGTATTGCTTCAAGTATTCTTCTTTGAGTCTTTACATTGCGTTTTTAGGCCAAAATTCCTGAAAAACAATAAAAATACCCGTGATTCCGAAAAAGACAAATTTATATAAATATATGATAAAACATATAAATATATATATTTTTAATCAATTAATGTGCATAAAATCATGGTTATTTTAGTGCTTTTTGAGCACTCATCATGTGCTAAATTATAAGTTGTGGTTTTTGTTTTATTGAGTTTCCTAGTATTTATGAAAAACTATTATACAATTTTTATAACAAAAAATTAAATTATTGTGTGCCTTGATGAGCTCTTCACTAAACCCCTTGATGGGTGATCAATAAAGCCTAGATGACGGTGGCCGACGAAGCCTCAGTGAGATATCCTGTGTGGTTGAGTTTTGTCTATAAATACCCCTTTGTTTGGAGATTTTTCAAAAATAGACCAATACTAAAATTGTGTATTTTAAAGATACAATTAAGATAGATGTCCAACTCTTGTAGAAGGATAACCCATATGATCAGTAATGAGTTGGCATCTTTCATTGTCATGAGATACTTTATTGTAGAATGGTCCATATTGATAGTCACCTTGGTACCAACCAAATAATTTCTAATTTCTCGAAGGCAAGCATAATGGCTAAGAGTTCCTTCTATTTAGTAGCGTTATTCATTTGAGCATCATTAAGAATTTTGCTTGCATAATATATGGCATGGAACATCTTGTCTCTTTGCTGCCCCAAAATATCCCAATAGAAAAGTCACTTGCATCACACATTAACTTAAAGAGCTTGCTCTAATTTAATGCTACTGTAACTGGTACTGACATTAATTTCTCACTAAGAACTCAAAATACCTCTAAACATTTATCATCAAATCTAATAGGCATGTTTGTTTCCAATAGATTGCACAAGGTTTATAGATTGTGCCCAAGAAAATTCCTAACTTCTCTTACACTAGTAGGTGGTGGTAGCTTCTTAATCACTTCTATCTTAGCTCTATCCATCTCAATACCCTTAGCTGAGACTTTGTAGCCCAAGATAATACCCTCATTGACAATGAACTGAACTTCTCCCAATTTAAAATCAAGTTGGTTTCTTCACATCTTTGTAGTACTAGGGAGAGATAGAATAAGAACTCATTAAATGTATTCCCAAAGGCCAAAATTTAATCCATGAAGATCCTTAATGCTTATCCACCATGTATGAGAAAATAGCCATCATACAGCATTGATATGTTACAATTGTTACATAACCCAAATGGCATTCTCTTGAAAGAAAAAGTTTAGTAAGGACATATGAAGGTAGTCTATTATTGGCCTTTGGGTGCCACAACGATCTAATTATAGTTGGAATATCCATCTAGGAGGAAAAAGAAGGAATGTTTGGCTAATTTTTCAAGCATTTGATCCATGAATGGGAGAGAAAAATGGTCCTTTATTGTAGATTTGTACACCTTGCCAAAATTCATACACTCTCAATCCTATGATTGTCTTTTGATGCACAAAATTGTTGTTTACAAATTTTATATAATTTATAAAATAGCTTATAAGTACATGAATCACTTATTAAAAATTATAAGTACATTTCCAAGGTCGGTCTAAAGAGGAATCATATGGGTTTTAAATATTTCAAGAAATTCTTAAAAACAAAAAATAACCTAAACATCCTGTAACGATTTTTTTGGTTTAAAGATCTAAACTACTGACATAAAAATAAAGATAGATTCAATAAAAATTTAGGCAGTTAAACATTTATCATGCAATTGAGAATTTATGAGATGCATTAGATAGTTAATTATGCTTGCTCAATTTTAAGTAGGTTATTAAAAATATGATTGATCAACACGAATTGTATGCAATGGGTACGCAAGTATACGTACCACAAATAAGTAATACAATGATAAGAAAAGATCGTTCCCATAGAGATTATGTAATTAGAAATTAATTTTAAAACTAAAAAGTAGAAATCTTGTGTTTTGAGAAAGAAAAATTAAAAGAACTAAAAATAAATACCAGTAATTAATTAACTCAAAATTAGTAGCT
Source organism: Hippophae rhamnoides (assembly GCA_033030585.1). NCBI lineage: Eukaryota > Viridiplantae > Streptophyta > Magnoliopsida > Rosales > Elaeagnaceae > Hippophae > Hippophae rhamnoides. Next base: position 4,071,616 of record CM065434.1, on the reverse strand, counting down.
AAGAAGATATATGAGAAAATATCTAGGAATACTTAATCTTCCAATTTTCTAAGCATGTAAATTACTAAAATCCCCTCAATTTAATTACCAATCAATTATATGATCGATTAAATTTAACCTAGCATGTATTCCTTTATCAAGTAAGCTACACACCTAATCACACTCTCATGTCAATTAAATTGCATACTACTCATTAAGTTCATCAATTATGGACCACATACATATGAATCACATATCTCTGCCTAGAAACTATGCATGTTATTTAATCATGACAAACAATTAAATAATTATCTCAAGTCTATTTAATTATCTTTATCAATTGTGGCTAAACAGTTAATAGTATAAAAATTAAATTAAATAATATAATTAAATTTAAATCATAATTGGGGTAAAAATATTAGATCATCACATATAGAAAATTGGGTACGTAAGACCCATAAATTAATAAATTAGCTAGACATAATTAATTTTATAAATCTTATATTGTTCATAAACAATGACATAAAAATTGATAAAGATAGTAGAAGAATAATAAATACAATCAATCTCTTAAATTGTAGGACCAAAATCCTCTTGAATCTCCACCATATTATATATCCTTTTAAACTTCTCTATTTTCTTGGTAGCTACTATATCTTCTCTCTCTTAATTTTTTTTATACTACTTATATTTTATGAGGTGTTATTTTGTATTTCTATTAAAAAACATTGATCAACATAAAATTGTATTGGGATTGAAATGCAAAAAAGATATGCGAAAAAAAAATGGACGAACTTAGTGCATGCTTTTCGCACTGAATATATATATAAATTCCACGTGTCATCATTTGAGATTAAGAGTTGAATAGGTGTAGTTTTGGATTTTCCTCTAAGTGTATCAAGGTATGTTTCTAAACACATCTACTTGTTAAATAAAGATCATAAAAAAATCCATAAAAGTCCCAACAAAATCTCCAAAAATTTAGAAAATTATTATTTTTCCAGTAAATACAAAATAATTAATTTTTATTTCGTTTCACCTATATTGACATAATTAAACACAAAATACGTATCTTCTTTGATATTTTAGCACAAAGTAAGACAAATAAGTGGTTTAAAATTGACCAAATAACTATATTTTCGTAGAATTGTCACACCCCAAACCTAACTCTTTGCTTACTCTCAAGAAAATCCATATCTATCTATCTCACATGATTAATAACATGAATTCATTTAATGCACCTAGGAAATCAACCCATATGATCATGCTAATCAATTTAATCTTAGAACAAGTCTCATAAGTCTATTTTTCACATCCCTCTCTACTAATAGAAATATACACTTAGCTAAATATCAATAATGGCTTTACATGCTTGTAATTTAAGGATTATGTCGATGTTGATAAATGAAGACATTCAGCCTCTTTCCACACCTTAACTTTCTTTTTACTCCTCATGTACTTTTTTACTACAATTGAGTTTTTCCTTGATATTTTAGTGCATCCTATCTTACCATTCTTTTCGTATTCTTTTATTCACATTGTTTTCTTTTGAAGCCTCACAACACCCCAAAACTTATTTTTCTCTTTTTGTTTAGAAAGGGGTCATTGTGTTGTGAGGTTTTCTTTTTCTCTTTTTTTCCTTTTTTTTATATATAAAGTGCATTACATTTCATCTCTATAGCACAACACATGATTGCATTTTTTTCATACAAGCTAAAGGTGCAAGGGTAAATTTAATGCTTATAGATTAGGTATAAAATGTGGCTTAAAGATATGAAAGGTTCTTTGTTAGGCTCAAATGGGTGACTGGATATTAACAATGGTTAGCTTGAAAGGCTCAATCGATCCAAATAAGGTCTAAATCATTTCTCATGCTAAATACTATTTAGAATTTCACCTTAAGGGATAATCAAATAGATTCTAAAACACAGTAGATCTCATCAACTCGTATAACTCACTACAAATTTTCTCTTAATAAGAACACCAAAATAAATCATGAACATGTGTATAAAAATTTAAATCAATCAATTAAAACTAGCAAGCACATCCCATGATTAATGTAAGTATCTTAACGTACATGTATGTCACATTCCTTATCCTAGTCATGACAACCAATTTTTATCAATGGGTTCATATGTTTTATATTAAGCATTCATGCATATAGTTTCTAGGTATTTATCAATTTATACCCAAATCATGATTAAAAGCATCCTAAAATATTCTAAAACTTAAAAATGTGTACTAAACACTAAAGTAGAGAATGAAGTTCCCTCCCTAAACATAAATTACACATTGTACCCAGTGCACATATAAATATGAAAAAGTAAAAGAAAATAAAACTCCCTTAGTCTTGGCACACCACATCCATAATTGAAATGTTCAATATTATTGCATTATTGCTCTCCATATTTATTCACCTACAAAACAAAAAGAATAAAACTATAAGTAAAATAACATTGGGTTTCCTTACAACAAGTGTCACATTTAATGTCCTTAACTAAATAGTTGTACCAGCTTCTAAGTTGTATCCTTCTATGTCCATTTACTATTAGGTTTGCCAGGAAATAGTTTGAGTATTGAATTGTTCAATAATACTTAATGTACTAGTTTAAAAATATAGTGCTCAATTCTCTTATCATGCCATATTTTTGTTTTCTTTTTATACTTTTTGGCATTCTTATAAGCACTCACCATAGCTAATCTAATTTATGTATTTACAACATCCTTTTCACCCCTCTATTGGAATCTTCCACTTGCCTACTTGATCGGGGATGGTAATGTAAAGGTGTGAGGTTTCACCTTTATGGCCTTTCAATAGATGGTTTGAACTTAGATCCTATCTCAAAATTATCCACAACCATATTAGGTATACACATGGGAGGTGTAGCCTCCAAATAGTTCGCATAATAAACAATATTAATCATAGATCCATACTTTCAAAATTAAAATAGATTGAGTTACTTCTTGGTGAGTTTACTTCATTATTCATAGCAACATGGTAATAGTATTAAGTATGGGTGAATCAATAGATTTTTTTAAGTTATCATCATGATCAGTAACACCTATTCTAAAGAATTTATTAATATTATGAATATCAAGGGTTTCAAATGCTTTAAAAACTTTAAATTTTTATTGTTCATCTTGCACTCTCATTTTAATCTCACCTTTATGTACATCAATGATTTCTCTTTCAATTACTAAGAATGGACGACCAAGTTTGATAGAAATGTTATGGTTCCCTTCCATGTCTAGTATAATGAAATCTGCCAAAAAAATGAACTTGTCTATTTTTACTAGCACATTTTCATTCACACTCTAAGGTCACTTAATTGATCTATCTACCATTTGTAATGTTATGGAAGTGCATTTTCTTTACCAACCCCCAATATTTAAAAGGACATAATAGCATAAGTTTAATGCTTGAACCAAAGTCACATAGTGTTTTCTCAAAGTTAATATTCCTAATTGTGCAAAGAATTTCAAAGCTACCCGAGTCTTTAAATTTTTGGGGTAGTTTCTAGCAAGGATGGAAAAACATCCTTCAATCAAGTTTATTGTTTTCTTATCTCCAAGCCTCATTTTCTTAGACAAGATGTCCTTCAAAAATTTGGTATAAGAAGGCATTTCTTCAAGTGCATCTACAAATGGTATATTTATATGCAGCTTCTTAAAGACATCCAAAAATTTTAAAAACTGTGTATCTAACTTTTGGTTTTATAGTCTTTGAGGGAAAGAAATAGTGGCTTTGTAGAGGTTACTCTTTTTTGGCTAAATGTTTTCCTTTCCAATGCTATGTTTATCCACTTATTCCTCCTCATCCTTTTTAGCTTCCTTTTCCTCCTTATTCTTTTGAGTCCCATGTTCCACTTCATCATTTTGAGTCTCATGTTCCTCCTCAAGTTTTATCACTCCTCAATGCTATGGCATTACAATGCTCATTACCTTTTTTTCTTGGGTCCATAATTGTGTCACTTGAAAGGTTACCTTGAGGCCTTTGACTTATGACCTGAGCAAGTCATTTGGAAGGTTACCTTGCATTAAATTTTTCAACTTTTTGTAGCATTTGAAACATCACTAGTTTTAGTTAAAACTAATTAGCTTGAATGTTTGGTCTTCTAATACTTAGATCCAACCCTTCCAACATAGGTAATTCATAATCATCCATTAAAGGTATTTGGTTCTTCAAATTTAGCTCATTATTTTTTATTTCTAGTGGATTGTCCATTTCTTTCACTTAGGTGAAAACTTTTTTTTATTATTGATCTCAAAGTATGCTCGATTTCTTGATTGATCAACACAAATTGTGCAATTAATACACAAGTATTCGTATCACAACAAGTAATATAATGATAAGAAAAGATCGTTCCCACAAAGATTATCTTATTAGAAACTAATTTGTAAAAATAAAAATCAATTTTTTGGTGTTTTTATGTTTTAAGAAAGAAAAATTAAAAGAACTAAAAATAAATAACAGTAATTAATTAACTCAGATTTGGCAATTAAGAAGATATATGAGAAAATATCTAAGAATACTTAATTCCCTAATTTTTTAAACATGTGAATCACTAAAATCTTTCCAATATAATTACCAATAAATTACATTATCAATTAAATCAAATCTAACATATGTTTCTCTCTCAAATAAATCACAAACCATATAGTAATTAACCTAATCACCCTCTTATGTCAATTAAATTGCATACCACTCATTAAGTTCATCAATTATGGATCACATATGTAAGAATCATATATCTCTACATTGAGACTATGCATGTTATTTAATCAAGACAAACAATTAAATAATTCTCTCAAATCTATTTAATTGCCTTTATAGATCAATTGTTGGTCAAACAATTTATAGCATACAAATTAGATTAAATAATATAATTAAAATGAAATTATAATTAGTGTAAAATATTATATCATCACATGTAGAAAATTGGGTTCATAAGACCCCTAGATTATTAAACTAGCTAGATACAATTTTGTTCATAAAGTGAATATTTTTCATAAAGAAAGACATAAAAATTGATAGAGAAAGGAGAAGAAAAAGAAATACAATCATTCTCTTAAATTGTGGCACCAATCTCTTCTTGAATCTCCAGAAAAATTATATCTCATTTTGAATTTTTCACTATTTTTTTCTTGGCTCCAAAAACTCATAAAAAATTGATAATTTTCAATAATTAGGGTTTATGGAAAAATTAATGGGTTAAATTAGGCTCAGATGAAATATGGATCATCATATTTGCTTTTGATCAAGGGTTAAGATAAAAAAAAGGAAAAATTAATAGCATTGGTAGATAAGAATGTAACACATGGCATGGGATATCCACTGGGCAAATCAACACATGATGCATGGCATGATGAACTGGTCGTGTTCAACGTATGCTAAGTCAACACCATGTGGCAAGCTATGATTCATGATTACGACTTACCTCATGCCCTAGTGGGAAGAATGGATGAATCAAGTGACGATGTGTGTCACACAAGTTGACCGTGCAGTGAAACTCAAAACTAACATCATACCAACACGTGGCATGGCTTACATTACTTGATAGACACGGTGATGTACGATTGGCCCTATTGGCTTGTGTGGCATCCACATGTCATGCCTAGTTAGCTCACATGCTTACATGGCATAATCTAATTGGTCCTGCATTAAAAAATTCATAAAATTCCAAAAACTTTCAGAAATTTCTCAAATAATATATTTTCACCCTTATTCATGAAAAAGTTCATATTTAAATATTTTTAACACCAAAAGAACTTTTTATTGAATCAAACAAGAAAATATTAAGCAAAGAAATACACTAATGACTCTACTTTCATAAAGTCAACAAGGATATAAAAACAAAAAAAAATTTCCACACAGAATTTGCTAATGCAATAAAGCCAAATATTGTTCTCACAGAATTAAAGGAGATATCAAAATTGAAAATAAATAACTAAATAAATCAAAATTAAAATTAAAAAATAAAATAAATAAAAATAAAATAAAAATTGTGTGCAATAGGTACATAAGTATACATATTGCGAACAAGTAATATAATGATAAGAAAATATCGTTCTCAATGAGATTATGTTATTAGAAACTAGTTTTAAAACTAAAAAGTAAAGATTAATTTTTTTGTGTTTTGAGAAAACAAAATTAATAGAATAAAATTAAATAGCAATAATTAATTAACTCAAAATTAGCAGCTAAAAATATATATGATAAAATATCCAAATATACTTAATCTTCCAATTTTCTAAGTACGTGAATTACTAAAATCCTCCAATTTCATTACCAATTGATTATATAATCAATTGAATCTAACCTAGCATGTATTCCACTTTCAAGTAAATTACACACCATATATACTAATTAACCTAATCAATCTTATGTCAATTAAATTGCATACTACTCATTAAGTTTATCAGCTATGGATCATATACATACGAATCATACATCTCTACCTAGAAAGTATGCATGTTATTTAATCAAGATAAAAATAATTAAATAATTCTTTCAAATCTAATAAATTGCATCCATAGATCAATTGTAGTTAAACAATTAGTAGCATAAAAATTAGATTAAATAATTTAATTAAATTGAAATTATAATTTGGGTAAAAATATTAAATCATCACATGTAGAAAATTGGGTTAATAAGACCTCTTGAATAATAAATTACCTAGACATAATTAAATTCTTAATCTTATATTTTTCATAAAGAAAGACAAGAAAATTGATAAAGAAAGGAGAAGAATAATAAATACAATCAATCTCTTGAATTGTACCACCAATTTTCTCTTCAATCTCCACCAAATTGTATCTCCTTTTGAACTCCTTTATCTTATTGATAGCTATTATATTTTTTCCCTTAATTTTGTGTTTTTTTATACTCATTACTTATATTAAATATATATATATATATATATATATATTAGAATTATATTATAATTAAAATGCGAAAAGGATAAACGAAAAAAAGAAACTAAGGGCTCTCTGGGTGTGATTTTTGTGCTATAAAGATATATGTGTGTGTATGTGTGTGTGTGTGTGTGTTACAAATCACCAGATGTTATAATTTGAGATTAAGAGTTGAATAGGCTTAGAGGGTTTTCTTTTAAGTTCATCCATGTATCTTTCTGAGTACATTTACTTATCAAATAAAATCATAAAATAATCTAGAAAAATCTAAATAAATAATTTTTTTCAATAAATATAAAATAATTAATTTTTAGCTCGTTCTACCTATATTGACATAATTAAAACCAAATTAAGTATTTTTTTTATATTTTAACACAAAGCAAGAAAAATAAATGACTTAAATGTGACCAAATAAATCTATTTTCATAGAGTTATCAATTAATCTTATTGATCTTCATTTTTATAAGAAATAATCCTAAGATTGGGATCAATTTCGTTATTAATCAATTATCCATTAAAGTTATTTGGCAGGGATCAGTAATTGATGGTTAACTAAATTTTGCTTTATTCTTAAAGATTTAATAAACCATTTAATTGATGCTTTTGATAGGGCTATCAATTTAAAATTTTATCATTATGTCTTAGTTAGGTTTATGATTTAAGTATTTGAGAACTAACTTTCAAATTTCAAAACTACTAGAAGGATATGTCATTAATATATCTTTCAATAAAAATTCTTATAAAAATCCTTGAAATAAAGCATGCATGAAAATAAATTTTGACTAAAATTATCTAATATCTAAGAGTATTACTATAAATCATATTCAGATAATTAAATCCTAAATCTGACTCTCTTGTTTTTTATGAAAAATACTTCGTTAATATATTTTTCATTTATAAAATTGTTTTAATCTTGATAAAGAAATAAAACTTAATTCATTTTATAAAAATGTTTAGTCTACATTAATATTTCACAATCGTAACAACATTACTAATATCTCATACTAATCTTAGTATTGTTTATGTTCTGCAAAACCTCCAAGCAAAATTTCCAAGAGCATTTATTAAATTAAAACTAAAAACTATTAAATAAAATAAATTTTTTCACTCTCATATGAGAGAAGAAATTTAAACTAGATAAAAGAAAATCTAAGAAATTAGCTTATGAATGAAGCTATGGCATATGAATTACAAAAGAGAAAGGGTTCTATTTATAGGTGGAGAAAATGAGAGCAATATGGATTATTTAGACTAGAATCGCGGCATACAAATGTTTCACGTCATGGCATATACAGGTTGTACACAGTTTTGGCTTGATCCATTACATTTGTATACTGACATACAATATTTTTACGCTATAGCCAGCATGGAATTGGGGATGCATTGTATCAATCCTTTTACCTCATGCCATAACACATGTAATTTCCACTCCTAGCATGCACTATTCTCATTAATTTTGAACCCATATTTTCTTATATCTCTTTTTATTATTTGAAAAATATGTAATTCCTTACATATGTTATCTTTTAAGCTTTAAAATTGTGGTAGAGTGCTTTAGATATAGTCTTCAAGTGTTTAATCAATCTAATTCTTTTTGAAGCTAAAATACCTATAAAACAACAAAATGTACCTATGATTTTGAAAAGATAGATTTCTTTAAAATGATAGTAAAACTAATCAAATACAAATATATTAATTGTTAAAAATATATAAAATCACTATATACTCATGCTTTTGAGCACTTATCATCCTTGTGGCTATTAACTCATTTGTTATCATAGTGATTCCTCCTTTTTTTGGTACACACTGGACTAGACTTATCCATTCACTATTTGATATTGGATAGATGATGTCCATATCCAGCTACTTAACATTTTCTTTCTTCACCACCTCTTTCATAATAGGGTTTAATCGACATTGTGCATCCCTAGTGGGCATAGCTCCATCCTCTAACAAGTTATATGCATGCATATGGATGGGCTTATGATGAGTACTCAAAAATCACTAAAATTATCATGATTTTATTCACTTTAATTGATTAAAAATATATATATTTATATGATTTTATCATATTTCTATATAAATCTATCTTTTCGGAATCATGGGTATTTTATTGTTTTTCAGGTATTTTGTTTAAAAAAGTAACTTAAAGACTCAAAGAAAAATACAGGAAGCAATACATCACAAATATATTCATAAATTAATTGAGGAAAAGTCAAAAAAGATGGAAAAATTGGACTAAATGGGTCAAAAGGGTAAAAAATGTCAAAAAGGAGAAAATCGCGCACACAACCGCGCGCACCGCGCCAACACAACGCCCAGTCCGTGCGCGCCCCTGCTCCATTCTACGTGCGCCACCACGCACCACCTACCCGCTGACGTCAGCTGATGTCATCATCACCTACTATGCATTTCTTCCATTTTTAATCATTTTTTCACCCACTTTTTATTCCTTTCCTCACCTACAAATACCCGTATTCTCTTCATAACAAAACACATCTTCTTCTCTCTTTCTTTCTCTCCTTTCTTAGTTTTTAGTTTTTTTTTTGTTTTAGTTTTTCTTAGTTTTAGAGTTCTCTTTTTGAGAAGAACTAATTATTTTTTTGTAATTTATTTGCTTTTTGATTCAATAAATGGAAGTGCAAATTCTGTTTGGAGGTTTTTCAGCAACAGGAATAACATCAATGTACTGTAACGATTTTATTTTTTTTACAATTATTTTTTATGCTTTATTCTTACATGTTATATTTAATTTGTCTGTGATTAAATTTAACTTTGCTGGCTGTTTGTAAACATGATATAACAATAATGTTGTTATGCTTGCTAAATATTAAATATGTAAAAATCTCTAAAATGAATTTATTTTATTTTTATTCAAGATTTTATATTAAGAATGTTAGAGAGAAATATATTATTTTTCATTACAAACTTAAATCTGAAAATTAGATTTTAAGGTTTAATTATCCGGTCTGATTTAGAGTAGTGCTCTTTTATTTGTTGGTACAATCTCCCGGTAGTTAGAGTGAAGCTCTTTTTCAAAAGTTTTTATAAGAATTATTATCTAAAAATGTATTGACAACATGTTTTCAGTAGTGGTTTTAAAACTTGAAAGTTAGTACTCGGATAACTAAATTCTTAGGTTTAATTTGGACACCTTGAATAAAGTTTAAACTATCTAACCCCACCAAAGGTGTCATTTAAATGGTTCATTTTCAATCTCTTAGAAAAAAGGAATTAATTTAATTAACCAAATTAGTTATCAACCCTACCCATAGGTGTTAATTGATTTGTTTAGTTAACAAAGAATATCTAACCCCACCAAAGGTGGTATTCATATAAAAAAGAGATAATCAATAAATATCAATTCATATCTTTAATAACCTAAATAATATGAGCAAGCATAATTAACTTAGTTATTATACCCATAAAACTTCCACTATTATAAATGATAAAATTTGCATAAATGTTTATTGAATCTATATCTATGTTTATTTTTATGTTCTTAGATTAAAAACATAAAACCCCAAAATATCGTGATAGGATGTTTAGGATTTAATTTCATTTTTAAAAGTTTGAATAATAAATTAAAAACCACATATATTCCTTCCTTACATCGACTTTGGGAGTATACTTATCATTTTGTACGAAATGATTCATGCACTTGCAAGAGTTTTATAAATATAAAACCAAAGTATTGGTAGGATAAGCAATGTCAATTTTGCTCATCATCTTATGCCTTTGATGTTGGAAATAGAACAATCCATAACTCTTTTGAGTTTATTAAGCACCTTCAATAGTGACTCTTCTTACTCCATACTTAGATTAGCAAAAATTATGATTGGAAGTGTCTTGTTTGCACCCAAAAATTCATAATGGAGATGGTTTGGTAAAGGTTTGAGCTCTAACTTATGTGTCTTCTTAAAGGATGTTTTGAGGCTAGAATATGTCTCAAGACGCTCCAAAACCACATTAGATACACGTATAGGAGGTGTAGCATCCATATACTTCACAAAGCCAACAATATCAACTTGTATCATTGATTCCACAATTTCATAATTAAAGTTAGTTGAGTTATTTAAAGTCTTAAATATGGGTGGTTTAACAAATTTATTCAAATTATCATCATGAGTGTGTGTGCCTAAGTGATCTTCATGGTGTTCATCAACATGTGTGTTCATAGGATTAATAAACGTAAAGTCTAAAGTGTCACTAAGGCACATATTATGAAGCACATCAGGGTGTAGCTTATCAGTAACATTGATCTTAAAATATGCACTAATATTATTAGTATTAGAAATTTAATTACTTTAAAAGCATTAAATGTTACCTGTTCATTCTGCACTCTTATTATGAGCTCACCTTTTTTTACATTAATAAGTGCTCTTTTGGTTGCTAAAAATGGATGACCAAGTATGATACAAATGTTACTATCCTCATCCATGTCCAATATAATGAAATCTACCAAAAAGATGAATTTGTCCACTTTTAGTATAACATCTTCTACCACACCCTGAGGTCGCTTGATTGACTTATCTATCATTTGTAAAGTTAATGAATTGGGTTTGGCTTCACCTATCCCCAATCTCTTGAAAATTTATAGTGGTATAAGGCTAATACTTGAATCCAAGTCACATAGTGCCTTGGAAAAGTGTATATTCCCAATTGTATAAGGGATGTCAAAGCTATCCAGATCTTTCAATTTTTATGATAGTTTTCTACGAGGATGGCACTACAACTTTCAATCAAGGTTATTTTGTCATTATCTCTAAGCCTTCTTTTCTTAGACATAATATCCTTCATGAATTTAGCATAAGAAGGCATTTGTTCAAGTGCATCTACAAATGGTATATTTATGTGTAGCTTCTTGAAGACATCTTGAAAATTTGAAAACTATGTGTCTAACTTTTGCCTCTATAGTCTTTAAGGAAAATGTATCATAAGTTTATAGAGGTTTCTCTTCTTTAAAAAAATTATTTCCTTTTTAGTACTCTTTTTGTCCACTTTTTTTCCTCATCCTTTTTTAGATTCCTACTTTTATTCTAATTTTTTACCACTCCTTAAGGCCATTGCTTTACAATGGCCCTTACCCTCTCTTTTTGGGTTTACTTTTATGTTACTTGGAAGATTACTATAAGGTCTTTCACTTATGGTTTAGGCTACTTGTTCCATTTGGATTTCCAAATTCTGGATAGAAGCCCAATGAGTGCACTCTATGTGATCCACTTTTGTATTTACAGAATGGATGAAGTCTTTCATCATTCCTATTAAAGCACTTGTGTTTTCTTCACTGGATGGCTTCTTATTCTGTGCTTGTGGTTGTTGTGGTTGTTGAAAACATGGTGGTGGGAAGGGTCAATGGTTGAATTGATTACCAAACTAATTATTGTTGTTACTTCAATACAAGTTTTGGTGGTTTCTCCCTCCTAGGTTGTATGTGTTTAAGTATGGGTTTCCTTGGCGGTTTTGGTTGTTGATATAGTTTACTACTTCAGGAAGGTTCCCATATGCCTCATTAGAGTGAGATCAATTGCAATAATCACACACCACGAATGAACTTTATGCCATATTTACTCCTACATTTCCACCATCTAACTTCTTAGTTAAACCTAATAGCAAGGAATTTGTTTGAGCTTGCAATGCTACTATGATGTCTACATCTACTACTCTAGCCAATCTCCTTGGGTTAAGCCTTTCCATGGGCAATTGGCAATTATTGGATGCCATATCATCAAGTAGTGTAAAAGTTCCTTTTTAGCTTCACTAATTAAAGTCCTTTTTAACTACAACATCAATCATGATCCTTTGTTGCCCCATTAATCCATTATAGAATGTTTTCAGTTAGAAGAAAGTAGGAAGACCATGGTATGAGCATCTTTTTAACAGCTTTTTATAGCATTCCAAAGCTTTACAAAGTGATTTTCCTTCAAATTACTAAAAAGATGTTATGTTTTTTATGAGCTTAGCTATCTTTGCTAATAATTTCTGAGCCAATTGATACCATGTAGTGATTGACCCAGTAGGTAGTGACTGTAAGCAAGCCTTAGCCTTATCCCTTAGTGAGATAGGAGACAAGCGAAGGTTAATTGCATCATTTGATACACCATTCATCTTGAAGGTGTCAGATATTTTCAAGAATGAAGCCAAGTGAAGATTTGGTTTATTGTTGACTAACCCTCTAAACTCGTTTGCCTGCACCATCTAAATGGAATATGGCTTGAGTTCAAAATTTTTAGCATTGATTCTTGATCTATAAATAGATGATTGGGCTTGATAACTGTATTTTATACAGTTATTTTCATCGATTTTATTAATGATAATTGCTATGTTCTTTACATTTTTGTTTAATTTTAGTTAAATAAATTAATATTTACCTTTTATGTGTTAAGAAATACATTTTTACTAAAATTAAATAATTTGTATCAAAAATGTACTTAATTTCATATTTATGTCCACAAATATAATTTCAAATAATATAGTTCTTAATTACAATTTCTAAAAATCGAAAATATAATTTAAATTGAATTTGGGCTTAATTATAATTATTAAAAGTTTAAAAATTTAATTTAAAATTAGCAAAGGGCTTAACTGTAATTTAAGAAAGTTCAAAATCTAATTTTAAATATATTTGTGGGTCAAAATACAATTAAGGAAAGTTTTAAATTCTGCGCACTCGCATCATTCAACGTGTCCATCACATACCGTTCGATCAGGAAATCAATGGTCCCGATGTAGCGAGTGCATTCGAGACGAAGTAGAAGCGCGTTCCAGTATTTCTCGCACGGCTCGGCGTGTCCGTGGGGCCCACCTGCCGCGCAGGCCGGCGTGCAGATGGGACCCACATGTCGGCTGTGCAGAAATTCTCCCAAGGCGTATCTCTGTCCGTTGGATCAGATGAACGGTCCAAAGTGAAGTGCGTGGAACCAAGCTATCGCGCACCGAACTGTTTGTCTAAAAATCGTGTGCGACGTGGTTCATCGAAGCGACGTGCACCATCAAGGTCTCCTGAATAAGAAGTAGCCACGTGTCTCCTTTATTTTGAATCCAACAATATTATGACACGTGGTATTTTACAATGCGCGCGACCGCGCTGGATCACGCCCCGTTTGCATCCGTTGCCACTCTTTTCTCGGCGCCCCAATCCCGTGCTTCTGTTCTGCGTGCGCCCGTTCCTTTCAACGAATGAGATGCGGCCACGTGTCCCACTATTTGTTTCAGTGAATCAGACTCTGACACGTGGCATGCACTTTGATTTTAAAAAATGCAGAAACGGCGCCTGTCTACGCGTGATTCTAATTTTGTCGATATCGAATTTCAAAACGCGTCGAAATTAGTTTCGAGGGAATATTTTTTTACGCGTTTCTGAAATAAAAAAAATAAAATAAAAAAAATGTAATATTTCTGATGTATTTTTTTGGCTATAAATAGTTGATATTATAATAGAGTTTAGAAGTTTTTTTTGTTTAGAATTTTTGTGGTATTAGGGGTTGGACTACAGAACACGCAGAAGCCATTTTTTGGCTTTTGTTGTGTTCTGCGTGTGCCAAATATTTCGCTACATGATGTTTTAATTTCCTTTCTTCTTCTTTTAATTTTTCTAAATGTGTTGTAAGTTTTATTTTAATTTAATGAAGTAATTTAATTTTTCTAGGGTTGCATTTGATCTAAATTTATGAAGCTTTGATTTTAATTATTTTTGATAGATTTATAAGACGTTTTGATTTGTTCATTCTATTTTGTGCTTAATGCTTTTTGATTATTTACGAATTTTATCAAAACGATTTGTGGCATAAAAATAAACTTGAGAAAGGCATTTTTGTGTATATTGCTCGTAAATAGAATGACATGTATGATGAAGGATAGGAATATACCCTAATTGTATGTGTGGCCATTGAAAACTTAGAACTTAATGAATCTTATTAAATTTAATTCTCATAGAGATATAGTGAATTAATTTAACGAGGTGTGTTTGTACGGAGCTCGGAAGAGATGTATGAATAAAAAAAGAAGTTTTCGGTTGACAAATTAAATGTACTAAAAAATATAAATCCAAAGAAAATAATATGATTGGAGTGGAATAATTTGGTGAAAAATTGCAATCCTAGAGTTCTCTTATTTTCTTTTTACCTTTTTCTCAATCAACGATTGTTTTGGATAAAATCAGAGAGATACAATTTTAGTACTCAACAAACTATAGTAACAAATCTCCATGCAGAGTGGGACCCACATGTCGGCTGCGCAGAAATTCTCCCGAGGCGCATCGCTGTCCGTTGGATCAGATGAACGGTCCAGATTGAAGCGCGTGGAACCAAGCTGTCGCGCACCAAACCATTTGTCTAAAAATCGTGTGCGACGCGGTTCATCCAAGCGGCGTGCACCATCAAGGTCTCTTGAATAAGAAGTAGCCACGTGCTTACTTTATTTTGAAGCCAACAATATTATGACACAACCTCATCCAGCCGCCATAGTCCCTTAGCAAGAGTACAGCGATAAAAAACTAAAAATTAAACTATCCTAAATCACTTCCGTGGATTGACACCTTGCATTTAGCCTATGCAACAAGCCTTTAAACCCCTAGGTTGCTAGTGGACGAAGTTTGAGTCTCGTGGAGGGTTTTCAAGAATGATACCCACAAACATTGAACTAAATGTAAAAACAAAAGAAACAATAAAAACAAACAACTTAAAAATTAAATTTACAACAAAATCACAAATTAACAACATCTCACAAAAATGTCTCATACTATTTAATCTCCTTTTAAGATCATAATTAAAATCTCAAGCATAAGTTATTTTAATCTCTTTAAACAATCATGATTTATTATAATAATTAGTCTAAAAATCATTTTCATATTTCATATCAAAATGTATCAATTTAATTTCACCCAATTTGGTCATGAATCGTAATTCGCTTCGACTCTATTCCTCACAAGTCAATACTCTCAAAACACCGAATCCTACGTGGTTCAAACACTCATACTAATTTATATGCGAAAGAGTTGATGTATAGAAATGAACTAATATGTTCGCATATGTATAAAGAATAAAGGCTCAAAGTGTTATTTTAACATTGATCTCATGAAAGGAATCAAATGTATAAATTATAAAGATATCATATATAAAAATTATTTTCATGCATAAATCAAACTCATTAAGAAAGAATTTCAAGATATATGCCTTTACACATAAAGAGAGTGCAATGACTTTAGTGGAATTATTTCCTATATCCTTCTTTTTGTAATTAGCCTTTACTCACAACTTTGTAGGCAATGGGTTATAAGATGTAGATTATACTATATATTCTTTATCTCTATTTTTTTTCTCAAGATATTTCTCAATATATGTATTTTAGAGAGTCAACACATGTACAGATTGTACATTTTTTTTTTTGGATTTTGAAGTAAGGGTTAATTTCAGGGTTTTTTCTGCTTGATCTTGGTTTAGGTAACCCTATATATGTCTTTTTTTGTGTAGCAGTCATGCATGAACGAGATATAAGCATATACTATCAATTTCTACTCAAATCATTTAATCTAAGAAAAAAATAATAATAAAAAATATATGATACTCTATTAAGATGAGAAAAAAATTCATACATTCAATGCTAATACCTACAGAGATCATCTAAAAATTTGAAGAAATAAGAAATGTGTTTGGAGTAGAAAAATATATATTTCACTCTTGAATAAAGGAAATTAGGCTCAAATTATATCTCACAAAGGTAGTCTCCACTAAAAAAATTCATAAACACCATTTTGGTTTAATATAATTTCTACATCTTCTCAAGAAATACTAGTTATGACAAAAACTAACTAATTATCAAAAAATAATTACAAAATATTTCATGATATGTTTTCAAAAATTAATCTAACAGTGCAAAAGACTTAACTATTTACTTAAATTTGATTTAAAGAAATGATAATTTTTTGTTAGAAAAGTTTTTTTTTATTTATTTTTAAATTGTCAATTTTTTTTTAATTAAGTATGGTAACTTTTCACCACCCCCAACCTAGAACTTACATTGTCCTCAATGTAATAACTGTAAATTAAAGATAAAGAGAGAAGAGAAGAGAAGAAAGATTACCTATTTCCTGAGAATGTGCAAGTAGTAATGGAAAATGCAGGTGCATCCATCATATTCATCATTAAAGTGTATATAGACAGATCGCTGTGAACTTCTAACATCTCAACAAATATTTTTAGTTTTAAAAATTTAAAAATTATTCACATGTAATTAAAATGAAATAAACAATAAAATTAAGTAAATAAAACAAATAACAAACAATTTTTGTTTTTTTTTTGTTTTTTTTTTTGTTTTTTTACATAAAATGATGGGTTGCCTCCCATCCAGCGCTTAGTTTAACGTCTTAGCAAGACGTATCTTTTTGGTGCTAAGGGTTACTCAGCCAAATGCAATCCATTTCAGCAATGTTGTTTGGTTCTTCTAAATAAGGCTCGACACGATGGCCATTGACTTTGAACGCTTTTTTTGTGTTCCTGAGTCCAATAGTTCCACTACTCCATGTTCAAATACTTGAACAATTTTGAATGGTCCATCCCATCTGATCTCAAATTTTCCCGAAACAATCTCAAACGAGTAGTTAAATAAAAGAACTTTCATTCCAGGTGGTGAAGAGTCTTAGAACTAGCCTCTTTGTCAGCGATAGCGCTTAGTACGCCCTTGTATAATTTGGCATTCTCATAGGCTTCATTCCTAATTTCTTCCAACTCACAAGTCGAGTAATCGCTTTTCACCCGCTTTATCTAAATCCATGTTTAACTCTTTAATTGCCCAAGAAGCCTCATGTGTTCAAGTTCAATCGAAGGTGGCACGCTTTCCCAAAGATTAACCGGTTAAAGTGGCTCATCCCAATAGGTGTTTTGTAGTAGGATGCCCATAAGGCATCATTTAGCTTAAATGCCCAATCCTTCCTCAAGGACGATAAATGCTCCAAAGATTCCCTTAATTTGCCTATTACTCACTTCCACTAAACCTAAGTTCGAGGATGATATGGAGTAGGTACTTTATATGTGATGTTGTACTTGTTTAGTACTCCATCAAAGAGTTTGTTACAAAAATGGCTACCTCCATCACTTATTATAGCTCTGAAGTTTCCCGAACTCATCAATATGAAATATTTCAAGAATTTCACAAAAACATTAGCATCATTGGTTTTAAGCGGATAGCTTCTACCCACTTGGACACATAATCCACAAGCAACCAAATGTATTGAAAACCATTAGATGGGGGAAAAGGACCCTACTTAAGTCAATCCCCATACATCAAAGAGCTTCAACAACTAAATTAGATGTCAAAGGCATTTCATCTCTTTCGCTTATGTTTCCGTTTTCGACATCTATCACATTGTGCACAAAACATACGAAGCATCTTTAAAAGAGCGGGCCAAAAGAATCCAGGATCAGAATATCTTACGGGTCAGTTTTTTCACCTCCAAAATGACTCCCACAATGAAGTTCATGACAAAAGTCAAAATGCTCTTATGTTCTTCTTCTCTGGTACACATCTCCTGATGACTCGATCTTGACCAATCTTGTATAAATAAGGGTCATCCTTAAATAGTCCTTAATAGTTTTAAAAACCTTTTCTTGTCCCGATATGAAGTGTTAGGTCGCAAAACACCAAGTGGCAAGATAGTTTACAATATCAAAGATACTACTGGGTTCTGGATCTATGAAAAATAACTGCTCATCAAAGAAAGGTTTCAACTATATCATCATTACTCTCATCTTTAAGAGAATTGAAGTCGAATCAACCTAGACAAATGGTCACTACTAAGTTTTCAACGCCTTTTTCTTATCCTTGATTTCTAGGTCAAATTCTTGTAAGAGTAAGACCCACCCGATTAATCTTGGCTCGGCATTTGGTTTACTTTAATAGGTATCTTAAAGCAAAGATGATCGAATGCACAATCACTTTAGATCCTACTAAATAAGACCGAAATTTGTCTAAAGAGAAATACTATAGCCAAGAATTCCTTTTCGTTGGTGGTGTAATTCATTTGGGCATCATTGAGTGTTTTGCTAGCATAAGAGATGACATGTAAACGCTTATCCACTCTTTGTCCCAGATCTGCTCCTATTGCATAATCGTAAGCGCACACATTATCTCAAAAGGTAAAGACTTGGGCCAAGGCCATTATAACAGTGGGTAGATGTTAGTTTCTCTTCAAGGTATTAAAGGAAATAAGGCAAATATCAAGTCAAATTCAGCATCTTCGATAGTAAGTTACATAAAGCGACTCACTTATTTTAGAGAAATCTTTAATAAATCGTCTCGTAAAATCCTGCATGTCCCAAGAAAGTTTTTTATCCCCTTCACAGATGTGAGGAGGTAGTTTGGATATCAATTCAACTTTTGCCTTATCAACTTCAATACCCTTGTTTGAAATTATATGTCCTAAAACTATCCCTTGTTGAACCATAAAATGACTTTTCTCCCAACTAAGGGTTAGATTGCATTCAATGCATCTTTCTAAAACCAAAGTCAATTTATGTAAGCAATCATCAAATGAGTTCCCAAAGACAGAGAAATCGTCCATGAAAATTTCAATCAAATTCTCCACCACGCCCCGGAAAATGGATATCACATCTCCTGGAAAGTGGCAAGGGCATTCCATAACCCAAATGGCATTCTCATGAAAAGCAAATGTCCCAAAAGGACATGTAAACGTGGTCTTTTCCCGATCTTCTCGATGCTACGTACTTGATAATATCCAGATACCCATCCAAAAACAAGAAAATTGCGTGCCCTAACTAATCTTTCCAACATTTGATCAATAACGGAAGAGAAAGTGATCCTTTTTCGTGATATAAATTTAGTTTCCTAAAATCTATACACATTCTCCATCCAAAGGATTATTCTCTGGGTAAGGCACTAATTCATTTTTATCATTTTTAACAATCAAGTTATCCCGCATTTCTTTGGTACCACATGCACTGACTAACCCACTTACTATCCGCAATAGGATAGATAATCCCTTCTTCTAATAATTTAAGGATTTCCTTTTAACTACCTCTTGCACGTTTGGGTTTATCTTCTGGGGCCTCTCGCATGTGTTTAGCACCATCCTCCAAGTTGATCTTGCATACACATTGTTGGACTAATGCCTCTTATATCCCCTATACTCCAACCTATAGATTTCTTAAACTGCTTAAGCACTTCTCACGAGTTCTTTTTCTCGTGGTTCGTCAAGGTTGAAGAAATTATCACCGGATATGTTTCTCCTTCTCCCAAAAACACATATTTTAAGTGCTCAGTGTAAGTCTTTGAGTTCAAGTTCGTGTGGATTGGCCTCTTTAATGATGAAGAACTGGGTAGATTTAAAAGTGTACTAGATTTTGTCATCACTTCATTATTGTCTAGTTGTTCAAGGTACCCTTAATTTCTTCATCTAAATCTTCTTCAACCTTTTCAAGTTGTAAGAACGGCTTTGCCGTGGTCTTCTATTCCTGGTTTGGAAAAAGGTGTTTTGGACAAGATTATCCAAAGGATCAACTTCTAATATTTCATCGATGGCGTAAATAGAAGTGGAAAGGTGAAGAATCAAAAACTTTGAAATGAATAGTCTCTCCTAAGATCGGCCATGTCATTGTCAAATTTCCATCTCGGGACATCAATAATAGTTTTAGTAGTTGCCATAAATGGTCTACCAAGCAATATTGTATGCTTCTCTCATTCAATGCCGGATTTTCTTGCATATCTAGAACCACAAAGTCAACAGTATTATCAGCTTGTCTAATTGCACCAAAACATCCTCAACTATTCCTCTCGATATTTAAGAGATCTATCTACAAGTCATAGTGGACATAGTCATGGGTTTTAAATCCCCCAGATCGAGCTATAAGAATATAGAGTAGTGGCATCAAATTTATACTAGCACCTAAATCAAGCATCGCTTTAGCAACCTTCCTATCCCCCATAGTTATGTTTATAATAAAACTTCCAGGGTCTTTCAACTTGGTGGTAGCTCAGGTCAAGCACAACAGCTAGAAATTTCGATACTACTACTGCTCATTCGGGCCCATACCTTCCTTTTCTTAGTGTTCAACTCTTGAAAAACTTGTATATGAGGCACATTCACGATCACTTCTAATAATGGTAAATTGATATTTACTTTAGAAAGCATATTAAAAAGATCATTGAATTGCTTATCTTGTTTGGATTCTTTCAACCTGGGGAAAAGGTACTTGCATCTAGTGTGGTTCTCGTTGTCTTTGAATTTTGGGAGTGTCGATTTAATTCCCCCAACGAGTTTTTCAAAAGGCTTGTTAAGTTTAACACTTGTTTCTCCTTTAAGTAGATTAGAATATCGCCTTTCTTTGTTACATGAACTACAAGGTAGTTTAGAGATTTCAGTAAACCGGTATTGACTACCTTACCACTTCGAAGAGTTCTAACATCTTTGCTTGTTCCGTTGACTCGGCAACTTTCCCGGTTCTTTCTTTTGCATTTGTTCAGCCAGCTTGCCCAACTTTAGATTCAATTCTTTAACCGAAGCCTCCATGGTGTTCAACCTTTGATTAGTCATCAGTTGGTTGTCACGACTAACTTGAATAAAAGCATTCAAGCTATCTTCTAAGGTTGGTTTAAAAGATTGGCTTGGTGGGTAAGGGTGGTTGTAGGTTGGGTGATTATAGGTGTCTAGTGTTTTGTATTAAATGCCATGGAAATTTGTAGCCGTTGGCTCCCGTGCGAAAATCCATCGTGCGCCGGTTTCCAGCAGTTAATGAAATGCAGAAACGATGCCTGTCTACGCGTGGTTTTTAATTTTTTATTTTCGATATCGAATTTCAAAACGCGTCGAAATTAGTTTCGTGGGAATTTTTTTTTACGCGTTTCTAAAAACAAGAAAAATGTATTATTTTAGATGTATTTTTTTAGCTATAAATAGGTGATATTATGATAGAGTTTAGAAGTTTTGTTTTTGGTTTAGAATTTTTGTGGTATTAGGGGTTGGACTGCAGAACACGTAGAAGCCATTTTTTGGCTTTTGTTGTGTTCTGCGTGTGCCAAATATTTGTTCTAAGTGATGTTTTAATTTTCGTTCTTCTTCATCTTATTTTTTCTCTGTGTTGTAATTTTTATTTTAATTTATGAAGTAATTTAATTTTTCTAGGGTTGCATTTGATCTAAATTTATGAAGCTTTGATTTTAATTATTTTTTTGATAGATTTATAAGACGTTCGATTTGTTCATTCTATTTTGTGCTTAATGCTTTTTGATTATTTACAAATCTTATCAAAATGATCTGTGGCACATAAATAAACTTGGAAGAGGCATTTGTGTGTGTATTGCTCGTAAATAGAATGACATGTATGATGAAGGATAGGAATATACCCTAATTGTATGTGTGACCTTTTGAAAACTTAGAACGTAATGAATCTTATTAAATTTAATTCTCATAGAGATATAGTGAATTAATTTAACGAGGTGTGTTTATACGGAGCTCGGAAGAGATGTGTGAATAAAAATAGAAGTTTTCGGTTGACAAATTAAATGTACTAAAAAATATGAATCAAAAGAAAATAATATGATTAGAGTGGAATAATTTGGTGAAAAATTGCAATCCAAGCTTTCTTTTATTTTATTTTTAAACCTTTTCTTAATCTACGATTATTTTGGATAAAATCAGAGAGATACAATTTTAGTACTCAACAAACTATAGTAACAAATCCTCGTGGGAACGATACTTTTCTTACAAATCTTTATTACTTGTGACCGTGTATACTTGCATGTGTTTTATGTGTTGTAAAACACACATTAAATAATTTGTATCGAAAATGTACTTAATTTCATATTTTTGCCCACAAATATAATTTCAAATAATATAGTTCTTAAGTACAATTTATGGAAATCGAAAATATAATTTAAATTAAATTTGGGCTTAATTATAATTATTTAAAGTTTAAAAATTTAATTTAAAATTACAAAAGGGCTTAACTGTAATTTAAGAAAGTTCAAAATGTAATTTGAAATATATTTGTGGATAAAAATATAATTAATAAAAGTTTAATTTTCTACGCAGGTGAGAAGAATCTACGCGCCAATCTACACGCGTGAATCGTGGACCGTCCGATCAGATAAGACACGGCTGAGATTCGCGCGTCCTTATCACACCCGACCAAAGAGAGTGGGTGCAAGTCTCAATTTTTCACGCGGCTCAGTACACCGAGTGGGGCCCACCTACCGCGTAGGCCGGCGTGCAGCGTGGGACCCACGTGTCTGACGCATCCAGCCGCTGTCCCCCACGTACGCTCTGATCCCGTGCGTTGATCTCTTCGTGCAACCGGAGTTTCAGCGAATCAGAAGATGCCACGTGTCCACCTGAATCCATTCCTGAAATCAGAAATTGGCACGTGTCCCACTCTATTTTTCAACCAATCATGTGATGACACGTGGCATGTTATCATGAGCGCGAAAGCGCAGGATCAAGCCCGTGTGTAGCCGTTGCTCCGTGCTCTGATGTTTCCTGCGCACGTTCCCAGAAGCCAATCAGAAGCTGCCACGTGTCCGCATTAATTCCTTTCAGCGAATCAGACGCTGACACGTGGCATGCATAAAGAATTTAAAAAATGCAGAATCGGCGCCCCTGTCTCACGCGTGAATTAATTAACATTTTCGATACGAAAATCGATACACATGATTTTTGTTTTTCGATACAAATTATTACGCGTTTTTTTATAAAAAAATAAAATAAAAAATGTAATATTTTAGATGTATTTTTTTAGCTATAAATAGGTGATAGTATGATAGAGTTAAGAAGTTTTTTTTGGTGTATAATTTTTGTGTTGCTCGGTTTTGGACGGCAGAACACGCAGAAGCCATTTTTTGGCTTTTGTTGTGTTCTGCGTGTGCCAAATATTTTTGTTTCTTCATGTTTTAATTTTCCTTCTTCTTCCTTTAATTTTTTAGTATCTGTTGTAATTTTTATTTTAATTTAATGAAGTAATTTAATTTTTCTAGGGTTTCATTTGATCTAAATTTATGAAGCTTTGATTTTAACTATTTTTTGAAAGATTTATAAGACGTTCGATTTGTTCATTCTATTTTGTGCTTAATTCTTTTTGATTATTTACGAATTTTATCAAAACGATTTGTGGCATAAAATTAAACTTGAGAAAGGCATTTTTGTATATATTGCTCATAAATAGAATGACATGTATGATGAATAATAGGAATATACCCTAATTGTATGTGTGACCATTTGAGAACTTAGAACTTAATGAATCTTATTAAATTTAATTCTCAGAGATATAGTGAATTAATTTAACGAGGTGTGTTTATACGGAGCTCGGAAGAGATGTATGAATAAAAAAGAAGTTTTCGGTTGACAAATTAAATGTACTAAAAAATATAAATCAAAAGAAAATAACATGATTTGAGTGGATTAGTTTAGTGAAAATTGCAATCCTAGATTTCTCTTATTTTCTTATTAAACCTTTACGGCGCCAAAAACTTGTTGTGTGTTTTACAACACACAGAAAATCGTGCAAGCATACACGGTCACAAGTAATAAAGATTTGTAAGTAAAGATCGTTCCCACGGAGATTTGTTACTATAGTTTGTTGAGTACTAAAATTGTATCTTTCTGATTTTATCCAAAATAATCTTGATTTAAAATAAAGGTAATAAAAAAATAAGAATCAAAAGAAAATAACATGATTTGAGTTGAATAATTTGGTGAAAAATTGCAATCCTAGAGTTCTCTTATTTTTTTTGTTACCTTTTTCCATATCAACGATTATTTTGGATAAAATTAGAGAGATACAATTTTAGTACTCAACAAACTATAGTAACAAATCTCCGTGGGAACGATACTTTACTTACAAATCTTTATTACTTGTGACCGTGTATACTTGCACGATTTTTGTGTGTTGCAAAACACACAACAATTTTTTGGCACCGTTGCCGGGGATTTGTTTTACTATTTTCATTGTTGATATTAATACCAATCCATCTGATTTTAATTCAAAAAAATATATAATAAATAAATTATTTTTGTGTGTTTAATTTATTTTTCAATTTTCTCGTGGGTTGAGATTTTGTTTGACACACAAATCTTACCTCACAAAAAGTAAAATAATTTTTTTTTTTGCTTATTGTTTGTTGTTTATTTTCTTTTTCAATTTTCTCGTGGATTGAGATTTTGTTTGACACACAAATCTTACCCCACAAAATAAAAAAAAATAATAAAAAAATTTATGGGTATTGTTTGCTTAATTTATTTTTCAATTTTCTCGTAAGTTGAGATTTTGTTTGCACACAAATCTTAACTTATAAAAAGAAAAACAAATTGAGAAGTCAAGCTGAAGACTATAAATCAAGCGCTTCTTGGGAGGCAACCCATGTGTTTTATTTAATTTTTTTTTTATTTTCGCATGTATTTGATTTTTTTTTATGTTGTTATTTTATTTCTTTCTTTTTCGTAGGCGCAAATTGGAGGAAGTGAAGCAATTTTGGCTTAACCAATCAAACAAACCAGGAAGTTTCTTTAAACCCATCTCATATGTTCTTTAATTTTCACACATTGAGGACAATGTGTATATTAAGTTTGGGGGTGGTGTATATACTGAAACAAGCTGAAATACTTTCTGGATGTTATTGCTTGTGAAATTTTTTTTTGTTTGTTTGGTTGATTGAAGATATCTTGCTATGAATAGTGATTTAGTTTTATTTCTTCGATTTAAATGATGCATAATTATTTGAAAATTTTGAATAATGTCTAAGTGATAAACAATTTTTACGTATGTTTCATTTTTACAAGAATAATTATTCATGAGTACTAGTCTTGATTTTTGATTTGCTATGATAATTTAGAGAAGGTTTATGTGAGTATGGAATTCGATTGATTTTTGTGGTGTTACAGTTCTTAGAATTTGTTTGCTTTTCTCTCGAGGCGAAATTATAGATAACATTTAACTAAGAAAATGATTTAGACCATCTTTGGATCGTTTGAGCCTTTCTATCTACCTTCACATATACTATCAATAGTATACCCCTTTTTGAGCTTCAAAGTTTATATATATATATATATATATATATATATATATATATATATTTATCTCGTTTCAAAAGCCTACCTTATATATATATATATATATGTGTGTGTGTGTGTGTGTGTGTGTGTGTGTGTGTGTGTGTGTGTGTGTTTGTGGATATATCTATTTTTGCTATCTCACTAACATTTACAGTTATTAGTAAATAATTAAAGATATATCAGAAAAAAAAGAGGGTACAAAAAAAAAGAAAAAAATAGCAGAAAAGAAGAAAAAAAACAAATTCTGAAAAGAAAAAAAACAGTTTCTAAAAATAAAAAAAGAGAAAAAAAGCAGAAATATATCCTTAATTGGGAAGTATTTATTGTGATGATAGAAGATCTATTGTTTCTATCCTAAAATGATGTGTTTAGGAAATTTTGTGCTAAATATTATCTTTTATCCTACCTTCACCTAAGCCATACATTACAAGCTTAATAAAGTCCTATTGATTTGGTGTTTTGTGTTTGTCTACATTAGTGGAGAGAGAAATGAAAAATAGACTATGAGATTTGTGATTTCATGATAATTTGTTTGATTTTATATTTGTATAAACTGATCCGGATTGCATGTGATGAAATTTGAAAAGACTTCACACACACACTTAAAGTTCATTGTGAAAATGTTATATACTTTTAAATTGATTTTGATACTTAGATGAAATTCTTTTATTTCTTTGAGTTATGTTATTTGGAATGTTTAAAAAGAAATATTTTGAAAATCACTATTTTAAATGCAGTTATCTTTGTTTTATTTCCTTCCTTTTGCTCGAGGACTAGCAAAAACTTAAGTTTGGGGGTGTTGATAACTGTATTTTATACATTTATTTTCATCGATTTTATTAATGATAATTGCTATGTTCTTTACATTTTTGTTTAATTTTAGTTAAATAAATTAATATTTACCTTTTATGTGTTAAGAAATACATTTTTACTAAAATTAAATAATTTGTATCGAAAATGTACTTAATTTCATATTTATGTCCACAAATATAATTTCAAATAATATAGTTCTTAATTACAATTTCTAAAAATCGAAAATATAATTTAAATTGAATTTGGGCTTAATTATAATTATTAAAAGTTTAAAAATTTAATTTAAAATTAGCAAAGGGCTTAACTGTAATTTAAGAAAGTTCAAAATCTAATTTTAAATATATTTGTGGGTCAAAATACAATTAAGGAAAGTTTTAAATTCTGCGCAGGAGAAGAATGCCACTCGCATCATTCAACGCGTCCAACACATACCGTTCGATCAGCAAATCAACGGTCCCGATGTAGCGAGTGCATTCCAGACGAAGTAGAAGCGCGTTCCAGTATTTCTCGCACGGCTCGGCGTGTCCGTGGGGCCCACCTGCCGCGCAGGCCGGCGTGCAGAGTGGGACCCATATGTCGGCTGCGTAGAAATTCTCCCGAGGCGCATCGCTGTCCGTTGGATCAGATGAACGGTCCAGATTGAAGCGCGTAACCGTTTGTCTAAAAATCGTGTGCGACGCAGTTCATCGAAGCAACGTGCACCATCAAGGTCTCCTGAATAAGAAGTAGCCACGTGTCTCCTTTATTTTGAAGCCAACAATATTATGACACGTGGTATTTTACAATGCGTGCGACCGCGCTGGATCACGCCCCGTTTGCAGCCGTTGCCGCTCTTTTCTCGGCGCCCCAATCCCGTGCTTCTGTTCTGCGTGCGCCCGTTCCTTTCAACGAATGAGATGCGGCCACGTGTCCCACTATTTGTTTCAGCGAATCAGACTCTGACACGTGGCATGCACTTTGATTTTAAAAAATGCAGAAACGGCGCCTGTCTACGCGTGATTCTAATTTTGTCGATATCGAATTTCAAAACGCGTCGAAATTAGTTTCGAGGGAATATTTTTTTACGCGTTTCTGAAAAAAAAAAGGGTTATGGCGGAACAAGGGGAACAAATAGCTATAGAGGCCTCTAACCTTTAAGGGATTTTGTTCTAACCATTCCCTTGTTAAGAAAAGTAAGGTTATCTCTATTTTAGGATCAAAAGGAACAATTTTTTCACCTATCAACCTGGGCATACAACAGAAACACTAAAACAAAATTTAAAAGGTCCAAACTAGTATAATAATAATGGTTATTGATATCTGTTACAAGTACTAAGATCCTCGACAATAATGCCAAAATTTGATGATGCTAACGGCAAGTATACAAGTCATGTGAGAAGTATAATGTACCTAAGTATAGATATCAATCCCATAGAGATTTGTGTAACTTATAATTGAGTATCAATACAATGATTATGAATATTATTTGGATAATAGAAAATTATTAAAATTGAAAAATAAATTATAGCTAATTTCAAATCACAAAACTAAACAACTACGAAGATGTGTGTGTGTATGTGTGTGTGAAAATGACCTAGGAATCTTAATCTCCCAATTTTCTAAGTATGTGAATCACTAAATTTCCCCCAAAATAATTAGAAACCAATTACATGATCAATTGAATCTAACCTAATATGCACTCCTCTCTCAAGTAAACTACACATTATATAGAAATTAACCTAATCACACTCATATGTTAATTGGATTGCATAATACTCATTAAGTTCATCAATTATAGATCACATATATAAGAATCATATATCTCTATCTAGAAAATATGATGTTATTTAATCAAGACAAAAAAATAAATAATTCTCTTAAATCTATTTAATTGCCTCAATAGATCAATTTTTGAAAAGACAATTAATAACATAAATATGAGATTAGATAATATAATTGAATTGAAATAATAATTGGGGTAGAATATTAGATCATCACGTGTAAAAAATTGGGTTCATAAGACCACTTAGATTAATGAATTAGCTAGACATAATTATGTTCAAAAAGCTCAAATTTTTCATAAAGAAATATATAAAAAGTAAAAAATAATTTAGAAGAATAAGAGATATAGTCAATCTCTTAAATTGTAACACTAATCTACTCTTGAATCCTTTATAAAGTTATGTCTTCTTTAATCTTCTCTTGAACTATTTCTCTTCTTTTTTCTTTTCTTAGCAACTGCTAGGTCTTTTGAACCTTAATTGTGTCTTATTATTGAAATAATTTTGTTTATTTAAAGGAAAATGACCTAATATGGACCATTGGATCATATCTTAAAATAATCCAAGGATTGAGGATTAAAGTTGAGAAACGGTTGAGAATTAAAGCTGAGAATCATTATTTCATTAAGAATAAGATTTATGTCCAGCAACTAGCATGCTCTATGGAATTGTTTCTTGTATGACAGCTATAGGTACATGGGATTCTAGTCATAATATGTGTGCCATGGCACTTAGTTATACACGTTGTGGCATGGTCATCGTTGATTTCTCTTCCCTTCTTTTGACACTTTTTCACTTCGTTTGTCATGATTTCACCACATTGACTAAATTAAACACAAATTAAGTTTTTCATGATATTTTAGCACATAATAAGACAAATAAGTGACTTAAAAGTGGTTAAATAGCTCTACTTGTAGAGTTATTAGAGTTACGTATGTTGCATGTGCTTTTACTGTATGTTATATATGTTTACTCTATTGGTATGTACCTATTAGGCTAACATTATAGTATCTAATAGATTACACACTATTTCTATACGATACATTTATTGGGTATATGTTTGTTTCGTGTGTACAGGTTACCAGTGTAGATTGAGATCATTGTGTTTCAGACTTGCAGTATGCAGATGTGTTGAGACTCTCACATTTTAGCTTGATAGAGTGTTGATGAGTTAATTCAAGAATATGGATGGAGAGCATAAGATGGATATACTTCAAGGATGTGTGTTTTTGGGTATTCGGTATGCATCGATGTTTTTTTCATTGGAACAAATATATTTAAGTCATCTTCACGATCATCTTATGTTTGATGTGCATATATACTTAGTTATGCAATGTTTTTCCATAGAAAGCTAAAGGGAATAATGCTAGTCCCATAATCCTCTGTGTCTTTGTTGGCATTCCATATAAAAAACATGAAGTCTATTTATTTTACATATTGTTTCTATCTTCCAATGTGCAAGGTCAGTTACTATTGTTCAGAAATGCACCCATACACATATTTTGTTATACTTTGTATGAGAGCATGTTATACACACACCACATGGTTTTTTCTTAGTATGCATGCCAAGTTATGAGTTATAGTTTTTGTTTTATTGCATCTGCCAATATTTATAGAAAATTATTCTATAATTTTTAAAACAAAAAATCAAATTTTTGTATGCCTCGATGAGCTCCTTGTCAGACCCCTCGACGTGTGGTCAATGAAGCCTTGGTGAGGTATCCCATTTGGTTGAGTTTTGTCTATAAATTCTCATACCCCCTCTTAAATGCTTTGGTAATTAGAAATTCCTAGTGAAACTCTACAAAAACTTTCTAGTGATACTAATTTTTATTTTCACTAATCATCTTGAGTGTATTTCAATGATTGTGATATGATTTTATGAGAGTAAAATAGAGTACTCAAGCTATGATTGTTTAAGACAATTTTACTTGGGAGATGTAATCGCCACATACAAAGTGTGTGCAATGAAAGTAATATAATGATAAGAAAAGATCGTTCCCACAGAGATTATTTCATTAGAAAATAAATTTTAAAACTTAAAAAAATAAAAATCAATTTTTTTGTGTTTTTATATTTTAAGGAAGCAAAATAAAAATAACTAAAAGTAAATAGCAATAATTAATTAAATCAAATTTGGTAACTAAAAAGATATATGAGAAAATATCTAGGAATACTTAATCTCCCAATTTTTTAAACATGTGAATCGCTAAAATCTCCCTAAAATAATTATCAATTAATTGCATGATCAATTGAATCTATCCTAGCATGTATTCCTCTCTCAAGTAAATTACACACCATATAGTAATTAATTTAGTCACACTCACTCTCATACAAATTAAATTGTATACTACTTATTAAGTTCACAAGTATGGATCACATACATAAGAATCATACATCTATGTCTAGAAACTATGTATGTTATTTAATTAAGACAAACAATTAAATAATTCTCTCAAATCTATTTAATTGCCTCTATAGATAAATTTTTGGCCAAATAATTAATAGCATACAAATCAGATTAAATAATATAATTAAATTATAATTATAATTGGAGTAAAATATTAAATCATCACATGGTGAAAATTGGGTTCATAAAATCCCTAGATTAATAAATTAATTACACATAATTGTGTTCATAAAGCTCATATTTTTCATAAAGGAAGACATAAAAATTGATAAAGTAAAGAATATAAGAAGAAATACAATCGATCTCTTGAATTGTAGTATTAATCTCTTCTTGAATATCCACAAAAAATGTGTCCTCTCTTGAATTTTTTGTATTTTTCTCTCTTTTTAGCTCCAAATATTGACTAAAATTATGCTAATGATGGCCACTTAGGGTGTATGGGGTGATTAGGGGGTTAAATATAGCTAAGGTGCAATCTATACCATCATATCAGCTTTAGATGAAGTGTTACAATCAAAACAAGAAAAATTGATAGTGCCAGCCAATCACAGGGTGATATATGGCATCAAAAATTCACTGGGTGAATCAGGGTGTGACGCGTGGTAGGGGAGACTAGTCAGAGTTAATGCTCCCTAAGTCAGCGCCACGCGATGCAACATTATTCACAGAAATAGATGGTGTGGCGCATGAGTGGAACATGCGAAGCAATGGTGTGGAGACACGTGGAAATGTGATTTAACTGATCTTAGAACTCGGATTAAACGCCGTGTTGACACATGGCGTTCATTTTGTCCTCCTCACACGCGACATAATGTGATTTGCTATCTCTACTTGCATGGCATCTATGTGCCTTTCCCAATCAACTCCTCTGCTTACGTGGTATACCACGTGGCAGATCCTAATTGGCTATGCATTAAAAATTCATAAAAATTCCAAAACAATTACAAAAATTATATTTTCCCCCCTTTTCACTTAAAATTTTATATTTTAATATTTTTGGCCCCAAAAATACTATTTATTGAATAAAATAAGTAAATATTAAGTAAAAAGTGTGTTAATGACTATACTTTCATAGAGTTATCAAGGTGTGAGCAACACTATGCTTTTTAGGACTATTGAGTGTTCCTAAGATAATGATTACTGGTGATAGTGTTTGAGATATTTCCCACATTGTTTGTACTCTTTCTTTTTCATGTTACTAATCAATGGTTTCCAATCACACTACTACGTGTAGTGTTTACAGAGGTATTTGAGTTTATATTTCTGTCAAGTTGTATTTTTTTAATTTTTAGTTAATTTTTTACTGTATAGTGGTTACCATAAGCAACCTGAGAATTTTACCACTTAGATAGAGGTTCTACGTGGTTTTACCTAATTATATGATTATATTCGTATGTTATACTCTATTATGAGTACAACCTAATTCTTGATCGTGTATGTTTCAACATATAGCCTTTGGACTTTGATTGGAAAGCTTTTGACTTTCAATATAGCATGTTTTATTTTCGGACTGAGTAGCCTGTATATTGACTCATGCTTGTGATATTTATTCTCTATCCATGTTTTTTTTGCTTTCTATGGGGGACTAGTCCTTAAGGAGTCAATATCTCCTTACCCTGGTTGTATACCAAGTTTTGGAATCTTTCAAAAGACTTGAATTGGTTGCTTCCCTTCTTCAAATCCTTAGAAAGTCTTTACAAATGGGAATTTTCTCTATAAATTTTAGATTATGGAATAATTGAATAATAGATTACCGATATAGTGGATAATTGTGTTTACGCGAGGTTTTAGATTGTATTTATAGGTTAGGTTGAGTAAAAAACATTTTGTACGCTTTCTAGGGTTTTTGGCAAGTAGAAACACTTGGACTATGGCATGGAAAAGTTGGCATCGCGGTGTGTATTGAAAATAAAATCCCCAGTGCAAATGCGAGAGATTTGTGCCATGAAATGGAATTTGTTGGACCATGGCATGCATATTGAACTTGAATCCCCATAAAATCATTCGAGCACACCTTACCATGGCTTGGAATTTGTTGAACCACAACATGTATTGAAATTTCATGGTGGCCTGATTGTCGAACTTGTTCAAGTATCCATTTGTTGCCCTATTTTCACTCTTTTTGCTTGTTTTTGTCCCTTATTCTTTCAAAAACACATTAACGTACAAAACACAAAAATACCTTCCAAAATAATATAAATTTAAAATGAAACATAAAATTATCAACCATGCGCGACCTTCAATTCTCCTATATCTAATTGCAAGTATATTGAATATGGTATTAGTTTAATACTACCAGGATCCTTTATTGGTATGGAAATGGGATGGGTGGTTGGTATGGCTCAAGTGCCTTGTGCAATATGGGAGGGTCACATGACTCTCATTGATTCTCCTCCAAAGGCTCCACAAATTTAGCAATTATGTTTATACCTTCCTTGGAAGTTTCTTTCACTTCACTTGTGTTTCCTACATCAAGTAGTAAATCATCAAAAGTTTTAGGAAAATACATTTATCAACTTACCACTTTATAAGTGATTAATGCACAAAATTATTTTGTGCAAATTTTGTATGATTTATAAAATAGCTCACAAGTGCACGAATTATTCATAGAAAATGATAAAAATACTTCCAAGTTTGGTTTAAAGATGAATCATGTAGTTTTTAAATTATTCAAAAAGTTCTTAAAATCAAAATTAAAAACCTTAACATCCTGTCATGATTCTTTTGGTTGAGTATCTAAATTACTATCATAAAAATAAAGATAGATTCAATAAATATTTAAGCAATTAAATATTTATCATGTAATGAAGAATATATGAGATATATTAGTTAATTAGTCATCCTTATTCAATATTAAGTAGGTTATTAAAAATAGTAATTAAGATTATTGATTCTTTTTTATAGGTATGAAAATATCCTTAGGTAGGGATCGTTTTCTTTGTTAATTATATTTTAAATTCCCACATTTGGTCAGTCCAACAATTTAAACTTTAATTAAATTATGTTTGTTTTTTTAAGAAATTACTAAACCATTTAATTTGTCATCTTTAGTTGGAGCGACAATTTAAATTTTCATCAAGTTGTCAAAATTAGGTTTATGATTTAAGTACGTGAAATTAACTTTTAGATTTTAAAATTATTATGAAGGGTATATCTTCAATAACAATTTTTATAAAAATCTTTGAAATAGATCATGGCACAAAATATATTTAGACTGCAATTGACTAATATCTATGAGTATTACTCTAAATCAAATTCATATAATTTAAATCTTAAATCTAACTCTCTTATTTATTATAAAAAGTATTGAGTCAACATACTTTTATTTAACAAATTTTGGTTTTAATTTGGATAGTAAAATAAAATTTAATTCATTTCATAAAGTTTTTTAATATATTTTAATATTTTACAAGCGTAACAATATTGCTAATATCTCATATTATTTATAATCAGACATATATAGTTTAATAAATGATCAATAAATTAAACATGTATCATGTAAAACAACACTTAAAGATAATCTGAAGAAAAAAATACATTTAAATATACCTCTATAAAATTCTTTCAGAATTGTATCTATTTTGGAAAACATCTAAACATAATTGCTATATTATTTATTGAATTGAAGCTAAAACTATTATATAAACTAAATTTATTCAACTCTCAAATGAGAATAGAATTTTAAACTAATATAAGAAAAGAAAAGATTGAAAGAAACTAAGAAATCAGCTGCAAAGAGAGTTGTAAGATTTTGGGATCATTTTTATAATAGAAATAGGGTCCTATTATAGGGTGAGGAAAGGAGAAAAATGTAAAAAACATTAACTTGCCACTATAACATCCAACTTTTTCACTCGACAGTACACACAACTTATACACGATTTTGAGCAGAATCCACCATACTCACATAGTGGCACATAATGTTTTCACGTCGTAACCCACATCATATTTGGGATGCATTTGATTTTTTCCTATTGTCGTGCATCATGACTCACTATAAATTCATACCGTGACACACTTCAATCTGTATTACTTGGAACCTAATATTTCATGCATTTTTGTTTTCCAATTTTAAAACATATGTTATGCTTTTATAATTGTTTTCTATTTAATTTTCTAAGTTGTAATAGGTCCTTAAAGTATAATCATTTTAAATACAAAATACCTGAAAAATAATAAAATATATCTGTTATTTTGAAAAAAAAATAGATTTGCGTAAAATAATAATAAAAGAAGCAAATATAAATCTATATATCGCAAAATATAAAGTATTTTTAAGCATTTATCACAACACGCAACCAATTTCTTACTGTTCTCTTAGCAAGAATGACAAAGAACTAAAAGCAAAAACTAGAAATTAAACTATACAAAATCATTTCCGAATATTAATTTGGTTGCATTTAGTGTATGCAACAAACCTTAAAACCCTTAGGTTACGCTAGTGGACGAGTTTGATTCTCGTGAATATTTTTAGAAATAATACTCATAAACATCGGATGGAAAACAAAAATTGAAAAAAAAACAAATAACACATAAACACATAATGTATTGAATATGTTTTTAATAGTCAAAACACATAATTTTATCATATTATCATCAATAAAATGTAAATGGAATTTACATGATATAATTCTACTAAAAAATTAAATGGTAGTTATTTATTAGATATGTTTTTATTATTATACATGTTTGAATTAGAGTTTTTTATCTTGGGATAACAACACATAATAATATCATTAAAACTATGTAAATTTTTTAAATATTTTTATAACTCATTTAATACATTATTAGCATAAAACCCACCAACTTATATTTTTGTTATTATGGCTTAGCAATTCTTTGCAATGGAGTTGATTGAGTACGGAGGTGTTAGCAAGCCATCGTGGAAGACATGCATCTTTTGGTCAATTTGCTTTTCTCAACTTTTTCCAATCTATTTTATTCAAGAATTAAAGATGCTTAATAACATATTAAAAAAACATGTTATGCAGCTCTTTGTACACCACTTTTCATCAATTTTTTGCGTGCCAAGATTCTACTCCTAAAAAGCCTCATCCATGATGAAAAGCTGAAAATACCTACATGTTCCTTAGTGATAAAGTGTACCGATGGTTTTGTTAAAAATCGAGGGCATTATTGTCAGTATTCAGTCCCAAACAACCAAGCAAATAGCAATGGTGACAGGCGATAATTATTATCTTAATAATCATAATAATTATAATTATTTTACATTAATTTTATGTACAAATAATAACAATAAATTATAAATTTATAATAATTTTTACACATTTTAAATATTTTTTATTTTTTAATATTTATTTAAAAATATATTTTATTTTAAAACTTAAAATTTTAACATAATTATTACTTTATTATATTATTTAAAATATCAAAATTAATTTTTAACTATTTAACCTCCAACAAATAAAATTAAATATAATTAATTAAAATATTTTCTATTTTATTATTAAAATTATATTTTTTATATAATTATATTTACGTAAAAAATAATATTAATATATATTAATTAATCGTGATTTTATTACTGTAATAGAAAAGAAAAAATAATCAGATTTTAATCAACCGGGAAAGTCAGGCGGTCAGACCCTACATCTGGATAAAGGTCAAACAACATTTTGTCACGTTCTGTTAAAATAACCCCTTCTTCTAATAGTAGTATATCTCTCCACGAGTGAATCTGTATCTCTAAATCATAAGCTCAAGTATTCAATTAACCAAAGCAGTCTTTATCAGACTTCCTTGAAACCCTTTTGAGTTTTCAACCAAATACATTGTAATTTAGCCATTTAGGTTCGTTGCAGAAACTGGGTGAATCAATGTAGATAGAGAGATCCATAGCGCCACAAGTACAATCGAGCTGTTCATTTGTTTCACTTCTTGTCTTTCATCTTCCTCAATAATGAAGATCTCTACTAAGTCCATTCTTAGTCCTAGTCCTGCCAGAGAACCATCACAAATCTCTCGCACTTCTTCTCTTAGTAGAAGGCTAAAGAAAAGTGGAAGCATCAAAGGAGGCCAAGCTTCACCTATGTTCCCAACTGGTGGAAAGAAAAGAGGGTCTGCTTTTGAAAATCCAGAACCATCTTCTCCTAAAGTGACCTGCATTGGACAGGTGAGAGTCAAGACCAAAAAACAGGGTAACAAGATGAGAACTGGATCTCAGCGGGATGAAGTTAGTTTCAGAAAAACAGAGCAAAGCAACTTTCAGACCATAGTGGGTCAAGAATATCATGGTCGTGAAACCCATCAAGGTTTTCAGTTTCAAAATCCACAAAATGAATGCTTGCCTCACGGAAATCAGAAATGGGTCCATCTACCTATGACGATTTGTGAAGCTCTGAGGACTTTTGGAGAAGAGTTCAACTGCTTTTTACCTTGTCGCTCATCGTGTATGACGAGTGAGAAAGATAAAGAAGATAAAAGTGTGAGATCTGAAAATGGAAGCTCTTGTGGTGCGCATTTTGCAAGGTGGTTAGTGGCTTTACAAGATAAAGATGGGAAAGGACGAGAGATAGAGTTGGAAGTTGAAGAAGAAAGAACAGAGAGTAGTACTAGTCAGAGGAGGCAAATGTTTGAGGGTATTCAGTTCGATGTAGAGTTTAAAGAAAAAGTTGAGGAAGAAGAAGCTCGAGTTCCACCAAAAAATGCTCTTTTATTAATGAGGTGCAGATCTGATCCTGTGAAAATGGCTGCTCTTGCTAATCGCCTCTGGGAGTGTCCTGCTCCACCAAACGAGGAAGATAATGAACATGAAGAGAATTACAGAGATAACGAAACAGAACAAAGAGATATGGAAGGTCAACACGAGCAAGTAAAAGTTGGGGATGTGACGGAAAAAGAGCTTAGTAGAAGAGAGGAAAACGAAAGGTGCGAACTTTCAAGTTATGATGAGTACGAAGCTACACAAGGACTAGAAAACTTGATTATGGAGGTGGATGAGAAGGAAGAGAGGAGAGAGGAAAAAGTTAACCAAGTAGTAAGCGAAAACCCAGAAAGAAGCATAGAAATTGATGGGATACAAGTGGAAAGTTATGAATTTGATGGGTTAGAAGAGGACAGTAAAGATGCAGTGGAAGTGTTAGAAGTGGATAGTAAAGATGCAGTGGAAGTGTTAGAAGTGGATAGTAAAGATGCAGTGGAAGTGTTAGAAGTGGATAGTAAAGATGCAGTGGAAGTGTTAGAAGTGGATAGTAAAGATGCAGTGGAAGTGTTAGAAGTGGATAGTAAAGATGCAGTGGATGGGTTAGAAGAGGATAGTAAAGATGCAGTGGATGGGTTACAACAGGATGGTAAAGAAGAAAAAGAAGAGGAACAAGAACCTGACGCTAACCCAGTAGCTGAATCAACAAAAGAAGCTGTTTTTATTGATGCTTTTCCCCAAAATCTTGTAGGTAATTCAGAAAAGATTGAAGAATTGAACAAAAGTGAGTTACTTCATGAAAATGACCACCTAAATAAACCACCTTTTGAAGACGAAGAGGTAGAAAACAGAGCAAGCTTTCACTCTGAAGAAGAATCGGCAGAAAACAAACAAAGAGAAGATGAAGAACAAGAAAGCGAGGAAGAGGTAAAAATTACAGAAGAGTCATCGGAGGAGGAAGAGATAATAAAGTTAGCGATCCGACATAGATCCGAAACCGAAAACCCGAAAACCCGAAAACTGGAAGTGGGTCATAAGTCAAAGGTAGAAGAAAAAGAAAGACCAGCATTGCCCGATTGCTTACTGTTGATGATGTGTGAGCCCAAGTTGTCAATGGAGGTCTCCAAGGAGACTTGGATTTGCAGTACAGACTTCATTCGATGGCTACCGGAGAGAGATAGAAACAGAAAAGTCAAGAAAAGCGACGGTTCTGATGAGCCCAAGAAGCGACTCAGTATCGGCAACAATAGGGACTCTAAACCTGCGCACTCTAGACACCCAGCACAACAAAACATGCAACCGTCGAGATCATCTTGTTCATTCCCGGTGGCTCCAGCTTCAATGATAGATCAGAAAATGGTGGGTTCTAAAGCTTACGAGCCGTTTGTGCTCACTCGTTGTAAGTCGGAGCCAATGAGGTCATCGGCTAAGCTAGCGCAGCAGGAAGCTTGTTTCTGGAACAATAGGAAGCTTGAGCCGCATCGTCCAGCTACGCTCGGCGTAGGCGCGGCTGGTGTTGGGTTTTGAACCGGTTAATTCATCAATCAAATTTTAGGGTAGCATCTGATGGAGTGATACTATATTGGATGACATTATTGTTTAAATCTTACATGTGGACCGTCGGCAAATTTAGCAGCACTCAACTCAATCTTATCGGATGCGGTAAATGTTAGTTATGTGGTTTGATGTATGATTTTTCTCTTTAAATGTTGAGTTTTATTAATAGGATTTTCAAGAAATTCAAATTATTATTACTAACTTCATAGGCGCATTTGTTATCTACTTAAATATTTGTAATCTGTCAAATCTAAGAATATTAACAATCAAAAAATCACGTCGCCACTATTTTCAACTTTTATTATGACTTATGAGTTGTTTGTGTTTATGCTTGCGTTTGTTTTTCATTTTTCCTTTTTGTTTATTTTTTTTATTTTGTTTTTTGTTTTTTTTTTCTGGATCAAGTTTATTGTGTGATAATTAGAATTCCAAATAATCATGGGATATTTGCTAACATCACTTTATTTTTAGTCATCGAGCTAATTAAGTAAAATAATAATAATAATAATTTTTTTTATATTCAAAATCACACAATTTATTAATTATAATTATTATTTTCTAAAACTTTTTAGTTAATTTTAAGTTTTTAAATTATTATTTAGTATTAGTTTTGTAAGAAATTATACTTTAAAAAAAACTATATAGAAATGAGACACTAAAGAAGAAGATAAAGGGAGAAACATCTAGGAATAGTGAAAGAGTTTTCTTATCTTTTTTTTTCTTTTAATTTTATTTCTCCCAGATGTCTAAATATTTTCGTATTGTAATTTCAATATTTGTTATGAACAAAATAATTTGTTCTAGGATTGCAATGTAACTTAAATAATGAAACTTAAATTAATTATTTTTGAATGATTTGTGAAATGTTTTTAATTTGTTTATTCTATTTGTGCTTAATACCTTTGATTATTGGAAGATTTATCAATTGATCTATGAACCTACCTTAAAAATGAATTTGTGTGTTTTTTTGTGTGGATAGAATAACATATATTTATATAAGATAATAATGTATTTTTATTGTATGTGTAGTTATTGAGAACTTTGAGCTTAATTAATCTTTGGTAAATTTAATTCTCATAGGAATATAGTGAATTATTTTAGCGAGATGTGTCTATTTGTTATTGGAAGAGACATGTAGATAAATTAGTAGTTCTTGGTTAACAAATTAAATGCGAAAACATAAATCAAGAGAAAATAATATGATTCAAGTAGATTAATTTGGTAAAATTGTAATCCTATAGTTTTCTTCGAGTGTTAATTTCATATATTGTTATTTAAAATTAGTTTAGTTAAACTCTATCTAACTATCTATTGTTTGGATAAAATTAGGTTGAAATAATTTTAGTACTTAATAAATATTAATAACAATATCTCTGTGAGAACGATATCTTATTTATCACTTATTACTTGTGATCGTATATACTTGCACGTTCATGTTCTCTTAAAAGACCAATAGAATTAAGTGTTGTTAAATTCACTACTATTAGAAACAGCCCTAGAGATTTGAGTAAATTATCCTTGCTATTAATAAGATAGGTACCACGAAATTTGAGTTACATAATGAATGATATAATTCAATGGAAATGGAATAATGATAATAGAAAAGTTGGGACCATTGAGACCAGCTCCTTACCATACGGACAAACATGATAAGGATTACCTTGTGGGTTTTTATTTTCACCAAAATAGAAAACATAGGAGCCCTATTCACAAGTTTGTGAGCTCTTGCATTAGATTTCTTTGGTATCCATTAGATTGAAATAATTTGAAATTGATTTAATTTTCTTTTTCCTATTATGATTATATTCATTTTTGACGTGAACTATCATGAAATATTCCATATCTATTGATTAGTGAATTGTTTGCTACAGAGTTATTGCCTAGGACGTTACCATATAAATACAGACTTTACGTGGGTTTACCTCATTGTATCGTGTGTTATGCATGCTTTATTATTGTGCTAGTACAATTTGAGTTTGAATTATGTATGTTAAGACATATTGTTGTTTAAAATCTAATTAGAATGCATTTATTTTACATATAATATATGTTATCGAATGTTCTCTACTGAATTAATATTATATTGTTATTGCTTCTATTGAATGATCTGTTTTCACTATTATTCTATTCTCTACGTGTGTGGACAAGTCTACTATTAATCTATATCTTCTTACCATAGTTGTGTACCAGGTCTTGGGCTCTCCTAGAAATTGGTGTTTATGTATCAAATAGTGGAAACTATCTTATGAGAACATTTTAAGCCTATAATTTTTTTATTTTGAATGAGAATATTTTTTCTACTCTGTTAAATACTTTTCTTATTAATTTAAATTGTTATTGGTGTTTTGTATTGAATATTAGAATTTTTTAATATCTAATAAAGAATTATATACTTATTTTTATTGTTTAGATTAAATGATTTAAGTAGAAATTTAAAGTGTATGCATATTTCATTCACACATAACTTCCCAAAAAAATAGAAATAATATAACTAAATAATATGACTCAAAACTTCCTAAAGTTATGAGAATGACTATTACAAAAGAAAAATAGAAAATAAATCATCTTGAAGTCAATGCATTTTCATTCATAAGATAGTTTGAGCTAAAAGAAACCTTAAAAGATGACTAATATAGGAATGACCAATGAGAATATGCCTAATATATAAAATATAAATATATATATTTAAGTATTTTTGGTCGGATCAGATGAGATCGGATGATACATTGTAAAAAATTTCATCCGATCCGAACTTAACAGATTGAAAAATTTTCATCTGATCCGATCTGATGATCGAAACAAAACCGTCAAAAAATTAAATGATCGGATTTTTTACACACCCATAGTTTTATTCTATAAATAGTAATTTTGGGCCAAAAATATTAAAATATAAACATTTTAGGAGTGATAATATAATTTTTATGATTTTTTATGAATTTTTAACGAAAGCCCAATTAGGAGCTGCCATGCAAGCAAAGAAGTTGATTGGGCAAGCAATGCGGATGCCATACAAGCAGGGATAACAAATCATAGAGAGCCGCATGTGAGGAAGACGAACCGCATGTCATGTGTTAGTAAGGCATTCAATTCGAGTTCGGAGATCTGTCAAACAACACTACCACGTGTCGCCATGCAATTTCTCCCCACGTTTGACCCACGTGCAATGCCATTCATTATAGAAAATCACGTTGCACCACGTGGCATTGACTCAGTGAGTGTTGACTAAGACCGGTCACCCCTACCATGCATCACGATTTGATTCGCCCAGTGAATTCTATGTACCATGTGTTGCGCTGCGATTGGCTATCACTATTGATTTTGTTTGTTTTGACTCAGCCTTTAATCTAAAGTTGATATGATGGTTCATATTGCACTTGAGTTATATTTAAACCCCCTAATCACCCCATTAACCCTAAGGGGTCGTCATTAGCATAATTTTGGTCAATTTTTGAACCTACAAAGAGAGAAAAATATAGAAAAATTTAAGAGGAGTTTATTATTTTGGTGGAGATTAGTACTATAATTCAAATGATTGATTGTATTTCTTCTTTTACTCTTTTCTTTATCAAAATTTTGTCTTTCTTTATGAACAATATGATATTTAGGAATACAATTATGTGTAGTTAATTTATTAATCTATGGATATTATTAACCCAATTTTCACCATATGATGATCTAATATTTTACTCAAATTATAATTATATTATTTAATATGATTTTTATTCTATTAATTGTTTGGCCAAAAATTTATCTATAGAGGCAATTAAATAGATTTGAGAGAATTATTTAATTGTTTGTCTTGATTAAATAACATGCATATTTTCTAGGAAGAGATGTATGATTCTTATGTATGTGATCCATAATTGATGAACTTAATAAATATTATGCAATTTAATTGGCATAAGAGTGTGATTAAATTAATTATTATATGATGTGTAGTTTATTTGAGAGAAGAATATATGCGATACGTATACTTGCTTATTCATGGCACACATAATTTGTATAGTGATCAAGTTTAGGGCGCCGTTGTCGGGGATTATAAACATTATAAATTAATATATTTTATTTTATTTTAGTTATTTTTCTTTATTTATATTTTATAATTTTAATTTTTTTGTTATATAGTTATTTATTTACTCATTTAATTTTTTTTTATTTTTATTTATTTAATTAGTTATGTAGTTTTGATTTTTATTTAGTTTTAATTTAGACATCTTCTTTAGTGTTACTAGAAATACATTTGATTCTATTGCATGAGCAGAGTCCGCGAGAGAGAAATCTTACCTTTAGATCTCGTAATTGAGTGTACTTTGTGGTCAATAAGGAAACAAAAAATTGTCACACAAGACGAAAAAATGGCTAATCCATTAGACATAAATAATAATGAGCTAAACTTGAACAATCAAATGTTTTTGATGGATGATAGAGATAGAGCTATGAATGAGTGTGCAATACCTACATTGGAAGGGCTGAATCCAATTATTACAAGAATAAAAATTCAAGCT
Source organism: Hippophae rhamnoides (assembly GCA_033030585.1). Classification (NCBI taxonomy): domain Eukaryota; kingdom Viridiplantae; phylum Streptophyta; class Magnoliopsida; order Rosales; family Elaeagnaceae; genus Hippophae; species Hippophae rhamnoides. The sequence goes on along the minus strand of CM065434.1, from coordinate 4,027,962 downwards.
AATCAGTTTGAGTTAAAGTAAGTGATGTTTCAAATGCTACAAAAGTTGCATAATTCAGCAGATTACCAATAGATGATTCTCATCTGCATCTCAGATTGTTTATTGAAGTTGGTGGTGTGACAAAGGAGGCATTTATGCTTAGATTGTTCCTTTACTCTTTACGATACTGTGCTCGAGCTTGGCTAAACTCTTTGCCACCTGATTCCATTACAACTTGGAATGGTTTGGCGGAGAAATTCTTGACGAAATACTTCCCACCAACAAAGAAATCCAATCTTAGGAATGACATTACTTCCTACCAACAACATGAAGGAGAATCTTATATGAAGCATGAGAAAAGATTCAAGGAATTTCTAAGGAAGTGTCCTCATTATGGTATTCCTTCTTGGATTCAAATGCAGACTTTTTACTTATAATCAAGCTTATGATTTACTTAAGAAATGGGCTAGCAATAATTATCAATGGCCAATTGATAGAACTATAGCCACACAAAGAATAGCTAGAGTACATTAGGTAAATGATATCATAACACTTACAGCTCAAGTGTTATCTTTGGTCAATCTTTTGAAGGCTCAAAACTCGATATCGAGTATAAACCAAGTCCAAAATTCAAGAGTGTCGTGTGTGTTTTGTGGAGGAGCTAATTTGTTTGATAATTGTCCAAATAATCTTGAATCCATATGCTATGTGGGCAATATGAATCTAAAAAATAGTCCATACTCGAACACATATAACCAAGATGGAGACAACATCCAAATTTCTCTTAGAATAACAACAGTCAAGGTGGTAATTAATTCAACCATCAATCATTTCCACTACCTGGTTTTCAATAACCACAACAATCATAAGCCCAAGAAAAGAAGCCACCTACTAAGGACAATACAAATACTTTAATGGGGATGATGAAAGACTTCATCCAATCATTAAATACAAAAGTGTCCACTGAAAAGGCTTCAATTCAAAATTTGGAGAACCAAATGAGGCAACTCACTCATACTATAAGTCAAAGGCCTTAAGGTAACCTTCCAAGTGACACGATTGCAAACCCACTATGAGAAGGTAAGGATTAGTGGAATGCCATAACTTTGAGGAGTGATAAAACTTTAGAACATGAACATAAGATAGAAAAGGATGAGGAGAAATAGGAAATTAACAAGGATGAAGAGGAACTAGTGGATAAAGAGAGCACTGAAATGGAAATAATTTAGCCAAAGAAAAAAAAACCTTTACAAATGACTATTCCTTTCCCTTAAAGGCTACAAAAGCAAAAGTCAGATACATAGTTTTCATATTTTCTTGAAGTCTTCAAGAAGTTGCACATAAACATATCATTTGCAGAGGCACTTGAACAAATGTTGTCTTATCCCATATTCATGAAGGATATACTATCAAAGAAAATAAGGCTTGGAGATCAGGAAATAATAACCTTGACTGAAGGTTGTACTTCCATCCTTGATAGAAAACTACCACAAAACTAAAAGATCTCGATAGTTTTCACATCCCTTGCACTATTGGGAACATTCATTTTGAGAAAGCACTATATGACTTAAGTTTCAGAATTAACCTCATGCCATTATCGATCTTCAAGAGATTTGGTATTGGTGATGCCAAACCCACTTTAGTAACATTACAAATGGTAGATAGATCAATTAAGAGACCTTGGGGTGTGGTAAAAGATGTGCTAGTAAAAGTAGACACATTCATCTTTTTGGCAGACTTCATTGTGCTAGACATGGAGAAGGACCATGACATTCCTATTACACTTGGTCGTCCATTCTTAGCAACTAGAAGAGCACTCATTGATGTATAAAAAGGCAAACTTACAATGAGAGTGCAAGATGAACAAGTAATGTTTAATATTTTTAAAGCATCTAAATCCTCTAACATTGATAGTGCTGATGAATTCTTAAGGATAAATTTACTGAATGTGGGGGAAACTTAAAAGAATCTGTTGAGTCATCCTCTGACATTGTAGACTATGTGAACTATTCAGAGCATGCACCTCTCATGTGTGTATTTAAGGTGATTATGGAAAATTTTGAGATAGGATCTAAGCTCAAACCATAAATTGAAGGGCTAACAAGTTTAGACCTCAAACGTTTATCTTTCCATCCCTAGTTAAGTATGAAAGTGAAAGAGTCCAATAGAAAGGTGAAAAAGATGCTAGAAATATATAAATTGGATGAGTTACCGTAGAGTGCTTATACAAATGCTAAAAAGTTCAAAAGAAAAAAAATATGGCATGAGAAGATAATTGAGCATTGTGTTTGCGAATCAGAGCATAAGGTATCATTAAACAAATCAAGACTCAAATTGTTTCTAGTCAAGAAGATTAAATGTGATGTTGGTTGGGAGTAAACCCAATGTTATTTTACTTATATTTTCATTGTTTTTTTGTAGGTAAATAAATATGGAGAACAATGGCGTAATAAGAATGAGCATTTCAATGATAGATTTGGTGTGCCAAAGCTAAGGTAGTTTTCTTTCCTTTTACCTTTTCATATTTATATGTGCACATTGAGGAAAATGTGTAATTTAAGTTTGGGGGAGTGAGCTTCATTCTCTACATTAGTATTTACTATGCATTTTAAATTGTTTAGAGAATTGTTTTTTTTATTCTTAGGATGTTTTTAATCATGATTTAGGTAGAAATTGATAAATATATGAAGAAAAAAAAATGCATGCATGATTGATATGAAACATATGACCTCGATGATAAAATTGGTTGTCAGAACTAGGATAAGGAATGTAGCATATTTGTTAAGATATTTACATTAATAATGTGATATGCTTGCTAGTTTTGATTGAATTGATTCAAATTAATATGCACATGTTCATGATTGATTTTGGTGTTCTTATTGAGATACAATTTGTAGTGAGTTAGTGAGTTGATGAGATTTACCAGGTTTTAGAATCTATTTGATCATCCTTTGAGATGAAATACTAAATAGAATTTAGCAAGAGAAATGATTTATCCCTTATTTGGACCGAATGAGCCTTTCAAGCTAACCATTATTATATTTGTAGTCATTCATTTGAGCCGAACAAAGAACCATTCATATCTGTAACCCATATTTTATGCCTAACTAATGAGAATTACCTTTATCCTTGCACCTTTAGCTTGTATGAAAAGGAAAAAAAATGCAATCATGTGTTATGTTATAGAGTAACACTATTACAAAAAAGGGTAGTGAATGATGAAATCATACTACTAACGTCATAGTAGTGTGGGGCACGGCAGCACGTGCGGATGGGGCAGATGGGCATAGTGGCGTGGGCGGAATGGAGTAGATTCGCGCAGATGGGAGCTTGATTGGGCGCAAATGGGCATACGGTTGGGCCCAAATGGGCTTGCAGTGCACTTGGTGCTCGCGAAATGGAGAACAGGCGTGCACAGACTAGGTGATGCAGCGCGCGCAAACTGGGCACTGATGGGTACGGGTGCGCATGTTGCTCGATGCGGTTGGGCGCGCTGCACGAGTTGGCCGGTGCTACTGGGCGGTTGCGTGCGTGATTTCCTCCTTTTTGACATTTTGACCCATTTTGTCCAATTTTTCCATCTTTTTTTAACTTTTCCTCATTTACTTTATAAATATATTTTTGATGTATTGCCTCCGGTATTTTTATTTGAGGCTTTAAGTTACTTTTTTAAGCAAAAATACCTGAAAAACAATAAAAATACCCGTGATTCCGATAAGACAGATTTATATAAATATATATATTTTTAATCAATTAACGTGCATAAAATCATGGTAATTTTAGTATTTTTTTGAGCACTCATCAATTGCCAATGGTCCATACCATCTTAATTGCAATTTTATTGAAAAAATATCTTAGACAAAGTTAAATAAAAGAACTTTCATTTAAGGAAGAAAAGACTTACGAAGTAGGTCTTTGTCATGATAATGCTTAGTAAACACGTTGTATATCTTTTCATTCTTAGATTTCATCTCTAATTTCCTACTTTATCTAAATCCATATTTAGCTATTTAATTGCCTAATAAGCCTTATATCTTAGTTCCATTGGTAAATGGAATGCTTTCCTAAAGATGAACCGATATGGGCTAATCACAATGGGTATTGTGTAAGCTTTACGTTATGCCCATAAGGCATCATTCAACTTTGTTGCATAATCCTTCCTTGAAAGAAGCACAATGCATTCTAGAGATTTGCCTATTTCTCACCTTCCCTTGGCCCGAAGGTTGTGGATGATATGGAGTGGCTACTTTGTGTTTGATGTTATACTTTCTCAGTACCCCATCAAAACTTTTGGTGTAAAAATGGCTCCTTCCATTACTAATTATTGCTCTAAGCATCCAAAACTTGCTAAATATTGAATCCTTCATGAATTCCATTACAACTTTAGCATCATTCATTTTAGTGGGTATACTTCTCCCTAATTAGACAAGTAATCAATACTGATCAAAATATATTCATTACCAAAAGATGGGGGAAATGACCCATAAAATATATCCCTCATACATCAAATAGTTCAACAATTGAATTAGATGTCAAAAGCAATTCATCACGTTTTCCTATATTACTTGTCCTTTGATATCTATCATAGTGCATACAAAATATATGAGAATCCTTAAATAGAGTTGACTAGTAAAATCTATATTATAATACCTTAGGGACCTTTTTCTTACCACCAAAATGGCTCTCACAGTATAGTTCATCACAAAAGGCCACAAGGCTCTTATGTTCCTCCTTAGGCACACACCTCTGGATGACTTAATCTTGACAAATCTGGAATAAATTAGGGTCATCCTAGAAGTATTGCTTGCAATAATGTAAAAGCCTTTTCTTTTCCCAAAAATAAATGTTAGATATTACAACATGCTTAGCAAGATAATTTTCTATCTCAGCATACTATTGGTTTGGACCTACTGAAAATAATTGTTCATCATGAAAGGTTTTAATGATATCTTCATTAATCTCACCTTCAAGAGAATTGAATTCATAAATTAACTTAGATAGATGATCAACTACTATATTTTCATTACCTTCCTTATCTTTGATCTCTAGGTTGAATTCTTTCAAGAGTAAAACCTACGTAATTAGTATTGGCTTAGTATTTGGTTTACTTAATTGATATTTCAAAGTAGCATAATCAGAATCCATAATTACTTTATAACCTACTAAGTAAGACCTAAATTTTATCTAAACAAAACAAAACAACCAAGTATTCTTTTTCAATGGTTTTCAATGGTAGAATAACTAATTTAGGCATCATTGAGTGTATTGCTAGTGTAATATCTAACTCGTAAATGCTTATACACTATTTGACCCAACACTACTCGTATAGCATAATCAGAAGCATCACACATTATTTTAAATGGGAGAAACCAATTTGGTGCCATAATAATGGGGACAAACATTAATATGTCTTTCAAAGTATTAAAGGAGACAAAGTAAATCATCATTAAAATAAAAATAAACACCTTTTGGCAAAAAATTACATTAAGTATGAATTACTTTAGAAAAATATTTAATAAATCACCTATAGAAACTTGCATATCTTAATAATCTTATAATCCCTTTAATAGATGTAGGGGTGGTAGTATAGCAATCAAAAACTAAAGTCAATTTATATATGCAATCATGAAATGAGGTTCCAAAAATAGAAAAATTATCTATGAATATATCAATGAATTATTCCACCATGTTTGAGAAGAATGAAATCATGCATCTCTAAATGTGATGAGGCATTGCATTAAATCAAATGGAATCCTCCTGAAAGGAAATGTCCGAAAAGGACATGTGAAGGTGGTCTTCTTTTGATCCTCGATAGTAATAGGTAGCTGATAATAACTTGAAACACCTTCCAAAAAATAGTGATATTCATGCCTAGCTAGTCTTTTTAACATCTTATCAATGAATGGAGGAGGAAAGTGATCCTTTTTATTGTACAAATTTAATTTCCTAAAATCTATACACATCCTTCATCCTATGATTTTCCTAGTGGGCACTAATTCATTTTTATCATTTTTAACCATTGCTATTCTTGATTTCTTAGGTACAACATCAACTAGACTAACCCACCTATTATTAGTAATTGGATAAATGACTCCTATTTCTAAGAGTTTTAGAATTTCCTTTTCAACCACCTCTTGGATGATTAAGTTTAGTGTCCTTTAGGTCTCTCACAACGTTTTTGCATTGTCCTCTAGGAAAGTTCATTTATTTAGTTATGGATCTAATTATCTAATTAGCCAAAGTATGATAAATTAAAAATTCATAAATTAAGTAATGCAAAATATAAAGATCGACACATGATGTTTTTAGGTGGAAACAACCTAGGCCATACCAATGACCTAAAAGGAAAACCACCTAACTATCCACTATGCAAAATAAGTAACCAGTTGCAAGGCTAGGACTCAAAGTATCTAAGTAACCTACTTAAAATTCGCTACTTTAATCATAGTCTTTAAAATAAAGGCATTCAGATCCAGACCATGTTTTGAAAAACTTGAGTCCCACAATTTAATCAAATCCTCACCACTGGTACCTGAAAAGTTAGCACATAAACACAATTGTAAGTGCATGTCCTAGAGCAGATTCAATAATGAACAAGCCTAACTAGTTGATTTAAACAATGCATTGGATAAATAAAAAAAACTAGCAACTCTAGAATAATCAATTAAAAGCACACTAACACAATTATTATTGTAGGCTTGTTAATCCATCAAGCACAATAACAAATGTTTGATAAATTAACTTAATGAAAAGGCCTACTTGAAAACTTTTAGCAAAATAAGAGGGAGAAAATAAAAGATGAAGAGAATAAGCATAATTAAGCTCTTGTGTAGTTAGTTTAAATTGTATGCTTAGCTTTATATTTACAGAATATTTTGAAGCACTTTAGGTCAAAGGAAAATTACCATCTTGTCCATAAAATTAGTTAAATGAATTTTATGGAATAAGAACAATATAATAAAAGGGCAATCTAACTTGCATTAAAAATAGGTTTAAAATCAAGGCCTTGGCCAATCAATTGATCGGATCAAGTGCTCGTTCGTTGGAGAATATAGTTCAAACGATTGAATGTCCTCTCAATCAATCCATTGTATCAATTAATTGATTCCTAAAAATGGATCTATCTAGTCATTATCTTGATCGATCTTGTGCTTGATCGATCAAATATTAATTCATCGATCAATCTAGTCATATAAATAATTTAGTGCATATTATATCTTGATTAATCTAGTCACTACTCAATCGAATGAGTAGCCTATTTTCATATTGTTCCTATGTGTTTAAGATGCAGTCTAACATGCATAGGAATAGAGATGTACTTGATATGTGATTGTCGAGGCTTGATAGTTTCTTTGGCTTAAAAATATTCTTCTAAGACACACCTAGAAACTAAAATTAAAATTACATGCTTTGTTCACATCATCGCTAACACTCATATAATTCTTATCATCTCCCCATTTGGCATATTCTTGTGAGAAAACCTTTTCTCACTATATAACACTTATAGAAAAACTAAATTTTTACGTATAATACTATCTTGTGTTCTAATGGAACCATCTTCACTTGAATCTCGAAGGCTCATGGTTACATTGAAAAAACAAATCACCAACAACAAAACAACTTATCTTGAAGGACTTATTATTCATAATAATTTAGTTTATCTAACACTAGAAAGGTGACAAATGTTCAAAAGACTGAGTAATCAACATATCAAAATTAAAAACACAACTCCCTCTATGATTAGTATCTCTATTTTGAAAATTATGTTAATCTCAATTTTATCTAAAACAATTCACTCAGGCTGTTGTAATTGAAATTTAAAATAAAATTAATTTAAAGAAAGATGCACAAAAAATAAAGATATTATTCAAAGATCAAATTAATTGGAAGAAAACTTCTAGGAAATTGATTTCACCTAATCTCTCCCTATGCTTTACTCATCTAGCTAATTGAATTTAATTCTCTCTGTTTGTTAGCAATCTCCAAAAATATCCAAAAGCCTCTTTTGATAGTCAATTGGAAATAATCTTGTTCATTAATTTACACAAGAATATGCAATTTAATAAAGCAAGAAAGCATTAAGACCAATGATTTTTAAAACTACATAGGTTCATACAAGTCTTTCGATCTCTATATTTACCTATGTCGAAATATTACAGATCTATCCTGTAATTCCCTCTTTCGATAGTAAATCACAAGACTAAAATCATCTAATTAATGGCCAATAAATTAGAAGCATTAAACTCAGAATAAATGAGAAAAATATGAAGAGAAATAATTCAAATTAACATAGAAAATCAAGCATAGTTCAGAATTAAATTACATCTTTTTCCAGAATAAAGATAAATTAGTTCATGAAAAAAATTAAATTAAATATAAACGAATTCACCATAATTTTTTGAGAGAAATTGAAAGTAAATTGACTCGCAAAAAGAATCTACTTTCGCATTTCTATGTTACGTTCCAATCTATTTTTCTTCTATATGCGTCGTTTCTTTTATCTCTCCCTTAGTTTTTTTTCTTCCTTCCCATTCTTTACTGCTGTTTCTTTTTTTCTTTTTATTGCTACCATCCCCTTTTTGTGCGTGATTGCCTTGACACTCATAGTCTTTACTAATTTCAACCACTTTTATCCTTTTTCAATTCTTGTCTTCCACTTTCTTTCTTTCTTTTTTCTTATCTTTTTTTTCTTATCTTTTTTTATCAAATAGAGCAAACATAATGTGAATTATTTTATTTGAACTAAATTTCTCTTTAAATGCAAATTGCTACCAAAGTATTTTCTCAAAATTTAAGGTAAGTTCATGTTTTTTCAAGCTTAGAGTGAGAATGGTTTATGTAATTAAAAGAACAAATAAGGCTTACGTAAAATAAGGCTCAAAGGGGTTGACTATGGGAATACACCATGCAATGATGGCGTGATAATTAGGATGGCTCGTAAGCTTTTTGGTTGTGACAAAAAAAATTCCTAGATCATTTCTCTAATATTTGGTATTAATTAAGATTTTGCCTCAAGGATCCATTAACGGATTCTAAAGCATAGCTAGATTAAACTTTTCCTAACCCAGTCAAGGACAAAGATTTAAATCAAAGTACCCACAAAACTCTGACTAACATAATAGCATATTTTGAATAATTTTCTCGAACCTATCCTTAATCACAAATTTCGTAGTTATAGTGAATTCAATCATACTTAAACACATGCTTGATAAGAGAATTCAACAAATCAAGACTATAGAAGTTGACACCCCCAAACTTAAACTAAAAAAATGTCCTTATTGTAATTTTAAAAGTAAGACACATCGAAGAAATGAAAGGAACTTCCATGGTTTTATGATGGATCCATATTAGTTTGTAATTTTCAACTTTTTATTCCTGCAAAATAAATCCGCATCAAAATCCAAATTATTAAAATAGTAATAAAAAATAAAATAAAAGAACAAAAGAAAGTTTTATGGGCTGTCTCCCATAAGGGCTTGATTCATAGTTTACAACCAGACTTTTCAATCTTTATCAATCAGGATTTCGAAAAGGAATAAATGCACAATTCCTCTCCACTTGTTCTCCATAATAGTGCTTCAATCTTTGACCGTTAACTCTGAATATATTCCCTACCTTGTCCTTCAAGTCTATTGCTCCAAAAGTGGAAACTTTGTCAATTGTATAAGGACCTGTCCATCTTGATCTTAACTTGCCTGGGAAGAGTTTTAGTCATGAATTGAAAAGCAAAACCTATTGTCCTAGAGCAAAGTCACTTGTCATGCCACTTCTTTGTTTGTTCTTTGTAGATCTTTTCATTTTTATAAGCATCATTCTGAAACTCATCCATCTCATTCAATTGAAGAAGTCACTTTTCCCCTACTACCTTCAAATCAAAATTAAACTTCTTTATAGCCCAATAAGCTTTATGCTCCAACTCAACAGGGAGATGACATGCTTTTCCAAACACTAATCGATAAGGAGACATCCTGATAGGTGTTTTAAAAGTTGTACGGTATGCCCACAAAGCATCATCAAGCTTCTTTGCCCAATCCTTTCTATTGGTGTTGACCATCTTCTCAAGGATATTCTTGATTTCTCAATTTGAAATCTCAGCTTGACCATTAGTTTAAGGATGATAGGCAAGTGTTATCTTGTGTTTCACACCGTATTTAGAGAGAAGGTTGTCGAATAACTTGTTGCAAAAATGGGTCCCTTCATCACTAATAATAGCTTGTTGAGTGCCAAATCTTGTGAATATATTCTTATGTAGAAATTTGAGCACTACCTTTGCATCATTTGTTATTGTATCAATTGCCTCCACCCACTTTGACACATAATCAACTGCTAACAAGATATAAACAAATCCAAAAGATGGAGGAAAAGGACCCATAAAATCAATTCCCCAAACATCAAATAACTCAACCTCTAAGATATTTTTTAATGGTAGCTTCTCACGCCTTTAAATATTTCCCATACATTGGCACTGATCACAAGTCTTCACCAATGTATAAAAATCATGAAAAATAGAGGGCCAAAAGAAACCACTTTGAAGTACCATAGTGATAAATGTATTTTATATAGTTATTTTCATCAATTTTATTAATGATAAATGCTATGTTCTTTACATTTTTGTTTAATTTTAGTTAAATAAATTAATATTTACCTTTTATGTGTTAAGAAATACATTTTTAATAAAATTAAATAATTTGTATCGAAAATGTACTTAATTTCATATTTATGTCCACAAATATAATTTCAAATAATATAGTTCTTAATTACAATTTCTAAAAATCAAAAATATAATTTAAATTGAATTTAGGCTTAATTATAATTATTAAAAGTTTAAAAATTTAATTTAAAATTAGAAAAGGGCTTAACTGTAATTTAAGAAAGTTCAAAATGTAATTTGAAATATATTTGTGGGTCAAAATACAATTAAGAAAAGTTTTAAATTCTGCGCAGGCGCAGGTGAGAAGAAGCCACGCGCCCTAATGCAAGCGCGCAATGCGGACCGTCCGATCAGAAAATAAACAGCCAGATGCGCGCGTTACAAGCACACCTGACCAATGCGAGTGGTTGTAGAATTCCTCTTCACGGGCTCGGTGCCTGAGTGGGGCCCACTTGACGCGTAGGCCGGCGTGCATCGTGGGACCCACGTGTCTGACGCATCTAGCCGCTGTCCCCCACGTACACCCGCTTCTAATTCCGTGCGTTGATCTCCTCATGGAACCAGAGTTTCAGCGAATCAGAAGTTGCGACCTGTCAGCATGAATCCTTACCTTGAATTAGAAAATGCCATGTGTCCCACTTAATATTTCACCAAATCATATTCCAACACGTGGTATGTTACAATGCGCCCAAAAGCACAGGAGCCCGGCCGCGTTTCAGCCGTTGTCTCCCACGTTCGGCGTGCCATTTTCCTGTGCGCCGTTCCTGCGTGCAGCCGGTTTGTTCACCCAATGAAATGCTACCACATGTTTCTATTAATTCTTCAGCCAATCATAGATTGACACATGGCATACTCATTAAATTTAAAACAAAGCAGCACAGCGCCCTCTGTTTCCGTCGTGCATGCGTAAAAAAAATAATATTCCATTTCGTACGCGTGTACGTGGAATTTAAGAAAAATGTCTGGTATTATTTTCGATGAGAATTATTTACGTGTGTTTAAAAAATGTATTATTTTGGATGTATTTTTTAGCTATAAATAGGAGATAAGTTGATAGAGTTGAAAAGTTTTTTGTTGGTTTAGTTTTGGATTTTCTGTAGTGTTTGGAGTTGGACGGTGGAACACGCAGAAGCCATTTTTGGCTTCTCTTGTGTTCCATGTGTGCCAAATATTTGTTTTAATTGATTTTTTAATTTTCTGTGTTCTTCATCTTATTTTCCTTGAACTGTTGTAATTTTTATTTTACATTTATGAAGTAATTTAATTTTTCTAGGGTTGCATTTGATCTAAATTTATGAAGCTTTGATTTAAACTATTTTTGAAAGATTTATAAGACGTTCGATTTGTTCATTCTATTTTGTGCTTAATGCTTTTTGATTATTTACGAATCTTATCAAAACGATCTGTACCACATAAATAAACTTGGAAGAGGCATTTGTGTGTGTATTGCTCGTAAATAGAATGACATGTATGATGAAGGATAGGAATATACCCTAATTGTATGTGTGGCCACTTGAAAAATTAGAAGGTAATGAATCTTGGTGAATTTAATTCTCATAGAGATATAGTGAATTAATTTAACGAGGTGCGTCTATACGGAGCTCGGAAGAGATGTATGGATAAAAATAGAAGTTTTCGGTTGACAAATTAAATGTACTAAAAAAATATAAATCAAAAGAAAATAACAAGATTTGAGTGGATTAGTTTGGTGAAAAATTGAAATCCTAGATTTCTTTTATTTTGTTAACTTTTTTCTTCTTTTTCTAAATCAACGGTTGTTTTGGATAAAATCAGAGAGATACAATTTTAGTACTCAACAAACTATAGTAACAAATCTCCGTGGGAACGATACTCTACTTACAAATCTTTATTACTTGTGACCGTGTATACTTGCACGATTTTCTGTTTGTTGTAAAACACACAACACATAGCTACTATTCATGTTACTTTAAAATGTCCTTCATATGATAAGGAATGGCAATGATGGAGAATGGCTTGCATCTCCTCTTCAGGCACACATCTTCAGATGATTTGATCTGGACATCTTTTGAAAAGCAAATGTTCATCCTAAAAATAATATTTCACATCATACAAAAACTTCTTACATCGGTGGTAAGTAAGATCTAGTGGCAATACCCTACAAGCTAAGTAGTTTACAATATCAACATACAAAGGAAGCTTGATCTCACATGTAAACAATTCCTGATCAGGGAATGCTTCTTGAATCTCAAAATCTAGTTTCACTTCCTTTTGCTCCAACCTAGAGAGATGGTCAACAACTAAATTTTCATTTCCTTTCTTATCTCGAACTTCCAAATCAAATTCTTGAAGAAGAAGAATCCAACGAATCAATCTTGGCTTAGCATCCTTTTTTCTAAACAAATAACGAAGTGCTACATGATCAGTGAATAGTATCACCTTTGCACCAATGAGGTAAGATCAAAATTTGTCACAAGCATACACCACATCGAGCATCACCTTCTAAGTTGTTGTATAATTCAATTGGGCTTCAATCATTTTCCAACTTGCATAGTATATGGCCCTAAATAGTTTGTCTCACTTTTGTCCTAACACTGCTCCAATTGCAAAGTCACTTGCATCACACATGATTTCAAAAGGTTAACTCCAATCAGGTATAGTCATTACTGGTGCTGAAATTATTTTCTCCCTGATTGCATTAAAGGCTTGCAAACAAACATCATCAAATTAAAATGCAGAATTTGTTTCAAGAATATTACATAAAGGTTTAGGAAGTTTAGAAAAATCCTTTATAAATCTTCTATAAAATCCCACATGTCCCAAAAAACTTCTGATTACCTTCACATTCTTTGGAGGTGTTAGTTTTTCTATGGTTTCAATTTTAGCTTGATCAACCTCAATTCCTTTAGATGACACTCTATGTACAAGCACAAATCCTTCTTGAACCATGAAATTACACTTCTCCTAGTTTAGAACAAGGTTTTTATCTTCACATTTCTGCAAAACAAGAGCTAAATTATGCAAACAATGATCAAAAGATGTACTAAAAACCAAAAAGTCATCCAAGAAAATTTCCATTATATCTTCCACAATATGAAAAAAATAGTTATCATGCAACGTTGAATTTTTGCTCGGGCATTGCACAATCCAAAGGGCATCCTTCTAAAAGCAAATGCTTCGTAGAGGCATGTGAATGTAGTTTTCTCCTGATCTTCGGGGGCTATGAAAATTTGATTATACCCCAAATAATCATCTAAGAACCAATAATAGGGATATCCATCCAATCGATCTAACATTTGATCAATGAATGGAAGTGAAAAATGATCCTTCCTTGTTTCTTTGTTCCACTTGCAGTAATCTATACATACATACCAACTGGTGACTGTTCTTGTAGGAATAAGCTCATTATTGTCATTTTTCACTACCGTCATTCCACCTTTTTTTGGTACAACATGTACAGGACTTACCCATAAGCTGTCTAAAATAGCATAAATAATTCCAGCATTGAAGATCTTTAAAATTTTAGCTCTCAAAACTTCCTTCATTGTTGGATTTAATCTTCTTTGGGGTTCAATTGATGGTTTATAGGATTCCTCCATTAGAATCTTATGCATGCAAATGGATGGACTTATACCTTTTATGTCAAAGATAGTCCATCCCAAGGTTGTTCTATGCTCTCTTAACACACGTAGTAACTTTTCCTCTTCTTTGGGTGTAAGTGATTCCACAACAATCATTGGAAATGTGTAATTATCACCCAAGAACATATAGCGAAGATGCTCAGGAAATTGCTTCAACTATGGCGTTTTAATTTTCTACACTTTTTCTGTAGAGATTACAGAATCTGTCTTTGTTATCATTAGCTCTAACCTCTCCATTTCTGTGCTACATGATGTAACCTACTACAATGCTTCCGAGGAAAATACATAGTGGAGAAATTCTTCACTAATAAAAGGTAAATCAGGTTCATAAACAATAGAGTTGTTGAAATCATAAGCATGAGATGAAATGGTGATACATTGTTCTAAGTGATCAAACGGCATATATTCTTGAAAGGCTTACACATTGCTCAATGACATCTACTCGAAAGCAAGTGCTTGGATCTTTTGGAAATCTCATAGCTTCTTAGATGTTGAATGTAACATCTTCCTTGTTCACTCTCAATGTTAACTCACCCTTTTGAACATCCATTAAAGCCCTTCCCTTAGCCAAGAATGGTCGGCCAAGAATTAGTAGGAAATCTTGGTCTTCATCCATATCTAACACCATAAAATCAGCAAGAAAAATAAATTTATCCACCTTTACCAATGCATCTTCTATGATTCCACGTGGATACTTGATAGATCAGCTTGTTAATTGCAAATAATTTTTGTTTGTTTCATCTCTCCAAGTCCTTATTTCCTATAAACACACAGTGGCATAAGATTAATGATAGCACTAAGATCACATAAAAATTTCTCATAAAATGAATTTCCAATAGTGCAAGGCAAAGTAAAATTCCCTAGATCTTTTGATTTTTAAGGAAACTTCTTTTGAAGAATGGCACTACATTCTTTAGAAAGCTTCACTATTTCCAACTCCTCTAACCTTCTCTTCTTGGAAATGATGTCTTTAGAAATTTGGCATAATTTGGCATTTGTTCCAAAGCATCTACTAGGGGTGTCCAAAACCCGGGCCGGACCGGTTTAAACCGAAAAACCGGTCCAAACCGGACCGAACCGAGCAATTTTGTAAATGAAACAGTCCGGTCTGGTCCGTATTAAATAAAACCGATTTTAAAACGGTTCGGTCCGGTTATAAAATATTATAAACCGTTGGACCTGACCTCGTTTTATTAAATAAATAATTTTTATTATTTAAAATATTATAAAACCCTAGTATATATATAGTTTGTTTTGAGTTTAGGTTGCCGCCACTGCTAACGCTTAACCCTAACCTCAAAAAAAATTCTCTCGGCTCTCTCCTCTTTGCTACGCTCGTGCCATTTCTTCGCCTACGCCTCCTTGGCCACATCGTCGCTTCCACCAAGAATTCAGCCATCGTTCCTCGTGTTGATTCCACCAGCCTAATCACCGTTCCTCTCGTTGATTCCACCAACAAATAGCCATTGTTCACACGTTACTTCAACCGTAAACTGCCACCTCTCATCGCGTCGCGCCGTGTCAGCGACAACAATGGACGAAAATCATGAAATAGGTATGTCGCCTAATACTACCGGAGTACCGGGTCCGTAGCCTGCAAGAGTTTTTTCCGAATAAACCGAACGGTAAGTCTAAAGTCCGAACTCAAAAGTCCGAATGGTAAGTCGTTTTTTTTGTTAGTCCGAACTCGAAATCAATAAGATGTCATTTTTTTGTTAGTCCGAACTCTAAACTCGAAATCTGGAATAAGATGTCATTTTTTTGTTAGTCTGAGTCTTAATTTTTAAAATCCGAATGGTATGTCATTTTTTTGTTACCTCGAATACTTTGAACTCGTGAACCTAAGTTTGAACAATTTTTTCTCACAGCAGTTCATTTTTTTTAAATGGTGGAAAGTGGAAACTAATTAATACCGTTTATAACTTATAACTTCTGCTAAATTGTTCAGATGTTGTCCCTCTTTAAAGCTTAATTATTTTGATTAAGTTCTCTTTATAGATTAAATATATATTGTTTATTTTATTAATGTTTGATCATTATGAATTTCAAGAGGTGTACAGTCTACCCCGAGAATGAAAATCTATGTCATCAAGAATATGTATACGTACATAACTCATTTTTCAATTTAAGCTAATTATAATCATCGATGCATTCCACCTTCTTATACCCATCATGATCTTCCGTTAGAAGGTAGAGTTATTTTTTACCCTGGCTGATCTCGATTCCAATTCCCATAAAATTCTTACAGTATTTTTTTGATCTAGAAAGTTAATTAAACTTGTTCTCAAATTCATGTATTGGTAGTCCGGTAGTAGTTTTTCCCGATTAAAATGAATGGTAAGTCCGAGTCCGAATTCTAAAATCTGATGGTATGTCGTTTTTTTTGTTAGTTTGAATACTTTGAACTGTGAACTTAAGTTTGAACAATTTTTTTCTCACAGAGTTCATTTTTTTAAATAAAGGGAAAGGGAAACTAATTAATACCTCATATAACTTATAACTTCAAATGAATTGTTCGGGATGTTGTCCTCTTTAAAGCTTAATTATTTTAATTAAGTTCTCTTTATAGATTAAATATATATAGTTTATTTTATTAATGTTTGATCATTATGAATTTCAAGAGGTACATGTCTACCCCCGAGAATAAAAATCTATGTCATCAAGAATATGTATACGTACATAACTCATTTTTCAATTTAAGCTAATTATAATCATCGATGCATTCCACCTTTCTTATACCCATCATGATCTTCTCGTTAGAAGGTATAGTTATTTTTTTACCTGTTGGATCTGATTCCAATTCCCATCAAATTGTTACGAGTATTTGTTTGATCTAGAAAGTTAATTAAACTTGAAAATCTGAAAGGTATGTCATTTTTTTGTTAGTTTGATATCTGAAATCTGAATCGTATGTTAGTTTTTTTTAGTCTGAAATCTGATCTTTACAAATTGCCTTAGTATAATCACAGTTCACAGAATACATTGATCTTTACAATTAAATGTGTTTTTTTTATTAACATGATTTATTAATATAAATTTTTATATATGATTTATATATAAGCTGTATTAATATAAAATGTACATAATTATATTTTAAATGTAATTAATCCACAAAGTTAATAAATAATAAAAAACAGTTCTTATTAGCATTCAATTGTACAAAATTACCATCTTTTTAATGTAGTGGCACCAAACATTTTGTGAAGCCCTCAAATTCAAGGTACTGTCCTAGATTGTCATTCTACGCTAGAATGTTACACTTTTGGTGACTCATATTATGTTAGTTTTGAAATGATTTTTGATTAATTACAAAAAGTAATATTTTTAATATATTAAGAATATGTACTAATCTATATTCTTAATATAAAGTGATGATGTACATTTAGTTTATTGACCAAGTCAATTTACAGACTTTGCTATGCCTATGATTGAAGACATTGAACCCGAAATTCATCCGAATGAAATGGAAAATCCACCACGTAATTTAAAATGACTCATCTTCAAAAAGGGGAATGAGAAGCAAGTAATGTTCACCCCGATAATGAATCGAGCATGAAGAAACCAAAAATTTTAGGTCGAAATATGGAATAATTTTTCATATATTTTACCCTATGCATGTGGAAAATCCTAGAGCTACATGTCATTATTGTAAAAAGTTACGCTGCTCATCCCACAAGGAATGGAACTACTTCCATGATACATCACTTCAAAAATTTATGTAAGAAGATTCCTAAAGAAGTAGATAAAGGACAAAAGATGTTAAGTTTTCAAACACAAAAAAGAGAGGATGATAGACAACTCATAAATTAGTCATTGCTTCATTTGATGCAAAACGTGCTAGAGTTGCTTTGGCAAAAATGATTATTATTGATGAATTGTCTTTTAGGTTTGTTGAGGGTAGGGATTTAAAGACTTTATATCTAAAATTTGTCCTAAGTTTCACGTACATCCTCGACAAACAATTTCTAGAGATGTGTTTCAACTTTATTTAGATGAGAAAAAGTTTGAAGAACTTTTTCATAAGTTGAAAAGCAAAGAGTTTGTCTTACTAGTGATTGTTGGACTTCAATTCAAAATATTAATTATATTTGTCTAACTACTCATTATATTGACAAAGATTGGAAATTACAAAAGAGAATTATAAAATTTTGTCAAGTCGAGAATCATAAAGGTGATACAATCGAGAAAGGATAGTAACGTAGCTTTGCGTGATTTGGGGTATATGTAAGGTATTCACCATAACACTTGATAATGCTTCCTCAAAATGATACCGATGTGTCATACTTGAAAAGGAAGCTAAAAAATTGGAATGATGGACTTGTTATGAGTGGAGAAGTTCTTTCATGTGCGATGTCATGCTCACATTTTGAATTTGATTGTGCTGAGGGACTTAAAGATCTTCATAGTACTATTACGAGTATTCGTCATACTGTGAGATATGTTAGTCATCTCCTTTGAGATTACAAAAGTTTAAAATGTGTTCTATTAAAGAAAATATTGAGTCCAAAGGAAGTGTGGTGCTAGATGTGCCTACAAGATGGAACTCCACATATCTAATGTTAAAATCTTCTTTAGATTTTCAAAAGCATTTGATCGCCTCTCAAGAAGAGGAAGGAACAAACTTTATTTCTTATTTTCATTAGGAGCGATCGAATGTCACGTCACAACATTAGATGATTGAAGAATGCTCGGTGTTTTTGTCAAGTTTTTGAAAAAATTTTATGACTTACTTTATCATTCAAGGTATCTTTACGCATTCACTTCAAATTTATATTTTATAGAATTACATAACATTCAATCTCAAATACTTACATGGGTGTGTTTCTCGATGACTTGTTGTTAAAAAAATATGGCTATTAGCATGAAAAAACAAAATTTGAGAAGTATTGGGGAAAATGTAGACAAGACTAATAAGATGTTGTATGTTGCATTTGTACTGATCCAAGGTACAAATTAGTAGTATTTGGAATTCTTATTCAAGAGATTTATGATTTACAAATTGTTCAAAAAATTGGAGAGATAATGTCAAAAATACTTTTATGGATCTGTTCAAAGCTTACTATATGTTAGTGCATGGAAAAGAGTTTCAATCTAATGCGACTCAATCACAAGATGTAATAGAAGGATTCCATCATCCGAGCAAGCAAGAAAGTCAAAGTTTCTTAAACGCTAGAGGAGAAAAATAGTTTGGAATTGAAAATCGAGGTTGAGAAATATTTGAACACCCCATGTGAAAATGTCATGTTGGATAAGTTTGATATATTAAAATGGTGGAAGGCAAATTCTTTTAGGTTTCCTATCATCTCTCTCTATCAGACGTGACGTGTTAGCAATTCAAGTTTCAATCAAGATCGAATCAACTTTTAGCACAGTGAGGGCGCATTCTGATCCATTTAGAGTTCTTTGAATCCTAAAATGGTAGTAGACATTAGTATGTAGTCAAAATTGGTTTCGTTTCTTCCATTAATAATGACAATGTTCTCTTACCGTAATATAATGATGACTCAGACATTTACGAAGATGTTGATTTTGTTTGATTGTAAAGTTCATTAAAGATACTACAATGATCATTGATGATTAATAATGGGTAAGTTTTAAATATTATTATCTAATGATGTATTGTTGTTGATTTTGAGTTTTGATGTTTGTATATGTTTAAGAATTCTTTGCAAATGAGATATTTGGAATTCATTTCTTCATGTCTAATCTTTTTTTATTTTAGATTTTGATAACATCTTATTTATGTATTTAACAATAATATCTATCTATGTATGATTATAAATGAGCATTATATTTGATTGCATCCTATTAAATTATATCATATTAAATTGAATCATATTTATTTATTATTAATTGTTAAAAACCGTTCAAAACTGTTTACCAAACCGACCAAACCGACTAAACTGCTCGTTATAACATTTTAGATAGTTGAACGGTCCGTCCTATCCTGCTTTCAACTATATGAACGGTCTGGTTTGGTTACATTTTTTTAGGCAAAACCGGACCGGACCGGACCATGGACACCCCTAGCATCTACAAAAGGAATATTTATATGAATTTTCTTAAAGATATCCAAAAACTTAGAAAATTGTTTATCTAATTTTTGTTTTTGAAAGCATTGAGGATAAGAAAGTGGAGTGGAGAGAATATGAGGATTGTCAGGAAATGAAATTGATGGAGGCATATCAGCCTCTCGTAGTGTATCATTAACAATCTCTTTTTTTCTACTTTATGATTGCTTTGGCCATTATTTGGAGCTGTAGGGGTGGACTCAGTTTCCTTTGATGGTGACCTCTCAATTTCTCTTTCACTCCTAAATGTAATGGCCTTGCATTGTTCCTTTGGATTCACTTCTATATTTCTAGGAAAATTTCCTCTTTGTTGAGCATTAATGGTTGTGGCTAGTTGCCTAATTTGCACTTCAAGATTTTTCATAGTGGTTCCCATATTGCTACAATAATTCTTTTTAAACCTTTCTTTGGTCTCCTTAACAAAGGAAACCATGGAATCCTCAAGTGACATCTTCTTTTCTCTTTTTTGACTATTAAACCCTAGAGGAGGTTGTAGCACATTCTTTGTGTTTCCATAAGACAAATATTCATTATTTAGAAGCCTTGGATGATAGTAATTTGGCATAGGATCACCACGATAATTGTAGTTCCAATTGTTAATGTATTGAAATTGCTCTTGAGTCAATTCATTCATCAGAATTGTCATACTTGAAGTTGCGACATATTCTACACTTTGTGGCATTATTTGAGTTGTCAAGGCAGAAATCTTATGAGATAGAGAAGCTACTTGAGTTGAAAGGGGAACAAACGGCTCCAATTCATGAATCTCGACAACTTTCTTAACCATAGATATTTCAATTGGCCATTAATAGTTTTTTGAGGACATTTCTTCCAAAAGAGAAGTAGCACCTTCAGGTGTTTTTGACATCAAAGTTCCACCAAAAGTAGCATCAACTATAATTCTAGTTTTCCCATTTAACCCATTATAGAACATCTGAATTTGTAACCAATCTGGAAATCCATGTTGAGGGCAATGCCGAATCATATCTTTATACCTTTCTCATGCTTCATAGAGTGTCTCAAAATCATTTTGTCTAAATTGACCAATCTCACTCCTAAGTTGGTCTATTTTTGTAGGTGGAAAGAATTTAGCAAGAAACTTTTCTGCCATGTCCTGCCAACTAGTGATGCTTCCCAGTTGTAAAGATTGTAGCCAACCTCTAGCCTTGTCCCTCAATGAAAAAGGAAACAATCTTAGTCTAATGGTGTCTTCAGTAACACCATTCATCTTTATAGTGTCACAAATCTCCAAAAACATCGCCAAATGAATATTGGGATCATCAAGTGGTGATCCACTAAATTGGGCTTGTTACATCATGTTAATCAACGCAGGTTTGAGCTCAAAATTATTGGTATTAATGGTTTGGTGTCTTACACCTAAGTAGTTGTCATTCATAATTAGCCTTACATAATCCATCAAGGTGCGTGGCTATGCATTATGTTCTTCTTCAACCATGGCTAGTACTTTCTTCTTTCTTCATGATCTAAAGGTTCTTTCAATCTCTGGATCAAAAGGAATAATGTTTCCAGTTCTAGCACGACACATCCAACGTCAAAAACACACATAGAGAAAAAAGTAAAAAAATAAAAATAAAAATAAATAAAATTTAATTCTAACTTAAAACTAAGATTACTTTGTATCGATATTTACAAAAATAAGAAAAAAATCAATCCTCGGCAACGGCGCCAAAAACTTGATCAGTGCAAAATTGTAAGTGCACAATATCATATTTTTATAATAAAGTGATAAATAGAGTATCGTCCTCAAGGATTGGTAACTTACTTTTGACAAATACCAAAATTATGCTAATCTCAATTTTATCTAAAAAATTCACTCAGGTTGTTGTAATTAAAATTTAAAATAAAATTAATTTAAAGAAGGATGTGCAAAAGAAAATAAAGATATTATTCAAAGATCAAATTAATTGAAAGAATACTTCTAGGAAATTGATTTCACCTAATCCCTCACTATGCTTTATTTATCTAGATAATTTAATTTAATTCTCTCTGTTTTTTAGCAATCTCCAAAAATATCCAAAACCTTCTTTCGATAGTCAATTGGAAATAATCTTGTTCATTAATTGACACAAGAGTATGCAATTTAATAAAGCAAGGAAGCATTAAGACCAATGATTTTTTAAAACTACATAGGTTCATACAAGTCTTTTGATCTCTATATTTACCTATGACAAACTATTCCAGATATATCCTAAAATTTCCTCTTTCGATAGTAAATCACAAGACTAAAATCATTTATTTAATGGCCAGTAAATTAGAAGCATTAAACTCAAAATAAATCAGAAAAACATGAAGAGAAATAATTCAAATTAACATAGACAATCAAGCATAGTTCAGAATTAAATTACATCATTTTCCTAGAATAAAGATAAATTAGTTCATGCTAAAAATTAAATTAAACATAAACGAATTCACCATAATTTTCTGAGAAAAATTGAAATTAAATTGACTCGCAAAAAGAATATGCTTTCGTGTTTCTATGTTACGTTCCAATCTATTTTTCTTGTATATGCGTTGTTTCTTTTCTCTCTCCCTCACTTTTTTTCTTCCTTCTCGTTCTCTGCTGCTATTTCTTTTTTTCTTTTTTTTCCACCGTCCCCTTTTTTTATGATTGCCTTGACACTCATAGTCTTTACTAATTTCAACCACTTTTATCCTTTTTCTATTCTTGTCTTCCACTTTCTTTCTTTCTTTCTTTCTTATCTTTTGTTTTTGTTTTTTGATCAAATAGAGCAAACATAATGTGAATTATTTAATTTGAACTAAATTTCTCTTTAAATGCAAATTTCCACCAAAGTATTTTCTCTAAATTTAAGGTAAGTTCATGGTTTTTCAGGCTTAGAGTGGGAATGGTTTATGTAGTTAAAAAAATAAGGCTCAAGAGGTTGACTATGGGAATACACCATGCAATGATGGGGTGATAATTAAGACAGCTGGGAAAGCTTTTTGGTTGTGACAAAAAAATTGCCTAGATCATTTCTCTAATATTTGGTATTAATTGGGATTTTGCCTCAAGGATCCATCAATGGATTCTAGAGCAAAGCTAGATTAAACTTTTCCTAACCTAGTTAATTCAACTCCTTCTCTTCATAGGAAAAATGGAGTAGAGAAAAAATTTATCATGTGCTTAATTTTTTCAAGGACAAAGATTTAAATCAAAGTACCCACAAAACTCTTACTAACATAATAGCATATTTTGAATAAGTTTCTCGAACCTATCCTCAATCACAAATTTCATAGTTATAGTTAATTCAATCATACTTAAATACATGCTTGATAAGAGAATTCAACAACTCAAGACTATAGAAGTTGAAAATTTTATATAGTGAATGATAGAGTTCAACCATAATTTTTCAGAGTAAAGGTTATCTCATATCCTAACATCTCACATAATTAATTATAAACTTCCAGCATGACACACTTATATGTAAAGTAAGTGTGTGAGTAGGTTCAAGTCAACATCAATCACCATATGTGAAAAATATGTAAATGAACTAGTCAAAATATCCATTTGTATAATGTATAGCCAATTAAAATAAATATGAATGGAGTATGTAATGATCATGTCAATGTTAAAGAATGTATATTTTTCTCTTTTTCCATTATTTATTTTTTATTTTTTAAATTAAAGAGACCAATAAAAACAAAAAACAAACAAAAAAACTAAAGATGCTCACCTAGGGTCAATTAAGCACTCAAACGAAAGTATCAAGGTGAAGAATAAATGATGGTCAGGTGATTGGAAAGAGACAATTTTTCCTATCCCAAACTTTCTTGAATTTTGTTTTCTTTATATCTTTGGGTTGGAAATCAACTACCTTAGTTTTCATTGGTATATTCTTGGATTTACCTTTAGATTTTTCATTCATCATAAATGAAGATACAACATGCATGGTAGGATAATGATAATTAGTCCTTGAATTAAATGCATTTAATTTCACTTGTATCTTTGAGCCAACAACTTCCTACTTTCTAGTAGGATTTTTTAACATGTTACCATAATTTCCATTCATCCTAGAATATTATGCAACATGCATAGATGGATGGTGTTTATGAGTCCTAATATGTGAAGCATGTAAAGTATTATTACATTTAAGAGCATTTATCAAAATCTACACTTTAGCCTATTACGGCCATTCCTACCACAATGATGATAGACAAGCATAAACTTAATAAATTTTTCAATCACAGGTGCTGCTGTTCTTTGTGCATAATAGGTAACATAAGGAGTACAGTTAGAACATGCCTTATAAATGTTTTTTTGATGTTAACAGAGTGGAGCTCTTATCCTTATAACCAAAGTCATGCGTATTATGTGAGGAGGACATGTTTACAGGTTTGAAAATTTTAGTTGATTTTGATGAAGATGACATAGTGTGCTCATCTACATATCTTAGCCCTCTCTTGTCTCCAGTTAACTTTACATAATCCAAACTTTTTTCAACCATTCAACTCCAATTGTTAACCTCCTTATTGTTTCCTTAAATATTCAAGTTCCTCTTTAAGACTCTTGTTTTCCTGTTTAACATCCAAATATTAGCACGTTCAGATAGTTCAATTATTTCTTTGTCTATAATTGAGAAACTTATTTTAATGGATTTAATTTTGTCATTTATTTTAGCTATTTTCCTTTTGCATCTTACGTAATCTATGAACACTTCATCAATACTAGTGACATTAAATTTGTTGAGTAGAAATTTAGAATCACTTTCCTCATCATCTGAATCAATGTCAAACTTACTAGATTGTCTACCAATAATTGTCATAAATGTCAAGTAGTTGGTGCCAGATTCAACTAGATTATCATTATTACTTTAAGAGTAAGTATGTCTAGCATTGAAAGCTCTTCTATTTTGGTTCCTCATGTTTGTACAATCAAATATTAAGTGATGAAAACCCATACAATCAAAAGATTGAAATCTAGTAGGTTTAGATTTTTTGCCATCAAAACTCACATATTTAAGTTCTCTCAGATTTTGATCCTTTTGACAACTTGATTGTCCTTTGTTTTCAAGGATTATTTTGTTGAAGATTTTGTTCAATATTCTGGTTAAGAGTGCTAATTCTTCATCATCATTGTTACTATCTTTAATCGTAGCACTTTGAAAGTGATACCTTTGTTCTTTAGAGGTTTTTGAAATCTTATCTCGAAGGTTTGAAGTGAGCTAATGAGTTCCTCTATTTTGATGGCATCCACATCCTTGCTTTCATCAATGGTAATGAACTTTTCATGGAAGTGATATGGTAATGAGTAGAGGATCTTTTGAACTATCCCAAAATTATCAATTTTATCTCCAAGATTACTAGAGATGTTAGTAATATCACATAATCTAATATAAAATATAGAGAAATTTTCATCTTCTTTCATCCTAATATTTGCAAATGGACTACCAACCATGCAAATTTTAGTTCATTTAACTTGTATGGTTCCCTCATCGGCAACCTATAAAATATTACAAGCATGCTTAGAAGTATCAACATGAGAAATACAATGAAACTCATCAATAGAAAAATCACTAAAAATAACATTAAGACCCTTTGGATTCTATTTCCAAGCATTTTATATTTATTGGTCCATTCATTCTAAGGCTTAGATCATATTATCTTTGGTAACCCTACATAGTTTCCAATCATAAATTATAGAGTTCCAGACATACTCATCTAAAGATCGTAGAAAGGCTCTCATGCGAGCCTTTCAATATGGATAATTAGACCGATCAAATTAAGGCTTACGGATTGTAGATAAACCATCTCTTAAATTATCCATAATAAGGTTCTAGACACACTAAGTGTATATAGTGACTAGCTTTGATACCAATTAAAAGCTTGTTTATTTAGTTATGGATCTAATTATCTAATTAGCTTAAGTATAACAAATTAAAAATTCGTAAGCGACCAAGCAAGTAATCACATGTAAATAAAGTAATAAAGAAAATCTAAAGATCAACACATGAGATTTTTTGGTGGAAACAACCTATGCTATACCAATTATCTAATAGGAAAACCACAGGTCCACTAGACCACCTAACTATGTGATATGAAAAATAAGTACAGTTACAAGGATAGGACTTTAACTACCTACCCAGGCAATGCCCCCAAGTAGCCTACTTATAAGCTGTTGCTTTCATCATAGTCTCTATAAGGAAGGAGTTTGGATCTGGAACAACATTCCGAAAAACTCGAGTCCCATGAGTTAATTAAACCCTCACTATTGTCACTTGAAAAGTTAGCACATAAACATAAGTTCAAGTATGTGTCCTAGAGTAGATTCAATAATGAATAGCCCTAACTAGTTGATTTACACAATACGTTAGATAATTAAAAAATAACTAGAAACTCTAAAAAAATCAATTAAAAGGACAATTTTTCGGCTTGTTAATCCATCAAACAACACCACAAATGTTTTTTTTAAATTAAGGAAAAAGCTTACTTGAAAACTTTTAACAAAATAAGAGAGAATAAAATATGAAGAGAATAAGCATAATTAATCTCTTTTGTGGTTATCTTCATTTGTGCGCTTAGGTTTATATTTATAGAATATTTTGAAGCACATTATGTCAAAGTAAAATTACCATCTTGTACACAAAATCAATTAAAGGAGTTGTAAGGAATAAGGGTAATATAGTAAGTTCCCAATAAAATTCATATTAAAAATTGATTTCAAAATGAAAGCCATGGTCGCTTGATCAATCTAATCAATTGTTTGATAAATCGAGTACATAGTTCAATCGATCAAATGTTCTCTTGATCGATTCAGTGTATCAATTAACTAATTCTCAAAAAATGGATTGATCTAGTCATTAATCTCGATTGATATAGTGCTCAATTGATATGATATTAATTCCTCAATTGATCTAGTAATATAAATAATTAATTCAATAGCTAATATAGCTCAATCGATCGAGTAGCCTTTTTTATATTATTCCTATGTATCTATTATGCAATTTAATGTACACGGGAATAGAAATATAGCAAAGATGTGATCGTTGTGGCTTGATAGTTTCTTTGGCATGAAAATATTCTTCTAAGAAAAACCTAGAAACTAAAATTACAATTATGTGTTTTGTTTATGAATATTGCCAAAATTCACATAAATCTTACACTTAAGGTTAATCTTATTCATACACATAACTGGACTAATACCTCTAATATCCCTAAGACTTTAACATATTTCTTTCTTGAATTTCTTAAGCACTTTAGCAAGTTCTTTTTCTTGTGTCTTAGACAAAGTGGATGAAATAATAGGTGTACATGTTTCCCCTTCTCCCAAAAATAAATATTCTAGATGCTTCGGCAAGTTTTTTATTTCAAACTTAGGTGGAGTGGCCTATTCCATATGTAGGGTACTAGGTAGATCTAAGAGTGTACTAGGACCTCCTATTGGTTCAACACATGATAACAATTTAGGGTACCCCTTACTCTCCTCATCTAAGTCCTCTTAAACCTTTTCAAATGTAAGAGCAACTTCTTGTTTGTCTTCCAATTTATCCTACAGAAAAGTGTTATGATCAAGTGTATATATAGAATCAATATTAAAGCATTCATCAATGGTGGAAATAGAAAAAATAGGTGAAGATTTAAAAAACTTTCATTGTCAAATTTCCATCATGGACATTATTAATAATCTTTGTATTTTGTCTTCCTAACTTCCAATGTAAAGATCAAAACATGATATTTTTAGGTGAAAACAACCTAAGCCACACCAATAACCTAAGAGAAAAACCATTGGTCCACCGGACCAACTAACTATCTAATATGAAAAATAAGTATCCAGATGCAAGGCTAAGACTTAAACTATACAGCCATTTAATGTCCCCAAGTAACCTACTTACAAGTCCCTGATTTCCTTATAGTCTTTATAAGAAAGGCATTCAAATCCATACCAACATACTTACAAACTTGAGTCCCACGAGTTAATCAAACCATCACCACTATCATCTAAAAAGTTAGCTTATAAACACAAGTGCAAGTATGTGTCCTAGAGAAGATTCAATAATGAGCATCCCTAAGTATTTGATTTAATTAATACATAAGATAAATAAAAAATAACTATGAACTCTAGAACAATTAGTTAAAAGCATAATAACACAATTATTATTATAGACTTGTTAATCCATCAAAACAACACCACAAATGTTTGATAAATTAACTTAAGGAAAAATCATACTTGAAAACTCTTAGCAAAACAAGAGAGATAATAAAATATTAAAAGAATAAGCACAATTAAGCTCTTGTGTTCTTAGTTTCAATTGTATGCTTAGGTTTATATTTATAGAATATTTTTAAAGCACTTTGGGTCAAAGTAAAATTATCATTTTGTCCATAAAATCAATTAAATGAATTGTAAGGAATAAGGATAATATAGTAAGAGGCCAATCAAACTCGCATTAAAAATAGGTTTTAAATTCAAAGCCCTTGTTGTTTGATCGATCTAATCCAATGCTCGATCATTTGAGTATATAGTTCAAACGATCGAATGTCCTCTTGACTAATCTAGTGTATCAATTAGGTAATTCTCAATAAAATGGATCGATCTAGTCATTAATCTTCATCAATTTAGTGCTCGATCGATCGAGTGTTAATTCCTCGATCGATCTAGTAATAAAAATAATTAATTCAACATGTAATATTGCTCGATTGATCGAGTATCTAATCACTACTCGATCGATGGAGTAGCCTATTTTAATATTATTTCTAGGTGTATAATATGTAATCTAACATGGACGGGAATAGAGTTATACTTGAGATGTGATTGTTGAGGCTCGATAGTTTCTTCGGATTGAAAATATTCTTCTAAGATAAACCTAAAAACTAAAATTATAATTATATGCTTTGTTCATGAATATCGCCAACACTCACATAAGCCTTACTCTTTAGGTTAATCTTATGCATACACATACCTAGACTAATGCCTCTAATATCCCCAATACTCCAACCTACTGCTTTTTTGAATTTCTTAAGCATAATAACAAGTTCTTTTTCTTGGATTTTAGTCAAAGTGGATGAAATAATAGTTGTATATTTTTCCCATTCTCCTAAAAACACATATTTTAGGTACATAGGAAATTATTTTAGTTCTAATTTTGCTAGAGTGGCCCTTTCCCTAGGTGGGGTACAAGGTAGATCTAATGGCGTACTAGGCTCTGCTACTAGTTCAACACACTAACAATTCATGGTACCCCTTAGTCTCATCATCTAAGTTCTCTGCTACCATTTGAACTGTAAGAGAAACTTCTAGTTTGTCTTCCAATTTATCATGTAGAAAAGTGTTATGAACAAGTCTATCCATAGAATCAATATTAAAGCATTCATCAATGGTATAGATAGAAGGAACTGGTTAAGATTTAAAAACTTTAAACTAAAAAGTCTTTCCAAAGACTTTCATTGTCAAATTATCATCTGAGACATCAATAATAGTCTTATTAGTTGACATGAGTGACCTATGAAAAATAATTGTATGTTCTTTGTCCAAGGTTGGATTTTTTCGCATATCAAGAACCATAAAATCAAGGGGTAGTATCAATTTTGTCTACCTATACCAGAAAATCATCAACCATTATATTTAGATATTTAATAGATCTATCCACAAGTTGAAGGGAATATGGCATCAAATTAATGTTAGCACATAAGTCAAGCATTACTCTAGCTACCTTTCTATCCCTCATAGTGATGTTAACAATAAAAGTTCTTGGGGCTTCTTGCCTATGGTGACACATTTTCTTTCAAGTTTGTAGGAGCTCGTGGCTTTTGATTTGCTTGATGCCTTGGATTTAGAAAAATTGGAAAGCACCTTTTTTTGTTCTTCCTCCATATCTACGAAAATAAGAAAAATAAAACCAATAAGGCTTGACCAACCAAGCTAGCATAATTATTAATATTGTCTGAACTAATAAATAATCATCATCATATGTTAAAACTTTAGGCCCTACCCAAAATTCATGAAGAGGGTTTCACCATAAGTAAGATCCCAAAATTTCCTTATTGTTCTTGCAAGGGGAGAGAATGAGCCAAATTTCATCAAATGGTGCATGGTCAAGAAATATTTCCATGAGTTAGGCTCAAGTAAGCAATTATGAACTACGAATAGCCTAACCTTCTCCTCGAGAGTAAAGGCCATGATGTACGAACTCATACTCCTTATTATAGCCCTAACATATATTCATAAGCTCTTTATTAGGTTGTCACCCTCTTCAGAATCCCAAGGATCTAAAATACAAAAGAAATATTATTGTCAGATCCTTTCATTATTAGGAAGAATTATGTATGTTCACACCCCAATCTTGTTTGGTAGACATGTACATTGGGGATGTATTAGAGAGGTTTATTTTAAAAACAAATGCCTTATTAAACTAAAGCATCTCTAACTCCACACCAAGTGCTCTACAAATTAAATTCAATTTCGGATAGGAGTGAGTTGTCTTCTCCTCAAGAATTTCCTAACAAAACCATACAAGGAAAATATAAGCCTGAGCCAAAAACTCTTCTCATGAAATGTGGTCCAACATTCAAGGGGAGAATCATTTTCCTTAGCACTTGGGTTGGGGATCAATATTTTAATAGATAATTAGATTTGATAAGTAGTATTCAATCTCTCTACAGAACCAACCACTATCCTATAACATAGTGATTTTTCCATCTACAACATAATGGTTTTGCCATCCATTCTTTAGTTCAACCTATTGGCTTTACAATCCTCCTCTAAAAAGGTTTCTCCTCTATATTGGGTGCTTATATTTGTAAGGGATGAACGCTAAACTATGTTGGTGTTATGGATCCATAGACAATGGGTATGGGTCTTATGCATAAATTTTGTATATTTTTAAGTAGTTCACAAGTGCATGAATCACTTTGTAAGAAATGGTAAGATCGGGTTAAGGAGGAATCACATGGTTTTTAAATATTTCAAACAATTATTAAAAAAATAAATTAAACCTAAAAGTTTTGTCACAAATTTTATGTTTTGAAATATCTAAGCTAATGACATAAAATAAAGATAAATTCAACAAACATTTAAGCAAATAACATTAAACTCAATGGAGAAATTATGGGAGAGATTAGCTAGTTATTATGTTTGTTCAATATTAATTAGGTTATTAAAGAAACAAATTAAGATTATTGATTCTCCTTTTTTAAGAAAATATCCTAAGGTAGGGATCAAATTCTTTATTAATTAAACTTTAACATGTCACCTTTGGTTGAGCTAATAATTTAATCTTTAGTTTAATTATGCTTCTTTCTAATGAATTTTTAAACCATTTACTTGTCACCTTCGGTCATGCCGATAATTTAAGCTCTCATCAAGGTGCCAAAGTTAGATTAATAATTCAAGTATTTAGAAGCTAACTCTCACATTTA
This sequence comes from Hippophae rhamnoides, assembly GCA_033030585.1. Lineage (NCBI taxonomy): Eukaryota > Viridiplantae > Streptophyta > Magnoliopsida > Rosales > Elaeagnaceae > Hippophae > Hippophae rhamnoides. Next base: position 3,996,268 of record CM065434.1, on the reverse strand, counting down.
AAATCTATTACGAAAAATATGCCATTGATATATTTTCCAATAATAAATCTTGTGAAAAATATTTGATATAGAGTACTATAAAGATCTAAATAATCAAATCCAAAATTGAAAAGTTGATCTAAATTAGATTTAGATAATTAAACCTTATATCTAATTCTCATCTTTATTATGAAAAAAATACTTTGCTAACATATATTTTTTAACAAACTTTATATAAGTCTTGAAAAATAAATAAAACCTAATTTATTTTATAAAAATGTTTACCAATTTCAATATTTCATAAGCATAATTAATGACTCTATGAAAGTAGAGTTATTAGTGCACTTTTCTCCTTAATATTTTTCTCATTTTATTCAATAAATTGTATTTTTAGGGTTACAAAAATTAAAATACGAACCTTTTAGTGAAAAAAGGGTAAAAATATATTTTTGAAATTTTTCAGGAAATTAATTTTACGAAGTTTTTATGAATTTTTAACACATACTAATTAGAAGCTGCCATGTGGATGCCATATAAGTGGAGGATCTGATCGGGCAAGCCACATGGTTTCCATGTAATCGGAAAAGCTAAATCATGCAATGTCATGTGTACAAAATTACACAATGCCTTGACATATGTTAGAATCACGTTCCTTCCGAGTTCGTCACGCATTCAATGTCTCTCCACATGTCATCACGCTACTCGTCCACTCCTTCCAACTGTGCATCACACAATCCATAACCATGAATCCCAGATTGCCATATGGTGATGACACAAAACTGTTAACTAAGACCAATCCATCCTTTCTATACTTCATGTGCTTATTCGCCCAATGAATACAGTATGCCACATGTTGTGCTTTTATTGGCTAACACTATTAAGTTTTTCTTTTTTCAAATCAGCCCTTGATATAAAGCTAATATGACAGTTCAGATTCCACCTGAGCTATATTTATTCCCCTAATTTTCCTATAAACCTTAAGGAGCCAAAATTAACATAATTTTTATCTTTTTTTTTAGCCAAGAACAGAGAAAAACACAGAAAAATTGAAAAGGAGATACAATTTTGGTGGATATTCAAGAAAAGATTGACACTACAATTCAAAAAATTGATTGTATTTCTTCTTCTTCTCCTTTCATTAATAATTTTTATGTTTTTATTTATGAAAAATATGAACTTTATGAACAAAATTATATCTAATTAATTTATTAATCTTGGAGTCTTATGAACCCAATTATCATGTGATAATCTAATATTTTACCCTAATTATGATTTCAATTTAATTATATTATTTAATCTAATTTATATGCTATTAATTGCGTGGCAAACAGTTGATCTATAGAGGCAATTAAATAGATTTGAGAAAATTATTTAATTGTTTGTCTTAATTAAATAACATGCATAGTTACTAGGCAAATATGTATGATTCTTATGTATGTGATCCATAATTGATGAGATTAAGGAATAATATGCAATTTAATTGACACGATAGTATGATTAGGTTAATTACTATATGATGTGCAGTTTACTTGAGAGGTGATTACATGCTAGGTTAGATTCAATTGATAATGTACTTGGTTAACAATTATATTGAGGGGATTTTAGTGATTCACATGTTTAGAAAATTGAGAGATTAAGTATTCTTAGATATTTTCTCATTTAATTAATTATTGTTGTTTATTTTTACTTCTTTTAATTTTACTTTCTTAAAACATAAAAACACAAAACAATTGATTTTTTTTAAATTAATTTCTAATAACATAATCTTTATGGAAATGATATTTTCTTATCATTGTATTACTTGTTCACAATTCATGCATATTCATTCTCTACTTTAGTATTTAGTACATATTTTCAATTTTTAGGGATCGTTTTTATTTTTAGGATTTTTTTAATCATTATTTGGGTAAAAATTGATAAATATATGAAAACTAAATACATGCATGTATGCTTGATATGAAACATATGAACTCAATGATAAAATTGGGTTGTCATGACTAGGATAGGAATGTAACATACTTGTTAAGATACTTACATTAATCATGTGATATGCTTGCTAGTTTTGATGATCCCTTGAGGAAAAATTCTAAATAGTATTTAGCAAAAGAGATGATTTAGGTCTTATTTGGATCGATTGAGCCTTTCAAGAAAACCATTGTTTACATTCGTAGTCACCTATTTGATCTTAACCAGTAAGCATTACCTTTAGCATTGCACCTTTAGCTTGTATGAAAAGAAAAAAATGCAATCATGTGTTATGAGTTGAAATGTAATGCACTTTATGAAATTGAAAATAAGTTTAGGGGTATATGAAGTTACAAAAAAATATATGGAATAATAGAATATGAAAGGAATGATAAGAGAGTGTGCTCTAAAATATCAAGTTAAAGCTTAATTGTAGTTAAAATATGCATGATGAATAAAAGAAAGCTAAGGTTTAGAAAGAGCTTAAATGTCTTCATTTATCTACCCCACCTAAGCCTTACACTACAAACATGTAAAGTCCTTATTAATCTTTAGTTATGTGCATATTTATATTAGTGAAGAGGGATGTGAAAAATAGATTTATGATATGTGTTCTAAGACTAAATTGATTAGAATGCTCATATAGGTTAATTTCATGAGTGCATTGGATGATATCACGTGCAACACACATACAAACCAATTTGTCAAAAACATTGCATATTCTTGTATTGATGGAATGTTGATTGATGAATATATGAACTTCCTTAACATAGAATTGTACGAATTTTTTGGGGGATAGTTTTCACTAAATATGCACATATTAATAGATATATATTTATGAATATATAGCTCATGTAATTTTATTTAGTTAGACTTGACTTTACTTGATTTAAGTTTAGGGGTGTGATGACTCTATGAAAGTAGTCATTAGTGCATTTTTCTCTTTATAATATTTTTCTCATTTTATTCAATAAGTAGTATTTTTAGGGTTAAAAATATTACAAGAACTTACTAGTGAAAAGGGATGAAATTATTATTTTTTTAATTTTTGCGATTTTCCTAGAGTTTTTTTAAATTTTTAACGTAGAATCAATCAAACTGGGTACCAAATGAATGCCACGTAAACCATAATCGTGAATCACAGATTATCGTATGATGATGACACAACACTGTTGATTAAGATCAATCAGTTCTTTCCATGCATCGAGCACTAATTCGCTCAGTGAATACTGTGTGCCACGTGTCACACTCTTATTGGCTCGCATTGTAAAATTTTCCTTTTTTTCATATCAACCCTTGATCTAAAGCTAATTTGATCATCTAGATTCCACCTAAGCTATATTTAACCCCCTAATTTCCCTGTAAACCTTAATAATCCAAAATTAACATAATGTTTTATCAATTTTTACTACAAAGAAGAGAGAAATACATAGAAAAATTCAAAAGGAGATATAATTTTGGTTAGGATTCAAGAGAAGATTGGTACTTCAATTTAGAGATTGATTGTATTTCTTCTTCTTCTCCTTTCTTTATCATTGAACACAATTCATGTTTGATCAATAACAACATTATTAACATCCCATAGTATTTTCCACCAAACATGCTTAATTTAATAAGTTTTCAATAAATTAAATATAACTTTCACAACAATAAATAAAATTAATATGAAAATAAAAGAACACATTTAAATTATATCTCAAGTGTATCCTTTCAAGTATAGAATTCCAATACTGTTTATTGATGAGTGCTCAAAAAGCACTAAAATTACCATGATTTTATGCACATTAATTGATTCAAAATATATATATTCATATGTTTTATCATATATTTATATAAATTTGTCTTTTGCGGAATCACGGGTATTTTTATTGTTTTTCAGGTATTTTCGCTTAAAAACGTCACTTAAAGACTCAAAAAGGAATACTGGAAGCAATACATCACAAATATATTAATAAATAAATGGGGAAAGGTCAACAAACATGGAAAAATTGGACAAAATGGGTCGAAAAGGTAAAAAATGTCAAAAAGGAGAAAATCGCGCCAGCATCCACCACGCTACAAGCCACGCCAAAGAAATACCGCTTCAAAGATGTCTATCGCCTGAGACGCAGATTCGCACGGCCATTGCGTGATTTAGTGCTCAAAAAGCACTAAAATAACCATGATTTTATGCACATTAATTGATTAAAAATATATATATTTATATGTTTTATCATATATTTATATAAATTTGTCTTTTTCGAATCACTAGTATTTTTATTGTTTTTCACAGAATTTTGGCCTAAAAACGCAATGTAAAGACTCAAAGAAGAATACTTGAAGTAATACATCACAAATAAATTAATAAATAAGTGGAAAAAGGTCAACAAACATGGAAAAATTGGACAAAATGGGTGAAAGGTCAAAAATGTCAAAGATCTTAAAATCGCTTGCTACACAGGGTCATTAACGCCAGAGTCAGCACAGTCAACGCGAATCGCTCACGTTCACCGGCGCTGCTAGCCGCTACCAGCCATGCGGCGCCTCAACGCTGCTTTTTTGACCCATTTTTCACGTGCCGCCCCCATACGCCGACGTCGCTGATCATTAAAGCAGTCCATTACACGTTTTTATTTTTTAATATTTTTTTAACATTTTTTTAATCATTTTTTCTCTCCATCCTCACCTATAAATACCCCCTTCCATTCACTTCAAAACACACCTAAAAACCTCACTTCTCTTCTTTCTTTCTCTATTTCTTAGTTTTTGAGTTTTCTTTAGTTTCTTTCTTAGTTTCTAAGCTTTTCTTAGTTTTTCTCTTTAGTTTTTAGTTCAATTATCTTAGGTTTAGAGTTCTTCTTTTGAGAGGAACTTGTAATGTTTTTGTAATAATTTAGATTTTTGATTCAATAAATGGAAGTGCAAATTCGCTGAGGTTTTCTAGCACGGAATAGCGTCAAGTTACGTAAGGATTTTATTTTCTTTCTGATGCTTATTTTTATGCTTTATTCTTACATGTTATATTTAATTTACTGTGATTAAATTTAACCTGCTAGTCAATTGTTATAATCATGATATAATAATAACGTTGTTATGCTTGCGAAATATTAAATAGGTGAAAATTTCTAAAATGAATCGAGTTTATTTTATTCAAGATTTTATATTAAGGATATTAGAGAGAAATATATTATTTTTCATTACAAACTTAAATCAAAAGTTAGACTTTACGGTTTAGTTATCCTGGCCTAATTTAGAGTAGTGCTCTTTTATTTGTTACAATCACCCTAGAAGTTAGAAATTTCTATTTCAAAAGTTTTTATAAGAATTATTATGTGGAAATGTATACACAACATGTTTTCAATAGTGGTTTTAAAACTTGAAAGTTAGTACTCGATAACTAAATTCTTAGGTTTAATTTGGACACCTTGAATAAAGTTTAAATCGTCCAACTTTCACCAAAGGTGGCATTTAAATGGTTCATTTTCAATCTCTTAGAAAAAGGAATTAATTTAATTAACCAAATTAGTTATCAACCCCACCCATAGGTGTTAATTGATTGTTTAGTTAACAAAAGAATATCTAACCCCACCAAAGCGTATTCATACAAAAAGAGAGAATCAATAAAATATCAATTTATATCTTTAATAGCCTTTAAATAATATTAGCAAAGATAATTAATTTAGTTATTATATCCATAAATACTCCATTAATATAAATGATAAAATTTGCATGGATATTTATTGAATCAGATTTATATTTCTTCTTTATTTAATGAAATTATAATTGAGTTTATTTCTTTTATTATATTTAATTAAACTGTATATCTGTTTATTTTATGTTATTAGATTATTAACACAAAAAAAAACCAACTATCGTGCCAGGGATGTTTAGGATTTAATTCTCGCTTTTTAAAGTTTGAATAATAAATTAAAAACCACATACATTCCTTCCTTAGATCGACGCGAGTATACTTATCATTTTTCTACGAAATGATTAGGTAATTTACAGAGTTTTACAAATATTAAAACCAAAGTATTTGCGAGAATTAGCGATGCTATTGCTCATCAAGTTTTTAGGCGGATTCTTGAAGGAATGGGGCTGCTTTTTAATTTATTTATCAAAATTTTAAAAATATTTTTGTGTTGTAAATAATTGTGATATTTTTTTTTAAAAAAAAAATAATAATAATAAATAAATAAATAAAATAAAATAAAATAAAAATTTAATCAAATTTTAAATTTCATAAAAAAAATAAATAAAAAATAATAATAATAATAATAAATTTTTTTTTAATTATAGCATAAAAAGTAAATAATTTAGAAATTTGAAATTTGAAGTAAAAAGTTTTTACCGTTAATAAATAGTAAAAAAAAATTAAATAAAAAAAAAAAAAATTTAAATTTTTAAAAAAAATTTTTTTAAGGAATAAGATAGCGTGAATAGTAAAATAAAATTAGCGTTCGAAAAAAAAAAATTTAAAATTTTAAAATTTTAAGTTAATAAGAAATAAGATAGCGTGAATAGTAAAATAAAATTACCGTTAGCAAAAAAAAAATTAAATTTAAAAAAAAAAAAAAAAAATTCTAGTGTTTTGTATTAAATGCCATGGAAATTTTCTCTAATTTCTTTATTTTTGTTGACAGGAGTTTTAAATTTACGTTTAAAAATAGTCTATGCGTGGTAGGAGATCCTTAAAGAAACCCCTAACACCATACGTAAATAACATTCATAAATTTAAACAAGTGTCAACAACACCTGGATCCTACCCATCAACCGATTTTGAGCCAAACATAGAACCAAATCTTAATCCTTTACTAGAACCAAAAGAAATGGAGGAAACCAACATGTTGTGAAACCACGATGAAGGAGTTTGTGTAAAGACCGTGATTGTACCTGAACCGCTATCCAACATTGGGAGAAAGTCGCTTCGAATTACGACCTTAAAAATATTCATTTTTCTATGCTTCCTTCCTTACATGGGCTACCTAATGAAGATTCTCTTCCTTTATGAGAGATTTCTATGCTACGGTCCCAAAACATTCCCCCCGGTATTCTAAACGAGGATCACCTTAGAATGAGATGTTTTCCGTACACCTTAAAGGATAAGGCTAAAGCTTGGTTGATGTCACTTCCCGTGTACTACGATGACACGTGGGTCAAATTTACAATAAATTCATGGGAAAATTCTATTCCCATCAAAAAACATCGAGTCGAGAGGAAAGATTGCTACTTTCTCTCGAGATGGAAGAGAACCATTCCATGAAGCTTCAGGGATAGGTTCAAAATGTTTCTCACTCAATGTCCCCATCATGTTTTCCCTACGCCTGCAGTAACCAATTCTTTTACGATGGACTTACACAACAATGTCGCTCATTGTCGACATAACGCTGCGAGGAGAATAGGAGAAAAGATCGCATCAAAAACGTATAATCTCTTTGAGATGTTGGGTGCTAATTCCCAAATGTAAAAGCTCCAGAGAGTGAGAAAAGCCGGTGTTCAGTAGATTGACTCCAAGAATGAAGTTCAACAACAACTTGTTCAACTGACTAAGCAAGTTGCCCTTCTCGCTACACAAACCAACACAAATAATGAACAAATATGGTTTGTCAGACAAAGAATACGGGACAAGGTACTTGAAGCTCGTCCATATCAAGGAGATACAACTGGACTCGAGCAGGTTAATGTGTTGGGAGCATATCAACAGAGACCAAGGTTTGATCCCAATTCAAATACCTATAATCCTCGGGTGGAGAAGTCATCCAAATTTCTCGAGGCAAAAACAACCCTCCTTTCCCTCAAAGCTCAAACCAGGCAAAGAAGAATTCCACCCACCTATTCCACGAAGCATTCCAAATAAACCAACTCCTGAGGACAACTTGAATTCTTTTATTCAAGTTTGTAGGACAATCAATCAAAAACCAATCAACGGTTGGACTCATGTGAAGCTTCTATCAAAAAGGTGGAAGTTCAAGTTGAATGCAGTTAGTTGAACATTTGCAAAAAGGCAAAAGACTAAATTGAAACATAAATGAATTCAATGAAGAGGAGACATTGAGTTTTTCATTCTGCAATCTCCAAGCAACGTCTTACTAGAAGACGATAAATTTTAGTCCTACATGGGAGGTCACCCATTATTGTATTTTCCTTTGTTTTAGTTTGCGTGTAAAAAAAAAATATTTCAAATAAAATAAATTCGTTTGTTTCAAAAAAATTGTGTCCCTTCGTTTAATTTAGGTTCCTTGCATTTTTTTAGAGATATCTACTATTATTTTTAAGAGCAAAATGTTGATTCACAATAGGAGGAAGATCATTTTCAACTACAACCATGGGAGATGCTGAAGATAGGCGGAAAAAGATGAAAGACTATACAATGCCAATCATTGGCAATGTAACTTCCGGCATCCAATTACAAGAGGCGGCAAGGAATTATGAATTGAAAAAGATTCATTATTCTTTGTTACCTTCCTTTTACGGTATCCCTAATGAAGACCCTTTGCATTTCATTCGAGAATTCTATGCTATTATCCAAACCTTTCCACTACATGCAATTAATGAAGATCAACTTAGGATGAGGTGTTTTCCTTACACTCTCAAAGATAAAGCTTGGTCATGGTTCATTACTCTACAGTCAGGTTCTCTTAAAACTTGGGAGGCGAGTCTATGAAATTTTTATGGGTAGGTTCTATTCCCATCAAAAGACCGTTGATCTAAGAACAAAGATAGCAACATTTTCTCAAATGAACGAAGAGCCCTTTCATGAAGCTTCGGGAACGATTCAAACTCCTTTTCATTCAATGTCAAAATCATAGCTTTCCACTACGACTACAAAACCAATTCTTTTACGATGGATTGACACTACAAAGTCAATACATGGTTGATAATCTTCTTTGGAGGTGCGTCAGAGAAAAGACCGCAGAGGAAACCTATAATCTCTACATGAGCTATCGGGTTCTAATTCCCAACAAAGAGGTGGTAGAAGGAAAGCAAAGGTCAATGAAGCTCGGCTTTGATGACGAGATAACCTTGCAACTTGCTTGAATTGACTAAACAAGTGAAATTCCTCACATCTCACCAAATTTCAAATCAAGAGGTATGTGGAGTGTGTTGTTCAATTGGGTACGGTACTTGGCATAATTGTTCAAATACTTGTGATTCTAGTGTCGATGCCATAGAGGAAGTCCAATATTTTCAAAAGTATCATCCAAACACCTATAATCACCCAACCTACAACCACCCTTACCCACCAAGCCAATCTTTTAAACCAACCTTAAGATAGTCTTGAATGCTTTTATTCAAGTTAGTCGTGACAACCAACTGATGACTAATCAAAGGTTGAACACCATGGAGGCTTCTTAAAAGAATTGAATCTAAAGTTGGGCAGCGGCCGAACAAAATGCAAAAGAAAGAACCGGGAAAGTTGCCAACGGCAACAAGCAAAAGATGTTAACCCTTCAAGTGGTAAGGTAGTCAATACCATGCAGTACTGAAATCTCTAAACTACTCAGAAGTTCATGTAACAAAGTTAGCGCGATATTCTAATCTCGCAAAAAGGAGAAACAAGTGTTAAACTTAACAAGCCTTCAAAACTCATCGGGGGTCATCCACACTCCCAAAATTCAAAAGACAATGTAACCACACTGAGATGCAAGTACCTTTTCCCCACCGGTTGAAAGTTAATCCAAACAAGATAAGCAATTCAATGATCTTTTTAATATGCTCTCTAAAGTAAATATCAATTTACCATTATTAGAAGTGATCATTAACGTGCCCTCATATGCCAAGTTTTTCAAAGAGTCAACACTAAGAAAAGCGAGGTACTTAGAGCTGAATCTAACGAGTAGTAGTATCGAAAATTTCTAGCGCTATACTTCAGACAAACTACCCTTCTAAGTTGAAAGACCCTCGAAGTTTTATTATAAACATAACTATGGGGGATAGGAAGGTTGCTAAAGCAATGCTTGATTTAGGTGCTAGTATAAATTTGATGCCACACTCTATATTCTGCCTACCAATCTGGGATTTAAAACCCATTGGCCACGTCTCGCATATCATTGCGAGATAGATCTCTTAAATATCCGGAGGGGAATAGTTGAGGATGTTTTGGCAAGGGTAGACAAACCGATAATACCCGTTGACTTCGTGGTTCCGGATATGCAAGAAAATCCTAAGATTGGACAGAGCATACAATATTGCTTGGTAGACCATTTTATGGCAACTACTAAAACTATTATTGATGTCCAAGACGGAATTTGACAATGACAATTTCTTGGAGAGACCGTTCATTTCAAAGTTTTTTATTCTTCACCTTTCCCTTCTATTTCTCGCCATCGATGAAATATTCGAAGTTGATCCTTTGGATAATCTTGTCCAAAACACCTTTTTCCAAACTGCAATAGAAGACAAGCTTGAAACTTGTTCTTACACTTGAAAAGGTTGAAGAAGATTTAGATGAAGAAATTGAAGGGTACCTTGAACAACTAGACAATAATGAAGTTGATGACAAAATCTAGTGCACTTTTAAATCTACCCAGCTTTCTTCATCCGTTAAAGACAATCCACCCGAACTTGAAACTCAAAGACTTACCCGAGCACTTAAAATATGTGTTTTTGGGAGAAGGAGAAACATATCGGATAATTTCTTCAACCTCGACCAAACCACAAGAAAAAGAACTCATCAAAGTTGCTTAAACAGGTTTAAGAAATCTATAGGTTTGGAGTATAGGGGATATAAAGAGGCATTAGTCCAACAATGTGTACGCACAAGATCAACTCGAGTGATGGTGCTAAACCCTGCATTTGCAGGCCCAAAAGACTAAACCCAAACACGCAAGAGGTAGTTAAAAAGGAAATCCTTAAACTATTAGAAGAAGCGGATTATCTATCCTATCATGGGATAGTAAGTGGTTAGTCCAAAGGTATGTGGTACCAAAGAAATCCGATAACGAGTTGTTAAAAATGATAAAAAGTGAATTAAAGTGCTCACTAGAATAATCGGATGGAGAATGTGTATAGATTTTAGGAAACTAAATTTATATACCTAAAAAGGATCACTTTCCTCTTTCCATTCATTGATCAAATGTTGGAAAGATTAGTCAAGTACCGAATTTTACCTGCTTTTTTGGATGGACTGCCTGGATATTATCAAGTACCCATAAGACCGTAAGATCAGAAAAGACCACATTTACATGTCCTTTGGGACATTTGCTTTTGAGAATGCCATTCGGGTTATGCACGCTCGCCACTTTCCAGGAGATCATGATATCTATTTTCTCGGACATGGTGGAGAAATTCATTGAAATTTTCACGGACGACTTCTCTTTGGGAACTCATTCGATGATTGCTTACATAAATTGACTTTGGTTTTAGAAAGATGCATTGAATGCAATCTAACCCTTAGTTGGGAGAAAAGTCATTTTATGGTTCAACAAGGGATAGTTTTGGGACATATAATTTCAAACAAGTGGTATTGAAGTTGATAAGGCAAAAGTTGAATTGATATCCAAACTACCTCCCCTACATCCTGAAGGGGATAAGAAGCTTCTGGGACATGCAGATTTTATGCATTTATTTATTAAAGATTTCTCTAAAATAAGTCGTCGCTTATGTAATTTACTATCCAAAGATGTCAATTTGACTTCAACAATGACTCCATTTTATTTCCTTTAATACTTTGAAAGAGAAAATAACATCTACCCCATGACGATAATGGCACCAAACCTGGTCTTTACCTTTTGAGATAACGTGTGTGACGCTTGATTATGCAATAGGGCAGCACTGGGACAAAGCAGTGGATAAGCGTTTACATGTCATCTACTATGCTAGCAAAACACTCAATGATGCCCAAATGAATTACACCACCACCGAAAAGGAATTCTTGGCTATAGTATTCTCTTTAGACAAATTTCGGTCTTATTTAGTAGGATCTAAAGTGATCAGTACATTCGATCACGCCGCTTTAAGATACCTATTAAGTAAACCAAATGCCAAGCCAAGATTAATCAAAGTGTCTTACTCTTACAAGAATTTGACCTAGAAATCAAGGATAAGAAAGGGTGAAAACTTAGTAGCCGACCATTTGTCTAGGTTGATTTCTAATTTCAATTCTCTTAAAGATGAGAGTAATGACGATATAGTTGAAACCTTTCCCCGATGAATGCTTATTTTTCATAGGTCCGAACCCATGGTATGTTGATATTGTAAACTATCTTGCCACTGGTGTTTTGCGACCTAACACTTCATATCAGGGACAAGAAAAGTTTTTTTAAAACTATTAAGGACTATTTCTGGGATGACCACTTATTTATACAAGATTGAGTCAAGATCAAGTCATCCAGGAGATGTGTACCAAAGAAGAACATAAGAGTATTCGACTTTTGTCATGAACTTCATCATGGGGTCATTTTGGAGGTGAGAAAAGACAGCCCGTAAGATATTACAAGGGCCCTGGATTCTTTTGGCCCACTCTTTTAAAGATGCCTATATGTTTCCAGGCACAATGTGATAGATGTCAAAGAACAGGAAACATAAGCAAAAGAGATGAAATGCCTTTGACATCTAATTTAGTTGTTGAACTTCTTTGATGTATGGGATTGACTTCATGGGTCCTTTTCCCCATCTAATGGTTTTCAATACATTTTGGTTGTTGTGGATTATGTGTCCAAGTGGGTAAGCTATCCCCACCAAAACCAACGATCTTAATGTTGTTGTGAAATTCTTGAAAGATTTCATATTCAAGTAGGGTTCTAACGCCTCAGAGCTATAATAAGTGATGGAGGTAGCCATTTTTGTAACAAACTCTTTGATGGAGTACTAAACAAGTACAACATCACACATAAAGTAGCTACTCCATATCATCCTCAAACTGGTTTAGTGGAAGTGAGCAATAGGCAAATTAAGTGGAATACCGAACGCACCGTGCGTCCGTCAAGGAAGGATTGGGCATTTGTTAAGCTAAATGATGCCCTACGGGCATACCGCACCGCTTACAAAACACCTATTGGGATGAGCTCTTACCGGTTAATCTTTGGGAAAGCGTGCCACCTTTCCAGTTGAACTTGAACACAAAGCTTATTGGGCAATTAAAGAAAGTTAAACATGGATTTAGATAAAGCAGTGTGAAAAACGATTACTTCAAATTTCATGAGTTGGAAGAAATTAGGAATGAAGCCTATGAGAATGCCAAATTATACAAGGAGCGTACTAAGCGCTATCATGACAAGAGGCTAGTTCCTAAGACTCTTCACCCCGGAATGAAAGTTCTTTTATTTAACTCGTTTGAGATTGTTTCCAGAAAGTGAGATCCGAAGCACGGATGGACCATTCAAAATAGTTCAAGTATTTGAACATGGAGTAGTGGAACTATTGGACTCCAAGACACAAAAAACGTTCAAAGTCAATGGCCATCGTGTCAAGCCTTATTTAGAAGAACCAAACAACATTGCTGAAATGGATTGCATTTGGCTGAGTAACCCTTAGCACCAAAAAGATACGTCTTGCTAAGACGTTAAACTAAGCGCTGGATGGGAGGCAACCCATCATTTTAGATAAAAAACAAAAACAAACAATAAAAAAAAAGTAAAAAATAAAAAATTTTTGTTTGTTATTTGTTTTATTTACTTAATTTTATTGTTTATTTCATTTTAATTACATGTGAATAATTGTTAAATTGTTAAAACTAAAAATATTTGTTGAGATGTTAGAAGTTTACTGATCCGTCTGTATACACTTTAATGATGAATATGATGGATGACCGCATTTTCCATTACTACTTGCACATTCTCGGAAATAGGTAATCTTTTCTTCTCTTCTCTCTTTATCTTTAATTTACGCTTGTTACATTGAGGACAATGTAAGTTCTAGGTTTGGGGTGGTGAAAAGTTACCATGCTTAATTAAAAAATAAAAAAAATGTACTTTTTCATTTTTTTTTGTGGTGTTTGGTTTTATTTCTATTCTCGTGATTTAGTAATTTTTTGGAATAAAAAAAAAAAAGTTTCACAAAAGTTTATCATTTCTTTAAATCAAATTTAAGTAAATAGTTAAGTCTTTTGTCTTTGTTAGATTAATTTTTGAAAACATATCATGAAATATTTTGTAATTATTTTTGATAATTAGTTAGTTTTTGTCATAATTAGTATTTCTTGATAAGATGTAGAAATTATATTAAACCCAAAATCGGTGTTTATGAAGTTTTTTTTTTTAGTGGAAGCTACACTTTGAGATATAATTTGAGCCTAATTTCCTTTATTCGAGTGAAATATATATTTTTTCTACTCCAAACACATTTCTTATTTCTTCAAATTTTTAGATGATCTCTATAGGTATTAGCATTGAATGTATGAATTTTTTCATCTTAATGTAGTATCATATATTTTTGATTATTATTTTTGCTTAGATTAAATGATTTGAGTAGAAGTTGATAGTATATGCTTATATCTCATTTATGCATGACTACTACAAAACAAAAGACATATCGGGGTTACCTAAACCAAGAGCAAACAGAAGCCACAAAATTAACCACTCACCAAAATCCAAAAAAATGTACAATCAAGATAATGGGTTAACTCTCTAAAAATACACATATTGAAAAATATCTATGTAAAAAAAAAAGAGAGATAAAAATAGTATCATCTACATACTATAACCCGCATTGCCTACAAAGTCGTGAGTAAAGGCTAATTACAAAAGAAAGATATGTTAAGTAATTCCCTAAAAAGTCATTGCAATTTCTTCATTTGTAAAAGGCATATATCTTGAAATTCTCTCTTAATGAGTTTGATTTACGCATGAAAATAATTTTTATATATGATATCTTTATAATTTATACATTTGATTCCTTTCATGTAGATCAATGTTAAAATAACACTTTGAGCCTTTATTCTTTATACATACGCGAACATATTAGTTCATTTCTATACATCAACTCTTTCGCATATAAATTAGTATGAGTGTTTGAACCCATAGGATTCAGGTGTTTTGAGAGTATTGACTTGTGAGGAATAGAGTCAAGTCAATTTCGATTCATGACACCGAAATTGGGTGAAATTAAATTGATACATTTTTGATATGAAATATGAAAATGATTTTCGACTAATTATTATAATAAATCATGATTGTTTAAAGAGATTAAGATAACTTATGCTTGAGATTTTAATTATGATCTTAAAGGAGATTAAAAAGTATGAGACATTTTTGTGAAATGTTGTTAATTTGTGATTTTGTTGTAAATTTAATTTTTAAGTTGTTTGTTTTTATTGTTTCTTTTGTTTTTACATTTAGTACAATGTTTGCGGGTATCAGTACTGGAAACCCTCACGAAACTCAAACTCGTCCCACTGTGGCAACCTAGGGGTTTAAAGGCTTGTTGCATAGGCTAAATGCAACCGTGTCAATCCACGGAAGTGATTTAGGATAGTTTAATTTTTAGTTTTTATCGCTTGCTTGCGGACTAGCAATGGTTCGTCGGAGTTGTGATAAGTGCTCAAGAAAGCACTAAAATAACCATGATTTTATGCACATTAATTGATTAAAAAATATATATATTTATATGTTTTATCATATATTTATATAAATTTGTCTTTTTTCGAATCACGGTATTTTTTATTGTTTTTCGGGAATTTTGGCCTAAAAACGCAATGTAAAGACTCAAAAGAAGAATACTTGAAGCAATACATCACAAATAAATTAATAAATAAGTGGAAAAAGGTCAACAAACATGGAAAAATTGGACAAAATGGGTCGAAAAGGTCAAAAATGTCAAAAGATCGGAAAATCGCGCTCATCCATGGCACTTCAGAGCCAGCCGTGCGTTAACGCCAGAGTCAGGCATACCGCTGGCTTGATCCCTCGCTCGCTACAAGCGTTGCTACACAATAGGCAGCCCAAAGGCTAGCCCCGGCCAACGCGTTTTTGACCCATTTTTCACGTGCTTTACGCATGACGTCATGTCGACGTCATTGATGACCTCAAGAAGTCCATTTACACGCTTTTTATTTTTTTAATATTTTTTTTAATCATTTTTCTCTCCATCCTCACCTATAAATACCCCTTCCATTCACATCAAAACACACCTAAAAACCTCACTTCTCTCTTCTTTCTTTCTCTCATTTCTTAGTTTTTGAGTTTTCTTTAGTTTCTTTCTTGGGCTTTCTAAGCTTTTCTTAGTTTTCTCTTAGTTTTTAGTTCAATTGTCTTAGGTTTAGAGTTCTTCTTTTGAGAGGAACTTGTAATGTTTTTGTAATAATTTAGATTTTTGATTCAATAAATGGAAGTGCAAATTCGCTGAGGTTTTCTAGCAACGGAATAGCGTCGAAGTTACGTAAGGATTTTATTTTCTTTACAGCTTATTTTTATGCTTTATTCTTACATGTTATATTTAATTTGTCTGTGATTAAATTTAACTCTAAGCTGTTTATAATCATGATATAATAATAACGTTGTTACGCTTATGTAAATATTAAATAGGTGAAAATTTCTAAAATGAATTGAGTTTATTTTTATTCAAGATTTTATATTAAGGATGTTAGAGAGAAATACATTATTTTTCATTACAAACTTAAATCAAAATTAGATTTTAAGGTTTAGTTATCCGTCTAATTTAGAGTAGTGCTCTTTTATTTGTTGGTACAATCGCCCTGGTAGTTAGAGTGAAGCTCTATTTCAAAAGTTTTTATAAGAATTATTATGTGGAAATGTATTGACAACATGTTTTCAATAGTGGTTTTAAAACTTGAAAGTTAAGTACTTTCGGATAACTAAATTCTTAGGTTTAATTTGGACACCTTGAATAAAGTTTAAATCGTCTAACCCTCACCAAAGGTGGCATTTAAATGGTTCATTTTCAATCTCTTAGAAAAAGGAATTAATTTAATTAACCAAATTAGTTATCAACCCCACCCATAGGTGTTAATTGATTTGTTTAGTTAACAAAGAATATCTAACCCACCAAAGGTGGTATTCATACAAAAAAGGGAGAATCAATAAATATCAATTCATATCTTTAATAACCTAGATAATACGAGCTATAATTAACTTAGTTATTATATCCATAAATACTCCACTATTTATAAAAGATAAAATTTGCATGAATGTTTATTGAATCTATGTTTAATTTTCCATATTAGATTAAAAACACAAAACCCCAAAATATCGTGGACAGGATGTTTAGGATTTAATTTCGCTTTTTTTAAAAGTTTGAATAATAAATTAAAACCACATACATTCCTTCCTTAGATCGACCTTGGGAGTATACTTATCATTTTCTACTTAAATGATTCGTGCACTTTATAGAGTTTTACAAATATTAAAACCAAAGTATTTATGGTGAATCAGCGATCTTATTTTCCGCAATACATCTAAAAGTGGCATTTAAATGGTTCATTTTCAATCTCTTAGAAAAGGAATTAATTTAATTAACCAAATTAGTTCTCAATTCACCCATAGGTGTTAATTGATTTGTTTAGTTAACAAAGAATATCTAACCCACCAAAGGTGGTATTCATATACAAAAAGTGGAGAATCACAATAAATATCAATTTATATCTTTAATAACCTAAATAATATGAGCAAGCATAATTAACTTAGTTATTATATCCATAAATACTCCACTATTATAAATGATAAAACTTGCATAAATATTTATTGAATCTATGTTTATTTTTATGTTAGTAGATTAAAAACACAAAACAAAAACTTGATGAGCAGAATCGGGATTGCCAAAAACTTTAATGATCGAAAACCGACATCGCTGATCATACCAATACTTTGGTTTTATATTTATAAAACTCTCGCAAGTGCACGAATCATTTCGTAGAAAATTATAAGTATACTCCCAAGGTCGATCTAAGAAAGGAATGTATGTGGTTTTTAATTTATTATTCAAACTTTTAAAACCAAAATTAAATCCTAAACATCCTATCACGATATTTTGGGTTTTGTGTTTTTAATCTACTAACATAAAAATAAACATAGATTCAATAAATATTTATGCAAATTTTATCATTTATAGTAGTGGAGTATTTATAGATATAATAACTAAGTTAATTATGCTTGCTCATATTATTTAGGTTATTAAAGATATGAATTGATATTTATTGATTCTCCCTTTTTTGTATGGATACCACCTTTGGTGGGGTTAGATATTCTTTGTTAACTAAACAAATCAATTAACACCTACTGGGTTGATAACTAATTTGGTTAATTAAATTAATTCCTTTTTCTAAGAGATTGAAAATGAACCATTTAAATGCCACTCATGTTGGGTTAGACAGTTTAAACTTTATTCAAGGTGTCCAAATTAAACCTAAGAATTTAGTTATCCAAGTACTAACTTTTAAGTTTTAAAACCACTACTCAAAATATGTTGTCAATACATTTTCGGATAATAATTCTTATAAAAACTTTTGAAATAGAGCTTCACTCTAACTACCTGGCGATTGTACCAACAAATAAAAGAGCACTACTCTAAATTAGACCAGGATAACTAAACCTTAAAATCTAATTTTCATATTTAAGTTTGTAATGAAAAATAATATATTTCTCTCTAACATTCTTAATATAAAATCTTGAATAAAAAATAAAATCAATTCATTTTAGATATTTTTACCTATTTAATATTTCAAGCATAACAACGTTATTATTATATCATTTTTACAAACAACAAAGACAGCTTTAAATTTAATCACATACAAATTAAATATAACATGTAAGAAATAAGCATAAAAAATAACCGCAAAGAAAATAAAATCCTTACAAGATGCCGATGCTATTCCCGTAGCTAGAAAACCTCCAAACAAAATTTGCACTCATTTATTGAATCAAAAAGCTAATAAATTACAAAACATAACTAGTTCTTCCCAAAGAGGGAAGAACTCTAAAAATAAGAGAAACTAGCTAAAACATAAGAAAAACTAAAAAACCTAAAAACTATGAAATGGAGTGAAAGAAAGAAGAGAGAAGTATGGTGTTTTGAGATGTGTTTTGAAGTGAAGAGAAGGAGGGTATTTATAGTGAGGACGGAGAGAAAAAGTGGGTGAAAAAAATGTTAAAAATGGTGAAAAACGCTGTAGTGCAATTATAGAGGTCATTGATGACGAATACACCATGACGCTGGGGGCGGCCGCACGTGAAAACGGGGTGAAATGGCAACGGTGCACGCGGAGTGGCACTGTAATGGCGCCTTGAGAAGCGCGGCGGCACGCGTGGGCCAATGCCAGACGCGATTTTCTCCTTTTTGACATTTTTTTACCTTTTCGACCCATTTTGTCCAATTTTTCCATATTTGTTGACCTTTCCCCATTTATTTATTAATATATTTGTGATGTATTGCTTCCAGTATTCCTTTTTGAGTCTTTAAGTGACGTTTTTAAGCGAAAATACCTGAAAAACAATAAAATACCCGTGATTCCGCAAAAGACAAATTTATATAAATATATGATAAAACATATAAATATATATATTTTTAATCAATTAATGTGCATAAAATCATGGTAATTTTAGTGCTTTTTGAGCACTCATCATTTATGTATCTAAAAAACCTCCAAATAGATTTGCTAATACTATTTATTGAATTAAAAGAAAACTAGTATATAAATTAATCCTTTTCAACTCTCAAAATTGAGAGAATAACTTTGCAAAAGTATAAAAATAAGAAACTAGAAAAGAGTGAAAAAGAACCTAAGGGATGATGGATATGAGAGGGTGAAGGGCCTCTTTTCTAGGGGTAAAAAACACTACAAAAAAGAGAAAAATGTGGTCAAAATTTTGGGCACCGTAGCATGCATTTCTTCTACATGGCAACATGAGCCAATCTGTAAGCATTTTTGAATCACATTATAAAGCCCTCAAGCTGTGGTACACAAAAACCTTCATCGCGGAATGTGTGTTTCTATACATCTAGAAACTCCTTTTGTATTTCACTCTCTTACATTGTTTGGAACAAATTTAAGACTGACATATGTTATTCTTTTATACGTTATGGTTGTAATGGAGCACTTCTAGTTACTTTTCTTGAAGTATTTATTAATTGGATCATTTTAAAGCTATAAATACCTGAAGTATAATAAAACATAACCGTGAATTTGAAAAGATGGAGTTTCTAAAAGGATGAGAAAACTACGAAAATAAAAATATATTTTGACATTTAAAATTCATAAAGTCATGTAATATTTAGTGCTTTTAAGTACCCATTACAACCCCCAACCAAAATTTTGCAAGCCTTTAGAAAGGAAAGCCAAAAACTAAAACCAAAATAAAAAAATGAATAAATTAAACTATCCTAAATCATTTTTGTAGATTAACATGGTTGTATTTAGCATATGCAATAAGCCTTTAAACCCTTAGGATACCCTATTGGATGAGTTGATGTCTCATGTGAGCTTTTAGAGATGATACCAACAAATATCAAAATAAAATGTAAAAATTTAAAAAATATATCAAAAACTAAAGAAATAAATAAAAAAAACTAAATTTTAATGAAGTAAAAATTTAACTAAGTAAGAATCAAAATAATAATAAAATAGAAAAAATTCTCATGCTTTTAATCTCTTTTAATTTCACAACTAAAATTCAAAGCATAAATTAATTTAACTTTCTCCACATTCATAGTTCAGTATAACAACTATTTGAAAGTCACATTTATATTCACATTAAAAATGCATTAATATTAATTTGCCTAATTTCAGTGTTCGGAATTCGAATTTGATTTAACTATAACCTAGCAAATCATACTCATAATAACACTAATCATATGGGTTCAATCACTCATTCAAGGGTATATGCAAATATAGTTTATGTATAGAAATGAATTAATAGGTTTGCATATGTTCAAAGAAGAAAAGGCTTAAAGTAGTGTGTAACATTGATCAATGAAACGAATTGAATGAAAAGATATATAAAGAAATAAAATACTATTAATTATCATGCATCAATCACAATCACCAAATAAAAATTTCAAGTTATATGTCTTTTAGAGATAAATAAAATGCAATGATTTATTAGGAATTTATTTCCTACTTTTTCTTTTATATTTAGCTATTTCTCACAATTTTGTAAGATTTTCTAGGTCAATATTTAGTTTACACTATTCTTTGTTTTCTCTATTTTTTAGAGATATTCCATCTCTCTCTCTCTTTTTTATAGAGAGGACCTATGTACAGTTTGTATATAGTTTTATATGATATGGTGAATAGCTAATTCTTTTTGCTTTTCTTTTGTATTGGTTTAGGTAACCATATATATATATATATATATATCTTTTATGCATGAATGAAGAAGGGCATATACTTTCAATTTCTTTTTAAGTTATTCAATTTAAATAATAAAAATAAATATATGATACTTTATTAGATGTAAAATCCTAACATTCAATGCAAAACCTATAGAGTTCATCTAACAATTTGAATCGATAAGAAGAGATTTTAAAAGAGTACAAAAAATATTATCACTCAGAATAGAAAGATAAAGGCTCAAAATATTGTCACAAGGTAATCTCTACTATTTCATTCCAAATATGAAATACAAATTATGAAAAAAAACTAACTAATTGTCGCATTAGTCTATGATATATTAAAAGAATTAATCTAACAGTGCAAAGACTTAATCATTCACTTAAAATTAACTAAAACACATGATAATTTTGTAAGAATTTTTTTTAATCAGACCCTAATTCTTAAACCAATAAAAACAAATAAAAGCCAACAAATAAAAAAATGGAAATGTAAACAAATAAAAGTAATGAAAATGTAAAAAATGTTTAATAAAAAAATTAAAAATTACTCAAATTTATATATATGGGACCTTTCACATGCCCAATCTAGAAATTAAATTTCCCTCAATGTAACAATTGCAAATTAAAGATAAAGGTAAAGAAGAGAAAAGTTATCCATTTGCTCAATGTGCTCAAGTACTAATATGAAAATGTTGGTGCTTCCATCATTCCAAACATTTAATTACATAGGTAGAATATTGTGTACTTCTTACATATCTGAACTAACAGTTATAAATTTAACAATTCTAAATATAATATACATTTGGTCATATGGCAGGAAATAAAAAAAACTAAAATAAATAACATGAAACATTACTAGAGTACTATTCAATGGCTTGAATCCACTGTGAGATGATTAAATTGTAATCGGTTCATTTCATACATTAAACGGCTATGATCCACCTGATCACGAGGCTATCAATTTTAAAAAGCAGCTTGTTAGGCAATGTAGGCTTTTTGATATTCTTCCAAGAAAGTCATTTGTTCACCTAAATTATGCATTTCATCTTTCATAATCATCCTTGATGAAGAAGTGTCTCTTCTATCCCTTTGAGCAATATTTGCATCAGAAGTGAGTTCATTGTAATATGTCGTATTTAATAATCTCTAGGTTCAATTATACCTTCACCTTTCAAGTGAGTCACCCACACTTTTTTAAGCAAAGTAGTGACAAGTTGAGGAAGAAATAACTCAATTAGTGACTGATAGGAGACAATTTGATCATGTGATGTATTTCATACATCTATTAACATTGTGAATGTTATAACATATAGTAATATTTCCCGCTCTCTATCCATAGAGCTATAATTCTGGTGGGCATTAGTCTTGAACAAATAAAGTATTGCCATAAATACAAGAAACCTTATCCAAATACTTGGCTTCAAAAACCTTGGGTTTCCCACTGACATTATCTTACTCAGCCACTTCTATTGTTAAGCTTTCTATTACTGCAGCATAATTAACATTTTTCAAGTAAGCCTCATATTCACCTTCGCCAATATTCATTAAAGAATAATGACTATTAGTATCAACTAGCTCAAATAGGGCTGGTACACCCTGTACTTCAACCATATTATCGACAACATTGAGAACATTTGCATAGGATTCCCTAATAATTGATTCTATAGCTGCATTTGGTTCCTTAATGAACCCATTCCATCCTAATACTACTATCACATGAAACATTCCCTCAAATTGGGCATTTAGCCCCAAACCAAAGTCCATTCCCCTTTCCACTATAAATCCTTTGTTTACTTTTGTGGCTTTATCAAATCTTAATTTGGCATCATTATTAGAAAATTTGGCCCTATCATAATCCTTAGAAGTTGATAGCCCATTCCTTTTATCATTTCTTACCCACTTTGTCTAAATTAGGGTTTGGAATTCTTAATAATTCACAAATAATATACAAAATTCAAAGAATTTAATTAAGACTTAAATTATGAAAAAAATTCAATTACTTACTTGTGTTGTTGAGGATGAAAAATTTAAAGAACACCAATTTTGAAGAAGATGAAAATTTTTTGAAAAATTATTGGTATGATTTTTGAGTGATTTCAGATGTTTGGGTTAGAGAAAATTTTACGTTTGGTAAAAAAAGTGAGAATGAATGACAACACGTTAGGGTAGGAAAATATAGAGAAAAATTAATGCGCATTATGCGGCATGAGTTCTTCACACTTCGCCCTCCTTTTTATGTATACATATTTAAAACAATAATATAATAACCACAAAAATCTATACCTACATAAAAGAAATTAAATAAAAACAATTATAATTATGAAATAAAAAAATTAAAAATCTATACCTAAATAAAAAAAATTAAATAAAAACAATTTTAATTATGAAATAAAAAAAATTAATAATGGGCTACCTCTCATCCAAGACTATATTTATCATCTTTAGGGAGACGTTGCTTGGGAGATTTCAATATTTAGCAAACTCAATGTCCCCACATCATTGAGATCAATTGTAATTTTGGCCTAGCAACTATTCTTTACCTTACTTCTACAAGTGCTTAGTCAGCTGATCCACTTGTACTTCCACCTTTTTTGTAGAAGCTTCCACAAAGTCTAAGCTTTGTTTTTTTCTTGATTGGTCGTTCCTACCTACTTTAATGAATGCATTCAATTTATCCTCAAGAGTTGATTTGAGAACCTTCTTGATTTGAACTCTAGGCGAATGGAGGATTGTTTTTCCTCTAGCATAAACTAGTATGATTCCTCCATCTTAGGTTATAGGTATTTTCATTGGGATTGTTCATGGGTCATGAATGGTAACCTCCTAATACATTGACCTATTTAGGCCCAGCAAGTGCTTCCCCTTGATAGGGACAGGCTTGAGCATTATGTCCTAAAGTACTACATAATCTACATTGTTCTTTATTGGGTGTGACATGTGTAATGAGAAGTACAACTTTCATGGTCAGCTACGCAAGTTGCATTTGTACTTCTATACATGGGTTGATTTTATGAACTCTACCCCTTCTCACTTGAGAGCTTTTCTATTGAGAATTAGTACCTAACATCTTAAAAAGATAAATCTTTAAGGCTATCTTTTCTCCCATCACTCCTCCCATATCATTTTCAATGATGAATTGATATTGTTGTGTCAATCCATTGAAATAAAAAACATTCTCCAACTGTAGAGGGTAGATATGATAGGGCATTAAGTGAGAAAGAGTTTGAACCTATCCCAAACTTCATGGAAAGGTTCTTCCCCTATTTGAGAGAAAGTAGCAATCTTTACTCTTAGCTCCAATATTTTTTTATAGGAATAGAATTTTTCCATGAATTTTTATACACAACTGCCCAGGTCATCAAGGAACCTGGAGGGAGTGACATCAGCCAAGCTCAGCCCTGTCTTTGAGAGTGTAGAGGAAACATTGCATTCCAAGCATGTTGTCGATAAGTAGATCGAAAGGAAACATTTGGACTGTGGAATAGAAATCCCTAATGAAAACAAAAAGTCTTTATTAGGTAGTCCATCGAAAGAAAGTAACATGGAAAAATAAATATTTCTCAATTAATAATTCTATGAAGCCTCATTTAGTTTCATTAAGGTAGTAACAGTGCAACTGGCTTTGCCTACTTCTTCATAGTTTTCTCCCTAATTTGTGGATTTTCCCCTATAATTATTGGGTTAAAAGGAGCCTGGTTCTATTTGTTACTCAACTAAAGGTTGTTTTCTTAACAATTTATTTAATCTATTAATATTATATCTATAAGGTGTGAGAGTATACCTTAAAGACCTCTTACTTCCCATAAATTAGTTTAAAACAAAAATTAAAATCACTTATCAAGTAGAAAATAAAAAGTAAAATGAATATATAAGTATATTAAATATTATATGTTTGTAAACAGAAATACTAAAATAAAAGATTTTGTAAATAAAGTAAATAAAAGAAAATTAAAATTTAAAATAAATGTGAAAGAATTGTTTCAAAATTTAATGAATATAAGAGAAGAAAATTAAAAATATTTTTTTAAATGAAAAAAAAATTATTTAAAAGAAAAGAACAGAATTTTTATATTTTTTTATATTTAAAAGATTCAAAATATATAAATTAATTAATAACATTGATATTTTAATACTTTAAACAAAAATCATAATATTTACAACACAATTTTTTTTATCATTTTGATAATGAAAATTTGAAGAAGTTATTCCTCCCTAGTTACAGCACCAAAAGCTTAATATACAAATTTTGTGTATTTTTAAATAGTTCACAGGTGAGCGAATCATTTTGTAAGAAATGATATGTATACTTCTGAGTTCTGTCTAAAAAGATGAGTCACATTGTTTTTAAATAATTAAACAAATTATTAAAAATGAAATTAAACCTAAACATCTTGTCACAAAGTTTGGGTTTTGAAATATCTAAGCCAATGACATAAAATAAAGATAGATTTAACAAACATTTAGGCAAATAACATTAAACTTCATGGAGAATTTATGAGATAAATTAGTTAACTAATTATGCTTATTCAATATTAAGGTTATTAAAGATATAAATTATGATTATTGATTCTTACTTTTTTTAAGAAAATATCCTAGGGCACAGATCAAATTTTTTATTAATTAAACTTTAACTTCCTACCTTTTTTGGGGCCAAAAATTTAAATTTAATTAGATTATGCTTCTTTTCCAAGGAATTAACAAACCACCTATTTGCCACATTCGGTTGGGCTGATAATTTAAACTTTCATTAAGGTGTCAAAGTTAGACTTATGATTTAAGTATGTGAAAACTAATTTTGTCAAATTTGTTTTACCTATATTAATATTTCATAAACATAGCAACATTACTATTATCCTCCAGTATTTTTAGTGAGATATGCTTGATTAATAAATGACCAATAAATTAAACATGTAATTCAGAACAACATATAAAATTAATTTAAAAATAAAAGAATATATTTAAATTATACCTCAAGTATATTCTTTCAAGTACATAATTTCAATACTGTTTATGAATCTGGAAAACCAATAAATAGATTTTCTAATACTATTTATTAAATTAAAAGAAAACTACTAAATAAGTTAATCTATATTCAACTCTCAAAATTGAGAGAATAATTTTGCAAAATTATAAAAACTAAGAAATTAGAAAAGGGAGAAATGAAGAAGTTAAAGGATGATGGATATGAGAAGGTGAGCGATCCCTTTTATAAGTGTGGAAAATGATGCAAAAATGAGAGAAATATGGATCAGAAGGGTGGGCGTCGTATCATGCATTTCTTTTGCACTGCTACATTGATCGCCACACACAAAGTGTATGCAATGAATACGTAGCAATGAATACGCAAGTATACGTATCATAACAAGTAATATAATGATAAGAAAATATCATTCCCAAGGTAATTATTTAATTAGAAACTAATTTTTAAGACTAAAAAAAATAAAATTAATTTTTTGTGTTTTTATAATTTAAGAAAGCAAAATTAAAATAATTAAAAGCAAATAGCAACAATTAATTAAATCAAATTCTATGACTAAAAAGATATATGAAAAAATATCTAGGAATACTTAATCCCATAATTTTATAAACATACGAATCGCTAAAATATTTCCAATATAATAATCAATTAATTACATGATCAATTGAATCTAACCTATCATGTATTCCTCGCTCAAGTAAACTACACATCATATAGTAATTAATTTAATCACACTTTCATGCCAATTAAATTTCATACTACTCATTAAGTTCATCAATTATGGATAACATACATAAGAATCGTACATCTTTGCCTAGAAACTATGCATGTTATTTAACTAAGACAAACAATTAAATAATTCTCTCAAATCTATTTAATTACCTCTATAGATAAATTGTTGGCCAAAAATTTAATAGCATATAAATCAGATTAAATAATATAATTAAATTAAAATTATAATTGGGGTAAAATTTTAGATCATCATATGGTGAAAATTGGGTTCATAAGATCCCTAGATTAATAAATTAATTACACATAATTATGTTCATAAATATTATATTTTTCATAAATAAAGACATAAAATTGATAGAGAAAAGAGTAGAAAAAAATACAATCAATCTCTTGAATTACAGAATTAATCTCTCCTTGAATCTCCACCAAAATTGTGTCATCTCTTGAATTTTTTCTATATTTTTCTCTCTTTTTAGCTCCAAAAATTGACCAAAAATATTCTAATGGAAGCTACTTAGGGTTTATGGAGTTATTAGGGGCTTAAATATTACTCAGATGTGATCTGGATAGTCATATCAACTACAAATCAAGGGCTATGATCAAAACAAGAAAAATTGATAGTTCTAGACAATCATAGCGTGATACATGGCATTTGGAATTCACTAGGCGAATTAGGGAGCGACACATGGTAGGGGGACCAGTCAGAGTCAGCAACACGTGGCATAACGTGATTTGTGAAAATGGATGGCATGGCGCACAGGTGGAACGCGTGGAGTAATGGTGCAGCGACACATGTCTTGGTGCGTTGACTGATTTCTAAACTCGAATTGAATGTCGTGTTGACACGTGGTGCATGTTACATCCTCCTCACACACGATGCAACGTGATTCACTCTATATGCTTGCGTGGCTGGCCACATGGTAGCTCCTGATTGGTCTTGCGTTAAAAATTTATAAAAATTCCAAAAATTATATTTTCACCCATTTTGACTAAAAAGTTTATATTTTAAATTTTTTGGCCATAAAAATACTATTTATTAAATAAAGCAAGTAAATGGTAAAAAAGTACGCTAATGACTCTATTTTCATAGAGTCATCACACCCCCAAACTTAACTCTTTGCTTGTTCTCAAGTAAAGCTAAGTATAACTAAATAAAATAACTTGGATAGTATATTCATAAATATACTTCTATTAGTACATGCATATTTTACGAAAACTATCCCTCTCACAAAAACTACGCCCTTAAATTAGTTTGAAACATATGTAAGGCTTATATGTTTGTCTTTATGCTTCATAATTGTAATGGAGTATTTGCAAGTACTTTTTTTTCAAGTGTTTACCAGTTGAATCATTTTGAAGTTATAAAGATCTGAAAATAATGAAACATAATGGTGATTCCAGAAAGATAGATTTGCAAATACAAATTTATTTTGGAATTCAAAATGCATAAAATCATGTTATATTTAGTGCTTTTAAAAACTCATTAGGGTCGCATAGAACTAGATGAAGGTTCAAAATTTATGACACCTTGACCTCGTACCATAAGTATATCATATTGCAAAGAGGAAGAGTATGATAAAGACCTCCATTTTCCTTTTAAGTTGGAATATTAGGGCTATCCTATTAAGTGAACGTATCAGAGAGTGTGGAAGGAAGGAAAACTTTATCAATTTATCTACTAACAAATTTAATATTTATGCACGATTGTTAAATGAGTAAAATATCATGGGCACAAAGTAAATGCGAAAGGTATAAAAAATAGGTGATAGTAGGAAGCAATTACCTAATCAAGGTGGTTTTAAATGTGAATAAGTCGATGAGGGAAATAAGAATATAGAAAATCAACCCAAAAAGAATTGGCTTGATTATAGATGAGGACAAATGACAAAAACCCAAGCAAAGATTATTTTAGGATGAACTAACCTTACCAATGAGCTCAAAACTTACAACCATGGGCTAACACTTCATCAAGAAACAAGGATAGTTGGGTGAATATTTTGCCTAAATAATAAATGTGCATATAAATCCTCATTCTCTTATTATATGGTCTTTTAGTACTTCCTTCCAATGTGCTGACTAATGAGGTTATCATTGAAATTATTTCGAAATTCGAAAGGAAATTGGGAATGGTTATAGAGGAATGACATTGTTTACTTCATAAAGCATTTTACTCTCTCACCCCGACTAAAAACCTGAGCTAAAATAATAAGGAGACTTGCTAAACCTAGTTTCCATAATCCATGGTCAATCGGGATCAAGCAAGAGTTGAAGCTCTTTAACATTGTTTTTCCTCACGAGCCCAGGTGCGAGCCACTTGATCCATAAAGGTTGACCTCTCATTTGCAAAAATCATATGGAAAGGCACATTTCATTTCTAAAGCAAGCTTAGTCTTCAGCTTTTCCACCTCAATGGCTAGCTTGGCATTCTTTTACTTCATTGCACAAGCTAAACAATCTTACACAATCAACAATCATGTCAATAGGTACACAATAACCAATCAATAAAAATATGGGTGCTTAATCCCTTTTCCATAAGAAGCATAATATTTTTGTATGCCTAGACACTTTGGAGCAATAAAAAGCTCCCATTTTTATAAAGGCATGCATAGTACGTTAAGAGTTAACATCACTATAATATATCGTGATGTACATATATTCCTATGTGTATATTGATGAGTGCTCAAAAAGCACTAAAATTACCATGATTTTATGCACATTAATTGATTAAAAATATATATATTTATATGTTTTATCATATATTTATATAAATTTGTCTTTTTAAGAATCACGGGTATTTTTATTATTTTTCAGGTATTTTCGCTTAAAAACGTCACTTAAAGACTCAAAAAGGAATATTGGAAGCAATACATCACAAATATATTAATAAATAAATGGGGAAAGGTCAACAAATATGGAAAAATTGGACAAAATGGGTCGAAAAGGTCAAAAATGTCAAAAAGGAGAAAAACGCTACCGGAGGCCCATCCGCGTGTGCCGGCGTCGAGCGCGCCGAGCCGCAGCAGCGGCATGGCCCACGTCGGCAGATGCGCGCCTTCCTCTAGATCCGCGCGCGCTGACACCATTTTGCCCCATTTTTCACGTGCAACCGCCCCCATGACGTCATGATGACATCATCAATGACCTCACTATTTGCACTACGCGTTTTCACCATTTTTTAACATTTTTTCACCCACTTTTTCTCTCCATTCTCACCTATAAATACCCCAATTCTCTTCACTTCATAACACACCTCAAAACACACTTCTCTCTTCTTTCTTTCTCTCCATTTCTTAGTTTTTAGGTTTTTTTAGTTTTTCTTATGTTTTAGCTAGTTTCTCGTAGTTTTAGAGTTCTTCCCTCTTTGGGAAGAACTAGTTATGTTTTTGTAATTTATTAGCTTTTTGATTCAATAAATGGGAGTGCAAATTCCGTTTGGAGGTTTTCTAGCAACGGGAATGGCATCGAAGTTCTGTAAGGATTTTATTTTCTTTGCAGTTATTTTTTATGCTTATTTCTTACATGTTATATTTAATTTGTCTGTGATTAAATTTAACTGTGCTAGCTGTTTGTAAAAATGATATAATAATAACGTTGTTATGCTTGCGAAATATTAAATAGGTAAAAATCTCTAAAATGAATTGATTTTATTTTTATTCAAGATTTTATATTAAGAATGTTAGAGAGTAGTGCTCTTTTATTTGTTAGAGAGTAGTGCTCTTTTCATTACAAACTTAAATCTGAAAATTAGATTTTAAGGTTTAGTTATCCGGTCTGATTTAGAGTAGTGCTATTTTATTTGTTGGTACAATCGCCTGGTAGTTAGAGTGAAGCTCTATTTCAAAAGTTTTATAAGAATTATTATCTGAAAATGTATTAACAACATGTTTTTTAGTAGTGGTTTTAAAACTTGAAAGTTAGTACTCGGATAATTAAATTTTTAGGTTTAATTTAGACACCTTTAATAAAGTTAAAACTGTCTAACCCCACCAAAGGTGTCATTTAAATGGTTCATTTTTAATATCTTGGAAAAAGGAATTAATTTAATTAACCAAATTAGTTATCAACCCCACCCATAGGTGTTAATTGATTTGTTTAGTTAACAAATAATATCTAACCCCACCAAAGGTGGTATTCATACAAAAAGGGAGAATCAATAAATATCAATTCATATATTTAATAACCTAAATAATACGAGCAAGCATAATTAACTTAGTTATTATATCCATAAATACTCCACTATTTATAAAAGATAAAATTTGCATGAATGTTTATTGAATCTATGTTTAATTTTCTGTAATTAGATTAAAAACACAAAAACCTCAAAATATCGTGACAGGATGTTTAGGATTTAATTTAGTTTTTAAAAGTTTGAATAATAAATTAAAAACCACATACATTCCTTCCTTAGATCGACCTTGGGAGTATACTTATCATTTTCTACGAAATGATTCGTGCACTTGCGAGAGTTTTATAAATATAAAACCAAAGTATTGGAAGGATCGGCGATGCCGGTTTTCGTTCATCATATATGTATGTATATAATTATATGTATAAAAAAATACCAAAAAATGGGAAAAGAAGAGAAATATGTACATAGAGCATTTGCATTCATATTAATATTCATTTGATTACACAATGTGGGACATAAAAAGAAAGAAAAAAGGGAGGGGAAAATAAAAACAAGGGAGAGTTCGAGCTATTGCATAAATCACGAGCCTTATTCAATGGCCTATTAGTCACAAGGAGCATAAGCAGCATCGCCTATTCCTCGAGCTTTATCTTTTACACCCTTACCACTTTCTACCTATTCATCCTTGACGAGCTAGAGAATATATAGGAGTCATTGGGACATCAAGAATCATATAATAATACTTTCCAGGCTCTTCTCTTTGGCTACATCCTTGAATGATTTTGTAGCCAAGTTATTGACGATCTGAGCACTATGAATGAAACAATCATTGGCAATCTCGAACTCGCACCTAGCTTAGTCCAACTTGGTCCTTAGTTTTTTTTTCTAGATCTTTACCTTGGTCGAATCTTAAAGTAAAATCCTTTAACTCTTTGACTCCATGGTTTAAGTTTCTCCCTTTTATTGATCGCCTCATTTTCCTAATG
Organism: Hippophae rhamnoides; assembly: GCA_033030585.1. Taxonomy (NCBI): domain Eukaryota; kingdom Viridiplantae; phylum Streptophyta; class Magnoliopsida; order Rosales; family Elaeagnaceae; genus Hippophae; species Hippophae rhamnoides. The sequence continues at coordinate 3,964,296 of CM065434.1, read as the reverse complement.
TGTTAATTGAGCCATTTTCATGACCAAATTTGGCCCCATGGTGAAGTATATCACTCTTCCTTTCAAACCTTGTACTTAAGGTACTTGGTTTCCTTTACATTTTGCAATTTAGTAAAAAAAAATGTATCTCCACAAAACCAAAAATAAAGTAAGGTATAAGGATAACTCTTACAATAGATTTAGACTCTGATCATACCTTAAGCATTTATATGCTAGCTATGTTCATGAGATCCTCTTCCTCGCACATCTTCTCTAGTGATCTTTTCTTAAAGAAAGTAAGAAGATGATGAATAACATGGTCTAGATAAGAGAAAGTGAATGTGTTTGTCTCCCTAAGAGGAACCAAGGCATCGATTGCACTCATCCCAGTGATTGTTGGAATAGATGAGGTAGGAGTTTTCAAGACAAGGGATGGTGTAGGCGAGGTTACATCCATTACACTTGGAATAGATGGCTACTCGATCACAATGCTTTTTTTCCTTATAGAAGTAGGGGTGGCCATTTTTATCAAAAACCTACCAACCAACCCAAGTCCAAGATTAAACAAAACTTATATTTTTTTTGGAGGTTGGTTGGTCCAACTTGGTCAAACCGGGCCTATAATATTAATATATACTGATTTTTTAAAATATATTTGTAATTATTACTTTATATATTATAATTACAATTTTAAATCTATTTAAAATTGTAAAATCTAAACCTAATCAGTAAGAACTTTCTCTTACACACTCATAGTCACTTTCATCACTCACGTTTCATGCCACACTTAAGTCACTCTCAAATTGGTCAAAATTCAGTCCAAAGTCTCCAAATTAATGATTTTTCTTACATTACTATATAGACTAAATGTTCTTGATTGCTAATATGAGACTTCGTCTAAATCCAAAACTCCATCTAATATTCAGTAATTTATTACGCACACTCTAGTTTCTTTAATTTTATATAATTATTCTATAGGAAGTTTTTAAAGATTAATTTTAAAAACAACCATAATTCTCTATTTTAATAATATCTAATAGAAAAATCTTATATTTTTTTAATAATAAGCGATAAAGTAAATGTAATATGTAATGGTAATAACTTTCAAGTTAAATTATATGGTATGTTTTATATGTTTCAATCAAAAGAAGTTTTTATATCTTATTAGTTGGTTTGAAGGTTAGTTTTTTAGGGGATCATAGATCGATTAAGATTTTGGGTTTCCTAAAACTACAAAAATAAGGTCAGCTTATAAAATAGGTCAAAAATCGAACTAACCAATCTATGCCCATCCCTACTTAGAAGGGATGATGTCCCCTATTTTTCCTTGCCAAAGGCCTTGCTCCTTTTTTTATTCTTCGAGGAGCTTGAAGCTTTTGACTAGAAAAAAGTATGGAGCATTTTCCTAGGATCAAACTCCATTACTAAAAAGATAGAAAAATACGTTAGAACTTGGCTAAATTAATAAGGGAAAATAACATGGCAGGCGTAGCACGAGCTAGAAAATAATCATTGTTGCCTATAATAACTTCAAAGCCTCCCCAAAATTCGTGGCGAGGAGTTTTACAATGAGGTAGAGTTTGATTTTTCCTTATTATTCTCGTGGGAGTTCTTTCCAAGTGTTGGCTCAGGCAAATAATTTTAAATTCTGGATAACCTAGTCTTTAACTTGGGCTTAAACTCATAACTTAAAAGCCCGTGTTTTTTAATCAAAATCTTAATATCTATCCTAGACATATTTATTAAGTTTTCACCCCACATTTACCAGCATCTCCAATTCCACTCCAAACTATATGCAAATTATGGTGAAGGTAGAAGATAATTTATCTTTCTTGAAATGTGAATGAGCACTATGACTCTCTCTCTCTCCTAATATAGGGGCTTGTATTGCCTCTCTCCAATCAAATGACAAGTGAGATTATTTTTGTAAGCATTTATTATAAGATGTGAAATTAAAGTGGGAATAGTTACTAATGAAATATGCTTATGTGATGATTCGTAAGCCCATTTTTTAATCTCTTACCTTGTCTATAGTTCAAGCTAACAAAGTAGGGAAACTTGATATTTGAGCATAAAGTATGACCTATGGGTACGATCTTAAGCCAGGGTATGACCTCCTAGTTATGCCTAATTTTAATGATTATTTATTTTTTACAATTATATCCTTTAACACTTACTAATGTGTAAGCCTATGTAATTGACATGTACCCTTTCAAATGCATTATATATACCATAATGGTCTTGAACTACACACATTTCACGTCATTTATTACATTTTTTTGTTTATCTCTCTAAAATCGCATCATCTTTAATATTAATTATTTTAAAAAATATTTTTATCATAACTTGATGTATTCATCAATCTACAAAGCACAATATAATTAGTTATTATTAGTAAGTAGTCTCACACTTACTTAACATCTAATCTTCTAAGTTTAACATTTAATCTAATACTAACACATCATTTTATGCATATATAAATACTCAATTATTTTATAAACATTAGACAAGACAAACTTAATATGCATTTTTATAACCATTTTTTGCATAAAAATATTGTATATTAATTGATCATTTTTAATTGATATAAGATATGAGAAATAAATATGATTAGTTCAATACAATTATAATTCACTCATAATTTAATTGATTGGGCATAATCCACTCATTAATTATGTAAACACAAACGACATGAGTTGTCAACTAAACAATTATTTAAGGGTAATAATGTTAAGTTAGTAAATAATATAACTACTAAAATAACTATAAATAAGAAGTGTATTTGTTATATAGTCATTTTGGTATCTATTGGTATACCAAAAAAAAAAACCAACAAAACTATTAACTTTTATTTATACTAGTTTTGGTTCCATGCATTTGATAAGGATATAATAATGTTAAAAGTCAAGTAATTTTAATTATTTTGAACTTATATATTTTGGAAAAAAAATATTTATATATAATTTTCTATTAAATTGATGTTTTTATAACAATGTGAAAATTTGATGTTACAATTTTGTAAAAATGTATGAAGGAATATTATCAAAACAAATATTAATTAATTTGTCACTTTAGTTAAAAATAAATTTACCAAAATAAATATTTTGAAAAATAATTTTTATAATAATTTTGATGTATGCATAGTACACATCACAATATAATTGATTACTATTAATAAGTGGTCCCATAGTTACTTTAACATCTCATCTTCTTAATTTAACATCCAATTCAATAGTGACATATTGTTTATGCATATAATAATTTGATTCATATAACATTACTTAACTATTTTATAAGCAGTGGGTGTTAATTTCTCAAAATGACGTACAATCAAAATATAATACAAAAGTAATTGATTTGACATGATATTAACAAAACTTGTATAACTTTATTTGATAACTAAGTCAAATAAAATATGATAATACAAGTAAACTTATCCAATTAACATATTTATTATTATTTAAGAAGTTAATTTGGCAAGAACACGATATACGTACCCAATCTTATCATAATTAATTGCATTTTTATAAGCACTTTTAACATAAAAATATTATATATTAATTATTTTTTTAATTAATATGAGATATGAGACAAATATAATTAGTTTAATACAAATATAATATGTTTATAAATAAATTGATCGATTTCAATTTGTTCGGTAATTGTGTAGACATAAAATGCACAAATTGTTACATTATATGATTAAAATAATTATCAATCGCAACAATGTAAAATCCGTACACAAACTATCAAAATAAGATTTTTATAATTATTGGTGTACAAAAAAATTAACAAAAGCCGAAGAAAAAAAAACGAGAACAACAAATGGTATAGAGGCTTTTTATATATAAGATATATAAATAGTGATATAAGTGAGGTTTACGTGTCAAGACATGGACAATCCTTCTATGGTCCGACAAAATTACAATAACTTACATGCTAAGATTTAATTTATTAGCTGTATGATATTGAATCAAATAAATAGTTGTGCTAATCTATAAAATAATTGTAACATTTGAGTCGTTGCTGGTTTTTCATTTATGAGAATTAAAATGAAATATGACAATGGTAATGAACTACCACCATTTCTTGTTAATTTCACTTGTATGTACGTATTACTCATTTTATCCTCCTGATTAATTACTTAATGAGATTTTTATTGAATAAAATTATTATTAATTAAAATATTGGTGATAAAATAGCATTATATCGAACCTTACATATAATATATGTATATGTATAAAGGAGAATGCTTTGTCCCAAATTTCAGACTGGGTTTCATTAGGGCTGTCGATGTTCCCGAGGGACAAAAATCTCCTTTGAGATTTCTTGGTAGGAAACAAAGATGGAGACAACAAAATAAAAAATGGGAAATAGGGTTAGGAATTGCAGTCTTTGAAACTATATATCTCTTTATTATAATAAAAAATCTATATGTATGCATTTTCAAAATAAAATATGTAGTTACATTAAGAATAAAATAAACCATAAAAAAGACATTAAAAATCCACCAATAATTATACTATATATTTTATTATTTTAAAATCACTTTCCTTATACTAAAAATATTTACACTAACTTCTTAAAATCTAATAACGTGAAACGATGTTATTATTTATAATTTCTTAATAAGAATGGTTTTAAAGTTTTAGTTAAAATTATATCCTTGTTTATGAATGTGAACTCAAATGAGTCGGAAAATCCCAAGTTCAAAACTTTCCGTATGAGTTGGAACCGAGTCAAACATCTTATGCACATATATATTTGTGAACCAAATCGAGCCATATTTTTCATATTAAATAGAAGCTCAAAGACTAACCCTAAAATCATTAACGAACTTTTAGGCTTGATTTTTTTGTACTTTGAATTGATTTAAGTTAGTTTGTGAGTTTAAATTATGCAAAAATTCATAAAATGTATCATGAAATTGCCACATATGTTATAAAATTAAACTTAAGTCGCACTTAAGGTTCATTTCATAGTAGAAATATTTGGCCTTACTTAAATAATTCATGTAGGGCCAGACTAGATTTCTTGCGGCCAAATTATGCTTCAAACTAGGTCAAATTGGACAAAATCATGTCGGGATAAATTTTCATGATTATGTTTGTTATAATCATTATCATTAACTTTATTTATGTGGTTTTCTTAATATCATATTAAAAATAAAAATCATGAAACGTTAAAAAAATCATAGAATATTATATGAACTCGTATCCCATGTGGAGAACTTCATTTTCCATATAGGGTCCCTATTATATCTTATAAGGAATTTTTCTCTATATAGGGTCCCTATTATATCCTATAAGGAATTTAAGTGAAAATGAGAAAAGATTTCTATGTGTAACATGGACCTCACATCAAAAGATTATATAAAAGGTTAAAATACACAAATACTAAGACATGCTTTCTTTCCTTGATTGTAACAAATAGAAACCAATTTCTTATAAGAAAGCTACAATATTTAGTTTGGATTTTGGTAGAATTGCTTAAAACAAGCTTAAGCATGTATAGTTGAAACACATATAACTCATTCCCTCAAGTCAAAGAGTGCACTTCTCTAACTCTTAGGCATAATGTGGGCATAATAATTGTTGATGCAGGTTTCTACTCAATTTCTTCAGGACTTGAAAGATAGTGATAAAACCAAAAGGAATACCACACAAAGAGGATGGTATTTCCAATTGGACTTATACGGTCAAGTTAGATAGATAATTAGTGATGGAGAAGACAAGGCTAAGTATCTCTTTTCTAGGGTTTAGAGTGCTCATGATTATATATATATGGAATTAGATTATTCTTAGAGTTCCTTAGGAGATTGAATGTACCTTAGTTGGAGATCATATTGCTCTTTCGTAATGACTTATACGAGTGACTTTGGAGGAGTTTGGAGAAAATCCTAATCCTTTGTTAGCTAGAAATTTTAGTTGTTTTTATTAGGATCAGATAACTAGTTATCCAATTAGGCACGATGAGGAGTTTCTTTAGTGATAGAACTCTAGAGAGAATATTGTACCAGATGTTAAGAGTAGATATGCTCTTTTTTTAGACAAACAAGATATTGTGTTGTTTAACAACATCGTGGAGATTTCCATTGGCTCTAAGACCTAATCCTCTAGGTTCTTTGAGGTCTCTATACTAATAGAGATTACATTACAGGTCTATAGAGGTCTTGTGATATGTAAAGGAGATTTTCTTGATTGATATGTGACTAAAAGAAGTTGCTAGGAGGTAGGAGTTCCTTAGAGCACCCTTTTCCCACTTTTAAATAATAATATTCATAAAAACTCTATATTGTTAAGAAGGTTAGACTTTAATTTTCTTCAGCCTTTTATTCAAAAAAATTATTAACCTCGCCTTGACCCTTCACTTGAACCACTAAACATGGGAAAAAAACCACCACCTAGAGAGACCACAATGAAGGAGTTTATAAGGCCAGTAATTGGCACTACAACTACCTCTATCCACTTGGGAGAGGTTATTCGGAATTATGAATTGCAAAATATTCATTTTTTCATACTTTCTTCTTTTTATGGACTATCTAATGAATACTTATTGTCCTTCATTAGGGACTTTATTATATAGTACAGACTTTCTCTCTTAGTGTACTCACCAAGAATTTATTTAGAATGAGGTGTTTCCACTACACCCTTAAAGACATGGCCAAGGCCTGGTTAATGTTACTTTCTCCAGACTCCCTAATGACTTGGGAAGAAGTTTACATAAAATTTATGGAAAAATTCTATTCCCAATAGAAGACATCAAAGTTGAGAGGTAAGATTGTCACTTTTTCTTATATGGAAGGAGTGCCTTTCCATGAATCATGGGATGGGTTCAAACTCTTTCTCACTCAGTACCCCCATCATATCTACCAACCATAGCTTCAAAAGAAGTTTTTCTATGACAAATTGACATAACAGTGTTAGTCCACCATTGATAATGCTGCTAGTAAAGCGATGGGAGAGAAAACAGCCTCAGAGATTTACAATCACTTTAAGATGTTGGGTACTAATTCCCAAAAAAAGAACTCTAGAGTAAGGAGAAATAAAGTCCATGAAATTAACTCTAATACTATATTTCAAATGTAGCTTGCTCAACTGTCCAAGAAAGTTGCACTTCTAATTACACATACTCCAGCAAATAAAAAGTAATATAGTGTATGTAGTACTTTGGGACATAGTGCTGATACTAATCCCTATCAATCAAAAGCTAAAGTTGGATCCAAGTAGGTCAATGTACTAAATGGATACCAACCAAGACCTAGGTATGACCATAATGCTAATACATATAATCCTAGGTAGAGGAATCATCCCGATTTTTCTTAGAGGCAAAACAACCCTCTATTTTCCCAAAGTTCAAAATACATCAGGCTAGCAATTCCACCAACAATTGTAAAGGAATCCACCAAGCTAGTAATTTATAATGAATTCATTTATTCAAGTGAGTAGAGACAACCATTCAAGGCAAGATCAAAGGTTAGACTCTATAGAAATTTTCATTAAGAAGATATGGATAGGTGGAGTAGTTAAATGAGCACTCACAGAAGTAAGGTAAGGAATATATGTAGGGGCATAAAATAGATGAACCCAATAACGAGGGGATATTGAGTTTATGTAAATGTTGAAATCTCCCAAAGCAATGTTTCTCTAAAGACAATAAAAATAGTTTTAGATGGAAGGTAACTTATTAATTATTTATTTATTTCTTTAAATTATTTAAATTATTTATTTTCTATATTTTGTTTTTTTGTGTGATTTTAATTTATGTGGGAATAATTTAGATTTTTTTTCTTTTCTTTTATATATATATATAAAAGATAAGAAAATTAAAATTCTAAGCAAAAAAATTAAAAAAAAAACAAAAAAGGGGGGAAATTTAAAACAAAAAATGAAATTAAATTGTGAAGGGTGCATCGTAGCATGAAATTTATATGCTTCATGGCATGGAGTATTAATTTTGTAATGGGAAGAAGTTAGAAATGACCATGCTTTGACACTAATAAAATGTGTGTCATGGCCAGCATACAACATTTTTCCTATAAACCTTTTTCCTATGCAAAAAACTCATCTTTTCCTAATATTTTCTCACACTTTCTCTCAAACCCTAATTTTTATCTCCCCCCAAACACACTTAATCCTTAAAAATCCTACCTTTCTTCAAATTTCTTTCATAAATCATTTCTAAAAACTAATTACCAAATTAATTTCCATCATTCTATCAAGAAATTTTCAAGTGTTTCAAATTCCTTTAAGATTTCATCTTCAAAGGGACACTTCTTCATTTTTCTTCCAATCTTCAACAATAAAAACTAAGAATTCACAAATTTTAGAATTAAGTTATTCAATTTAAATTTTGTAGAATTTGTGGAGTATTTATATATTTATTAAGAGTCCAAAACCCTATTTAGGATAGAGAGAGGGTTAGGAATTATTTGGAATAAAATTGTGTTATTGAAAATATTGGTGAACCCCTGTTTAGTTTTTGTGGTAAAACTTGAAAATGGCACCTAAAAGGTCTATGAAAGGAAAGAAAGTTTCAACTTTCGAAGATTTTGATAGTTCAAAATTTTCAAGTTTTGATGCTAAAATCTACTTTGAAATATATTGCAATATTAGAAGCCTTGACTATACGATGTGCTAAATGGATTATAGCTGGTGGTAAACATAAAGGTTTCGAAGCAAAGTATTTGGACAAAATTTCAAGAAGTTGGAAATATTTTGTATGTTCTAGGATAATGCCCACCAAACATTATAACATTGGTGATAGAAAGAGTTATTTTACTCTATGCAATCATATGTAAGATTGCCATGGATGTTAGAGCAATAATTCCCTAATGAATTAAGTTGTCTACAAATAGCCAGCATATGGGTTTCTTTTTTCCCCATTCAAAAGGTGAGTTTGTTATACAACCTTGAGAATTTTTGAATATGACTTACTTTGATGAATTTACATCTAATTTAAACATCATTACAAGAGAAATGGGAGCCATTCATCTATCAAGAATGTCTATAAAATATCAATTTCATAACTTTGGTTAGAGAATGAGCTACATGAAAGAATACCAATAAGATTATTTTATTGAACAAGAAGCATCGTAATCAAGTGGAACAAAATCGATTCATGTATGAAATGAACGTTTTATAATTAAGTCATCTTGGGCTAGATATAAGTCATTTAATAGATATAAGTCATTTAATAACATTTGAGTATCCTATTTATGACTTCAATTTTATACCATCAGAAAGATGACAACAATAAGAATTTGAAGATCAAAGGCTGGATAACATGGAGGAGGAGATCTAAAATGATCTAGAATTTTATTTCTTTTAATGTATTTTTGTTTGGATTTTTTTACTTTGGTTGTTATTTATTTTAGATAATGTATTTTTTTTAGTTTTATTATGTTTAGGTAATTTTTAATTTTTACTTTGTGAACATGATATGAAAATGTTAATTTTATAAATGTTTGTTGAATTTGTAAGAAGTACACATCTATGTAATTACAATATGTTTGGATTGATGCATGCATATGCAATTCCATATCAACTTTTGAACAAGTTTACGATGGGTAATTTTCCTCTCTTTACTTTTTATTTTTTAATTTATAATTGTTACATTGAGGACAATGTAAATTCTATGTTGGGGGTAGAAAAAGTTACATTTATAAAATTATGTGCTAAAATTGAAATTTTATATTCACATGTTTACAATTTTTAGATTTGTTCTTATTTACATTTTTGTGTGCTTTTATTTATTTTTTTGAATTAGTAATTTTTGGTTTGTTTTTTAAAATTTTCTTACAAAATTACAATGTCTTTTAAAGTTAATTTTAATAAAAGGATAAAATATTTACACTGTTAGATTAATTTCAAAAATATTTCTTGGACTAATGTGATAATTAGTTAGTTTTTATCATAATTAATATTTCATGATAAAATGTAGAAATTACGATAAACCTATCAGTGTTTAGGAATCAAATAATGGAGACTATCATTGTGAAAATATATATTGAGTCATTATATTCTAATTCTGAGTGATAATATTTTTTCTATTCTTTAAACACTCTTCTTATCAATTATAATTGTTAGATATCTATAGGTTTTTCCATTGAATGATTGGATTTCTGCATTTAATATAGTGTCATATAATTATTTTTATTGCTTAAATTGAATAAGTTAAGTATAAATTGAAAGTATATGCATTTATATTCATTCAAGCATGACTTTTAGAAAAGTGACATATATGAATTTGCCTAAATCCAAAAAATAAAAGCCACGGATTAGCTATTCACCTATCATACAATATATGTACAATATGTAAATGGATCCTTTCTCTAAAAAAATAATATCTCTAAAAACAAAAGAGAAAAATAAATAATATAATCTACGTACTATGACTTATTATCCTTCAATGTTGTGAGAATTAGCTAAAAATAATTATAGGAAATATTCCTCAAGAAGCCATTTGCATTTTCTTAATCTTCTACAAGACATTAGTTGATATTTATATTTGATGAATTTGATTGATGTATGAAAATAATATGTGAATTTTTTATAAATTATTTCATTTGATTCATTTTATGAGATCAATATGATTCACCACTTTGAGTTTTTTATTCTTTATACGTATGTGAACTATAAATTCATTTCTCTACATAAACTCTTTCACATATACATTTGAAAGAATGTTTGAGCCAATAGGATCAGTGTTATTGAGACTATGGCTCGTAAGGTTAGAATTGAAACGAATTAGAATCTTTACGCTGAGATTGGATAAATTTTATATTGATACATTTTTTATTTGAATATGCAAATAATTTTCAAAATAATTATTATAATGTAATAAATTGTATAATATATCACTTTTTAATTTTAAATTTAATTTATTTTTTATTGAATTTAGACTTCATTATTATTATTTAAATTTTATTACAGATTTGAAGATAATGAATATCTAAAATTTTAAAATCATATCATCAAAAGTAATCTTAAATTTAAATTTAAGTTTATTTAAATATATATATATATATATATATATATATATATATATATATTTATCAAACAGCTGGAGTGAATAAACGAGGAGGAATAAAGAAAAAAAGCATAAAGGTAGTCAGGGTTGATATATATATATAAATCACAACGAAGGAATGGAAATGGCATCCAAATGGACTGCGCAGAATTGAAAAAAAATAATAATAAACAGCAGTGCTGAAACAAAAAGAAAATAAAAGGGGGGTAGAAATAGGGAGCCAGGGAACAAAACAGCGGCCAGAGAAACAAAAAAAGGACAAAGCTAGAGAAAGCAGAACGCAAAAGTGAAGAAAAATCTGGAACAGATTAATGCAAAAGCAAATTCTTCTTACTATTCATTTTTCTTTCTATTTTTTCATAAAATTATGTTAAATTCATTTATGTTAAATTTAATTTTTAACATAAATTAATTTTTCTTTATTTTAGAAAAAAAATATAATTTAATTCTAAACTATACTTTATTTTCTATATTAATTTGAATTAATTCTATTAATGTTTATTTGTTTATTTATAGTTTATTGTTTCTAATTAACTGGATATTAATTAGATGATTTTAGTCTTGTAATTTACTATTAAAAGAGGGAATTATATATAGATCTAAAATATTTTGACATAGATAAATATAGAAATCGAAAAACTTATATGAACCTGTACAACATTAAAATCATTGATCTTAATGTTTTCTTGTTTAATTAAATTGCATACTCTTGTGTAAATTGATGAAGAATAATGTTTCCAATTGACTATCGAAAGAGGCCTTTGGATATTTTTTGGAGATTGTTAACAAACAGAGAGAATTAAATTCTATTAGCTAGATGAGTAAAACATAACGAGGGATTAGGTGAAATCGATTTCGTAGAAGTTTTCATCCCATTAATTTGATATTTGAACAATATCTTTATTTTCTTTTGCATATTTTATTTAAATTAATTTTATTTTAAATTTCAATTACAGCAACCTTAGTGACTTTTCTAGATAAAATTAAGATTAGTATAATTTTGGTATTTGTCTAAAGTAAGTTACCAATCCTTGAGGACAATACTCTTTTTATCACTTTATTATAAAACTACGACACTATGCACTTGTAATTTTGCACCGATCAGGTTTTTGGTTCCGTTGCTAGGAATTGATTTTCTTTTATTTTTGTCAATATTGATACAAAGTAATCTTCCTTTTAATTTAGAATTATATTATATTTTATTTCATTTATATTTTTTTGTTATTTTTATTTATTTTATTTTTTTCTAGGTGTGTTTTTGACGTTAGATATGTCGTGCTAAAACTCGAAACATTATTCCTTTTGATACCGAGATTGAAAGAACCTTTAGATCACGAAGAAAGAAGGAAGTACTAGCCATGGTTAAAGGAGAACAGAATGCACTGCCACGCACCTTGAAGGATTATGTAAGGAAAATTGTGAATGACAATTACTCAAGTGTTAATGCCAATATTTTAAAGCTCAAACCGGTGTTGATCGGCATGGTGCAACAAGCCCAATTTAGAGGATCTCTACTTGATGATTCCAATATTCATTTGGCGATGTTTTTGGAGATTTATGGCACTATAAAGATGAATGGTGTTACTCAAGACACTATTAGATTGAGATTGTTTTCTTTTTCATTAAGGGATAAGGCCAGAGTTTGGTTACAATCTCTACAACCTAGAAGCATCACTAGTTGGCAGGACATGGTAGAAAAGTTTCTTACTAAATTCTTTCCACTAGAAAAAACAGCCCAACTCAGGAGTGAGATTGATCAATTCAAGAAAAAATGATTTTAAGACACTCTATGAATCATGGGAAAGGTATAAATATTTGATTCGGTGCTACCCTCAACATGGATTGCCAGATTGGTTGCAAGTTTAGATGTTCTATAATGGGTTAAATATGCAACCTAGAACCAAGGTTGATGCTGCTTCTAGTGGAACTTTGATGTCAAAGATAGTTGAAGAAACTACCTCTCTTTTGGAAGAAATGGTCTCAAATAACTATCAATGGCCAACTGAAAGATCTATGGTTAAATAAGTTATTGGGATTCATGAATTGGAGTCGTTTGCTGCCTTTTTAGCTTAAGTAGCTTCTTTATCTCATCAGATTTCAGCCTTGACAACCCAAAGAATACCATAGAGTACAAAACATGTTGCAACTTTAAGTATAACAGTTTCAATGAATGAAACAAGTCAAGAACAAGTTCAATCCATCAATAATCAGAATTATAACTATCGTGGAAATCCTATGCCAAATTACTACCATCTAGGGCTTTAAAATCATGTGAATTTCTCTTATGGAAACACAAAGAATGTGTTACAACCTCTTCAAGGGTTTACAAAGAGTGATTCACGGATGGATAACATTGAGAATCATTTTAGCAATATGGGAGCCACTATGAAAAATCTTGTAATGCATATGGGGCAACTAGCCACGACCATCAATGCTCAAGAAAGAGGAAATTTTTCTAGCTATACAGAAGTGAATCCAAAGGAACAACGCAAGGCCATTACAGTTAAGAGTGGAGGAGAAATTGAGAGGTCAACATCAAAGGAAACTGAGTCCACCCCTACAACTCCAAACAATGGCCAAAGCAATCGTAAAGTATAATAAGAGGAGATTGTTGATGATACACTAAGAAAGACTGATATGCCTCCATAAATTTCATTTCCTAACAATCCTCTTATTCTCTCTACTCCACTTCCTTATCCTCAAAGCTTTAATAAACAAAAATTAGATAAGAAATTTTTTAAGTTTTTGGATATCTTTAAGAAAATTCACATAAATATTACTTTTGTAGATTCCTTTGAACAAATGCCCAATTATTCCATATTCCTGAAGGACATCATTTCCAATAAGAAAAGATTAGAGTAGTTTGAAATAATGAAGCTCTTTGAAGAATATAATGCCATTCTTCAAAAGAAATTACCTCAAAAATTAAAAGATCCAGGGAGTTTCACTTTTTCTTACACTATTGGAAATTCATTTTTTGATAAATTTTTATATGATCTTGGTGTTAGCATTAATCTTATGCCACTATCTGTTTATAAAAAATTGGGACATAGAGAAATGAAACAAAAAACAATTTCTTTACAACTAGCAGATTGATCCATCAAGTATCCACGGGAAATCATAGCAAATGTATTAGTAAAGGTGGATAAATTTATTTTTCCTATTGATTTTGTGGTGTTAGATATGGATGAAGACCAAGATGTCCCACTAATTCTTAGCTACGGGAAAGGGCTTTAATGGATGTTAAAAAGGTGAGTTAACATTGAGAGTTGATGAGCGAAAACCGGCATCGCCGATTCTCGCAAATACTTTGGTTTTAATATTTATAAAACTCTCGCAAGTGCACGAATCATTTCGTAGAAAATGATAAGTATACTCCCAAGGTCGATCTAAGGAAGGAATGTATGTGGTCCTTAATTTATTATTCAAACTTTTAAAAACGAAATTAAATCCTAAACATCCTGTCACGATAGTTTGGTTTTTGTGTTCCTAATCTAATAATATAAAATAAACATATATACAGATTAAATAAATATAATAAAAAAATAAACATAGATACAAATTCAATAAATATTTACCTAAAAATAAATATAAATCTGATTCAATAAATATTCATGCAAATTTTATCATTTATATTAAATGGAGTATTTATGGATATAATAACTAAATTAATTATGCTTGCTCATATTATCTAGGTTATTAAAGGTATAAATTGATATTTTATTGATTCTCTCTTTTTTGTATGAATACCACCTTTGGTGGGGTTAGATATTCTTTGTTAACTAAACAAATCAATTAACACCTATGGGTGGGGTTGATAACTTAATTTGGTTAATTAAATTAATTCCTTTTTCTAAGAGATTGAAAATGAACCATTTAAATGCCACCTTTGGTGAGGTTAAAACCGGTTTAAACTTTATTCAAGGTGTCCAAATTAAACCCGAAGAATTTAGTTATCAAGTACTAACTTTCAAGTTTTAAAACCCTTCTTGAAAACATGTTGTCAATACATTTTCACATAATAATTCTTATAAAAACTTTTGAAATAGAGCTTAACTCTAACTACCAGGCGATTGTACCAACAAATAAAGAAGCTACTCTAAATTAGACGGATAACTAAACCTTAAAGTCTAATTTTGATTTAAGTTTGTAATGAAAAATAATATATTTCTCTCTAACATCGCTTAATATAAAATCTTGAATAAAAATAAAATCAATTCATTTTAGAAATTTTCACCTATTTAATATTTAGCAAGCATAACAACGTTATTATTATATCATGATTATGAGCCTAGCATGGATTAAATTTAACCATAGAGACAAATTAAATATAACATGTAAGAATAAAGCATAAAAATAAGCGTAAAGAAAATAAAATCATACAATTACTTGACGCTATTCAGTTCTTTGGAAAAACTCCAAGCGAATTTGCGCTCCCGTTTATTGAATCAAAAAGCTAAAATATTACAAAAACATTTCAAGTACCTCTCGAAAACAGAAGAACTCTAAACCTAAGAAAATTGAACTGAAAACTAAGAGAAGAACTAAGAAAAGCTTAGACACTGAGAAAGAAACTAAGAGAAACTCAAAAACTAAGAAATGAGAAAGAAAGAAGAGAAGTGTGGTTTTGAGGTGTGTTTTGAAGTGAATGGAAGAGGGTATTTATAGGTGAGGATGGAGAGAAAAAAATGAGTAAAAAAATGTTAAAAAAAAATATAAAAAAAAAAAGCGATGTAGTGGACATCTGAGGTCATCAATGACGTCGACGTGGCGTCATAGAATGTACTCTTTGCGTGAAAAATGGGTCAAAACGTTAGGCGGCGCGGTGAAGCCATTTCTTAGGGCTGGCAACTGACGAAACATTGCTGCTTTTCGGCAGCAACGCGTAGCGTGAAACTGCCTATATTGAGAATGGAAAGTGTAGCGGCAATGAAGCATTGCTTGGCCTATTGTGCCCGGTATGGTAAGTGACAGCGGTGAGGCTGTGTGTGATTTTTCCGTCTTTTGACATTTTTGACCTTTTCGACCCATTTTGTCCAATTTTTCCATGTTTGTTGACGTTTTTCCACTTATTTATTAATTTATTTGTGATGTATTGCTTCAAGTATTCTTCTTTGAGTCTTTAAATTGCGTTTTTAAGCCAAAATACCTGAAAAACAATAAAAATACCCGTGATTCCGAAAAAGACAAATTTATATAAATATATGATAAAACATATAAATATATATATTTTTAATCAATTAATGTGCATAAAATCATGGTTATTTTAGTGCTTTTTGAGCACTCATCAAGAGTGAACAAGGAAAAGGTTAAGTTCAACATCTATGAAGCTATGAGATTTATAGAAGATCCAAGCACTTTCTTCCGGGTAGATATCATTGAACAATGTGAAGTAGAATCCTTTCAAGAAGAGATGCTGGGCAACCATCCAGAATGATGTATCACTACTTCATCTCATGCTTATGATTTCAATAACTCTGCTATTTGTGAATCTTATTTACCTTTTGTTAGTGAATAATTTCTCCACTATGTATTTTCCTTTGAAGCATTGCAGTAGGTTACATCATTTAGCGAAGAAGTGGAGAGGTTGGAGCTAATGGTAGCAAAGACGGATTCTATAATCTCTATCAAAAAAGTGCAGCAAGCTACAACTCCAGAGTTGAAGAAATTTCCTAAGCATCTTCACTATGCATTCTTGGGTGATAGTTACACATTTCTAGTGATTATTGCAGCATCATTTACACCTGAAGAAGAGAAAAAGTTACTACGTGTGTTGAGGAAGCATAGAACAACCTTGGGATGGACTATCTCTGACATAAAAGGTATAAGTCCATCCATTTTCATGCATAAGATTCTAATGGAGGAACCTTACAAACCATCAATTGAGCCTCAAAGAAGATTAAATCTAGCAATGAAGGAAGTTGTGAGAGTTAAAATTTTGAAACTCTTTAATGCTATAATTATTTATGCTATTTCAGACAGCTCATGGGTAAATCCAGTGCATGTTGTACCAAAAAAGGGTGGAATGAAAGTGGTGAAAAATGACAACAATGAGCTTATTCTTACAAGAACTGTCAATGGTTGGCGTGTATGTATAGATTACTATAGTTGAACAAAGAAACAAGGAAGGATCATTTTACACTTCCATTCATTGATCAAATATTAGATCGATTTGCTAGATATCCTTATTATTACTTCTTAGATGGGTATTCATGGTATAACTAGATTTTCCTAGCCCTCAAAAATCAGGATAAAACTACATTCACATGCCCTTATGGAACATTTGCTTTTAGAAGGATGCCCTTTGGATTATGTAATGCCCCAGAAAAATTCCAACATTGCATGATGGCTATCTTTTCTAATATGGTGGAAGATATAATGAAAATTTTCATGGATGACTTTTAGGTTGGAAAAGCATGCCATCTCCCTATTAAGTTGGAGCATAAAACTTATTGGGCAGTATAGAAGTTTAATTTTGATTTGAAGGCAGTAGGGGAAAAACAAATTCTTCAATTGAATGAGATGGATGAGTTTCAGAACGTTGCTTATGAAAATGCAAAATCTACAAAGAATGGACAAAGAAGTGGCATGACAAATAGATTCTTAGGAGTGAGTTTGCTCTAGGACAACAAGTTTTGTTTTTCAATTCACAACTAAAACTCTTCCTATGTAAGTTAGGATCAAGATGGACAAGCCCTTATACAATTGACAATGTTTCCACTTTTGGAGCAATAGACTTGAAGGACAAACTAAGGAATATATTCAGAATTAATGGTCAGAGATTGAAGCACTATTATGGAGAACGAGTGAAGAGGAATTGTGCATTTATTCTTATTCAAAATCTTAATTGATGAAGGTTGAAATGTTTGGTTGAAAACTATAAAACAAGCACTTATGAGAGGCAGATTTATTTTATTATTTTATTTTTTATTATCTCTTTGAATAATTTGGATTTATAGGTTGGTTTATTTTGTAGGATTAAAGAGCTAATATAAACTAATGCGGATCCACCATAAAACCAAGGAAGTTCCTTTCATTTCTTCAATCTATCTCACTTTTAAATTACAATGAGGACATTGTTTAGTTTAAGTTTGGGGTGTCAACTCCTATAATCTTGAGTTGTTTGATTCTCTTATCAAGCATGTATTTGAGTATGATTAAATTTGCTATGACTCTTAAATTTGTAATTGAGGATGGATTTGAGAAAAAAAATTCAAAATCTGTTATTATGTTAGTTAGAGTTTTGTAGGTACTTTGATTTAAATCCTTGTCCTTGAAAATAATTGAACACATAGTAATTTTTTTCTCTACATCATTTTGCCTATGGAAACAAGGAATTGAATTAGTTGGATCAGGAAAGTTCAATCTTGCTTTGCTCTAGAATCCATTGATGGATCCTTGAGGCAAAATCCTAGTTGATACCAAATATTAGAGAAATGATCTAGACAATTTTTTTATCACAACCAAAAACTTTCCCAACCATCTTAATTATCACTCCATCATTGTATGGTGTATTCCCATAGTCAACCCCTTAAACCTTATTTTATATAAACCTTTATTTGTTCTTTTAACTATATAAACCATTCTCATTCTAAGCCTAAAAAACCATGAATTTAAATTGAATTTTGAGAAAATACTTTGGTAAAAATTTTCATTTAAAGAGAAAGTTAGTTCAAATTAAATAATCCATATTATGTTTGCTCTTTTTGATCAAAGAGTGAAAAAAAAGAAAGAAAAAAGAAAGTTAAAGGAAAGAATCAAAAAAGGGTTAAAGTGGTCAAAATTAGTAAAGACTATAAGTATCAAGGCAACCACAGGGAAAAAAAGAAAAGAAAAGGAAAGCACTCTACTTATTGAGTATGACAATAATATTGTCATCAATATGAGCATATTGTCGAGAAAGAACTATGGTGTGAATCTTGTGGATATTCTTTTTAGTGTTTATTTCTACCAAGTATTTTCCCAGTTTCCTTTGATTTTCCATATCCATTTCTTTCTTAGCTCTCACCCTATGGCCTGTCATTTCAACCTTGATTAAAGACCTTTTGATCGCTGAATTTGGTATTTGATTACATTAATGGATAGGATTTCTAAAAATTGGACTTATGGAGTTAAGTTTTAAAAGAATTCTTCTGATCTCAGTTGTTCTACTTTTATCTGAATTTGTTGTTGGTTTGGAGTTATATTGACTATTTCACAACCACACTTAAAGACTTAGCTTTAGGTTGAAGTAAATGCTTAACTTTTGCTTGAAAAATTGCAAAACTTTTGATTCATTTTCCTACTATCTTTGATGTAAAAAGAGTAAGTTATTAGTGATGTAAAATTGTAGACTTTAAACTTAAAGTCGGTTCAATGCGTGAACCGACTTTAATGGCCCTTTTGTAGTAGTGATAGTAGTCCTCTATGTGGTTTTATTGACACTGTCTACATTTGTATTTTCTTTTATTTTCTTTTTGTTTGAGGACAAACAAAGTTTTAAGTTTGAGGGTGTTTGATGACTTCTATAACGACCGTAAGAGAGACTAAGTAGAATTAAAAAAAGAAACAACGGTGCAAAAACATAAAGAAAATAAAAATGGGGATGAAATAGGGAGCTAGGGAACAAAATGGCTACCAGAGAAACAAAAAAAAGAAGGGAAAAAACGGAATGCAAAAGAGAAGAAAAATCTAGAATAGATTAACGCGACAACAAATTCTTTTTGTGATTCATTTTTCTTTTAATTATTCTCAGAAAATTATAGTGAATTCCTTTATGTTAAATTTAATTTTTAGCACGAACTAATTTTTCTTTATTCTAGGAAAATATGTAATTTAATTTTGAACTATGCTTGATTTTCTATGTTAATTTTAATTACTTCTATTCTTGTTTGTCTAATTTATTCATAGTTTATTGCTTCTAATTAAATGGGCATTAATTAGATGATTTTAGTATTGTGATTTACTATCGAAAGAGAGAATTATATTATCTGAAATATTTTGACATAGGTAAATATAGAGATCGAAAGACTTATATGAACCTGTGCAGTATTAAAATCATTGGTCTTAATGTTTTCTTGTTTAATTAAATTGCATACTCTTGTGTAAATTGATGAAGAAGAATGTTTTCAATTGACTATCGAAAGAAGCCTTTGGATATTTTTTGGAGATTGCTAACAAACAAAGAGAATTAAATTCTATTAGCTAGATAAGTAAAGCATATAGAGGGATTAGGTGAAATTGATTTCCTAAAAATTGATTTTTGTCCTAAACCTTAACCTACAAATATAACCCTAAATCCTAAATCCCAAATCCCAAATCTCAAATCCCAAAACCCTAAACCCTCTTTAGAAAAATAATAATTTTAATCATAAACCTTAACCCATAAATATAACCCTAAACTCTAAACCCAAAACCTCAAATCCCAATTTTTAAAACCCTAAACCCTATTTATAAAAATAATAATTTTAACCATAAACCTTAACCCATAAATATAACCCTAAATCCTAAACCCCAAATCCCAAATCCTAAAACTCTAAACCCCAAATCCCTAAATCCAAAATCCTAAACTTCAAAACCCTACACCCTATTTAGAAAAATAATAATTTTAATAATATATTTTATTTTTAAGTAATAATTATTTAGAAAAATAATGATTTCAATAATGTCTTTTGTGTGACGAAAAAATAATAATTAAATGATATTATTTAAATTTTACTGAATATATGGGTATTAAGGTAATATACAATGTTTTTTCATTCCATTCCAATTGTAAACCAAACATTGTAATACTTATTTCTTTTTTGATTCTAGTGATCAAACCAAACAAAATTGTTTCCTTTTCATTCCATCCTATTCCCATTCTGATTTTGATTCCATTCCTCAAACTAAATGCCACCTTAGAGTTGCACTCTTAAGTCTTTTAGTCTATATCAACTGTATAATTAGAGTGAGATTTATTTTAAAGATTTTATAAGAATTATTATTGAAGATATATTGACGATATATCTTTTATAATGCTTTTAAAATCTGAAAATTAGTTTGAGATACTCAAATCATAATCCTAACTCAGACAACTTGATGTGAGTTTAAATTGTTAGAACCGACCGAAGGTGATAATTAAATGGTTCATTATATCTTAACAAAGAAGCATAATTTAATTAAAATTAACTAGTTGACCCGATCGAAGGCAATAAGTGATTTTAATTAATAATAAATGGTATACTTAATTTATTTTCAATTTTAAAATATAAGAGAGAATCAATAATTTAGTTCATATCTTTAATGTCATATTTAATATTGAATAAACATAATTAACTAACTAATATATCTCATAAATTCTTCACTGTATGATAAATATTTAATTGCTTATATATTTATTGAATCTATATTTATTTTTATGTTATTAGTTTAGAAACTCAACCCAAAACAATTATGAGAGGATATTTAGGTTATTTAATTTTATTTTAAGGAATTTTTGAATAATTTTCAAACCACATGATTCCTCTTTAGATCAATCTTAAGAATATACTTATCATTTTATATAAGTGATTTATACACTTATGAGCTATTTTATAAATCATACAAATTTGTACGCAACAATTTTGTGTATCAAGTTTTTGGCGTCGTTACTGGGAGTTGGTAATAGCAACAAAAACTTGGCGAATTTTGTATTATGAATTTTTTGATATGGAAGTTAGTATTGAGCATCCCTCTAAGGAGAGAGAAACTCAACTTTTAAATAGGGCTTTAGAGGGCCTTTAAGAGCGTATCTACCTAGGTTCTCTTTGCTAAGAGAGTTCATTTTATGATATGTATAGTACAAACTTATTGTTAGCTTCTTCTTTCCTGTTACCCTATGGGTGTTTAGTAGGTGAGGTTCAAAGTTGGATTTTTCATTCTTTATAAAATAATTTGACTTTCCTTCCAAATAGATTGGTTCCATTATCAGTGATAATTGTTTGTGAAACTCCATATCTACAAATGATATATGCCCATAAGAACCTAATTATATTCTCTTACTTGATTTCGTTGTAAGCTTTAACTTCTACCCAATTGTAGAAGTAACTAGTGACGACCAATATTATTTTCATTCGGGATCTCACTACATGAAAAGGTTATATTATACCAATACCAAATTACATGAAAGACTAGGGTTTCACTAGAATGATGAGCTCCTCGGTTGGATGGTTAAGCATTGGTGCAACCTTTTGGAAGCTTTTGGCATAGCTTTTAGCTTCTTGATGGAGTTTTGACTTCTAGTATCTCACAAATATAATCTTTTGGGCTAAGAATCTACCCCCAAAATGGTTACCGCATAATCCTTTATGTATCTTAGCCAAGATCAACTTTGCATCTTTTAGTGTAAGGGATTTTAATAGAGCTCCTATAGAGGATCTCTTATATAGTTTACATGTTATAATATGTAAGAGGCTAATTGATGTCTTAGCTTTTGAGGCTCTTTTTTATTTTCTCTAACAATTTCTTCAAGAATATAATGCATGATTGGAGTCATCTAGGAGTCTTAATCGACTATATTTAAAGCTTCTTTGAGAGGTTCTACTTTAGATAAGCTTGAGTGATGGAGATATTCAACCAATATGATTCTTTTGAGACCAGTGTCTATTGTAGAGGCTAGGTTGGCCAAGAAGCTGTTCAATCTATAAATATTCCAATGTGGAGAGTATATAAATAATAAGTAACTAGTATTTTTCCATGTTGGGGTCTATAGCATTGTATATGCCTTTGACTTGAATTACTACTAGTTAAGAGTCAATTTTTATGGTAATTTTAGTAGCACCTAAGCTTTTAGCTACGTTGAGGCCAATAATGAGAGCTTTATATTCAAATTGGTTGTTTGTTGCATGGAATCCAAACGTCAAAGATTACTCTGAGAAGTTATTATCTAGGGTTTATAGCAAAATTCCTACTCCACTTCCATTTGAACACGAAGAGTCATCTACTAAGAGGGTCTAGAACTTAGTATCTGAGTTAGGTTATCCCCTAGATTTTGGCATTGATGGTGCTAGGGTAGGAGTTATAGAAACTTTTATCTCAGTCATGAAATCTACCAAGATTTGGGTTTTAGTTGCTATCGAGGTTGATAAATAATATTATAGTTGCTCAGTTTTAGTGCATACTTCATCGTTCTTCCAGAAGCATCTTGCTTATAAAGTAATGCTCTTATAAGATAGAAGGTGAGCATTGTGAAACTATGAGCCTTGAAATATCAATAGAGCTTTTATGAAACTATTACTAATGCTAAGGCTACCTTCTCTAATATTGGATATTGAAGTTCAACATCTAAGAAAACCTTACTAATTTAGCATATAAGCTTATGAGCTCTTTCTTTTTTTTGGCAAGAACTGTACTTATTGTACATTTTGAGACTACTAGATATTGGAATATTTCTTCTATTTGATTTAGTTTGACCATAATTGATGGAGACATTATGCTTGCTTTAAATTGCTAGAAAGCTTGCTCATATGATTCATTCCACTCAAAAATTAGGCATAAATTTATTGAGAACTACGATCCTTCCTATGACTCTTTGAACCTCTTTCTTGGTTTTTAGAGAAGGCATTTCAATTAATGCTTTGATATAATATTGATTATCTTCAATCCCACGTTCTATGACTAGGTAATTATGTAATCTACATGACTTAACATCAAATACACATTTCTTAGCATTGAGGTGCATTTGATAATGTTTAAGAATAAAAAATATATACTCAAGTTATTGATATATGTGTAAGCTTATTTCAATTTGACTAGCACATCATCTATATATGCTTCCATGGATTTCCCAAGGAGCTCTTGGAAAATTATATTTACTAGTGCTTAGTATGTAGCACATGTGTTTGTCAGTCCAAAGGGCATTACATTGTAACAATAGGTGCCTCATTCTATGATGAAAAAGGTCTTTTCTCTATTTTCATAATGTATTTAAGTTTGATTATATCCTAAGAATGCATCGATAAAGGTGAGGAATTTATGCCCAATAATGGCATCTAACAACTGGTCTATTTTGGGTAATAGGAAGCTATATTTTGGTGTTACTTTATTGAGATAAGTGAAATCAACACACATTCTGTGAGCACCCCCTTTTTTTATACCACTAGCATGTTGGCAACCCAATCTAGAAATTTAACTTCATTAAAGAAGTCGACTTCTTTTAGCTTGTTTACTTCTTTATTTATTATTTCTTTACATTAGGGGGAAAATTTCCTTCTCATTTGCTCGATCGGAGTGAAAGTTAAATCTAGATGCAACTTGTGGCAAGCTATAGATGGTATTATTAATCTTTTCATTACATGTGGTAACATGTTGCAATATGAAATTTATAATAATAATATATTTTAAGTTTGCATACAAAATTCTTACATTAGGTCATTATACTTTTAATTTTTTAGAATAAAAATTAAATCATTTTATCTTTTAATTTTATAAAAAAATGTAAATTAAGAAAAAAATTATATTATTTTAATAATTTTATATTAAAATATTATTATTTTCTATTAAGTAATTAAAATATTATTAAAATACGAGTCTTTAATTAAAATAAAGAGAAATTTAATATGAAATTGTTTAATAAAAAATTAAGAATAATAGAATTCAAAAAAATATTATTTAAATATTTTTTTTAATTTTAAATAAAAAATAATAAAATATTATAATAAAATAGTGATAATTAAAAAATATTTAAAATAAATATTTTGTAAATTAATTGTAACTTTATAATTATTAAAGTATCGTATTTTAATTAGCCACTTGATAGAAAAATAATAATATTTTAATAGAATAATTATTAAAATAATATAATTTATTCTTAATTGATAATTTTTACAAACTTAAGAAACTAAATAATACAATTTTTAATCTAAAAGATTAAACGATACAAATGAACTAATTTAAGAAACTTTTATGACTTTTTTCTCTTTATTTTATTTGTTTTTAAAATGTATTATAAGTTACTTTTTATTATAAATAGATAAATTTAATTAATTTTTATTATTTTTTTAAAAAATGATTATATTTACTTTAATTTATATTATTATATTTAAATTAAAGAAAAAACATCAATAGTTAAAAATTAACTAATTATTTTCATTTTATGTCATATTTTATAAAACACTTTTTTAACCCAAATATATAGCTTTGTTTCGTTGATTTTGATTTATGTAGTTTCATGAAGTTTGTATTTTGTTAAAAAAAACTTACATATAAAGTATTTGTGATCATGAAATTGATGCATTATAAATAATGTTTTTTCAAAAATAAAAAAAAATAAAAAAACTTGTAAAAATGGAAAGAATTAATTGACAATTATAATTTAAATATAATAATATAAATTAAAATAAATTTATTTATTTTTACCAATAATTTAACACGAAATAAATTACTCAAAAAGAAAATTACTAACGAGAGTGACTCCAGTAAACTATAGCCAGCATCATCCATTTGTTAACTACCATCCTAATCATGCCCACCCAATACGCGCTCTTTATCTCTTTCTCTCTCTCCCTGCACCTTTCCGTTTCTCAGTTCTCTCTTTCTACCCACGGTGTTCGGATCCTCTACGAACATGGCTACAATACTTGAATCCATCACCGTTCCTCGTAGCTGCGCTCTCCCTTCCTATTCATTTTCTCCGATTGTGGCTTCGTCGGTTTCTTCGCTAACTGGTCGCAGGAGCTTGCCTCAGTTTAGAGGTCTCAAGGTCATGCCGAGCCTCGCTACTCGTTCTCTCGGATCGGTGAGCTCTGGCAGTTCGAGACAAGGTGGTCATGGTGGAGCTATAGTCTGCGAGGCTCAGAACACCGCCGTTGAAGGTCAGTATCGGATTTTTTTATTTGGCTGATAGTTATTGTTTAGGTCGATATCATTCGTTGATATTGTTTAATTACTTTTTAATCTTTACTGTTGTTCGTTTTATGAATTATTATTTTTATTTGTTAGTATTTATTAATTTATGTTTAATGGCTTTGAGATCTAAGGAAAGGAGTAGAAAACTAAGGGAAAGGAAAAAGCATCGGCCTAGAGCTTTGAGCATATGTCAAAATGGGATGGGTTCCCAATTAACCATGATACAAACCATTAGCTTTGGAATGAGTTGCGATGATATTGGTATTGGTATGTGTTATGTCCCAATCAGACAAGAATAATGGAGTTAAGAAGGGTGCTGTTTTGGTTATAATTCTCTACCCTTTTCTTTCCATTCATTATGTTTTTAAATACATTCAAAATACAGCTTAAGCAGAAGACACATGTAACACATCTACACAAAACAATTTTACACTTGTCATGACATACATGATTCAAAAGACAATTGTTATTGCACTTAGCACAACATGGATGCCGTGGACTTAGGTAGAGGCTACACTTGGCAAACACATAAGCAGGCAAAATCATAAGCAGCAACTGTAGTGGCAAAAAACATAGGTAGTGGACGAATGCAGCTTGTAGTTGGTGGCTGCATGGTGGCTAATGGCTGCATAGTGGCTGTATGCATGCTTATGTTGTATAGAAGTACTTGGATTCTTTTTAGGTATCCTTGAAGTATGGCTTAGCATAGCATTACCCTTCTCTTTGGATTAAACCTTGTCCTCAAGGTTTAAGAATTGTTCCTTTATTTGCTGAGAATCCTCCCACGTGTTCTTCAGCCAAGTTTTTCCATTTAACAAGGTTTTCTTCTATGAACTTGGATCCTTTCTTTACCCATCATGAGTTTAAAATTTCCTCTGGCTCGATGATTAGCTCCCCATCGTCAGAAATTGGTTGCAAATTAGAGCTGGAAGTTTGATCTTTAACGATGTATTTCTTGAGCATGGATACATGAAAAACTTGATGTATATGAGAATTGGAGGGTAATTTTAGTTTGTAAGCGACATGACCAATCTGTTCCTCAATTTCATAGGGTACATAATAGCGGCCTGCAAGTTTTTGGTAGGGTCTTTCAAAAACCGAATGTTGACGGTAAGGATGTAATTGGAGAAAGATAAGATCACCAATGCTGAATTTAGTTTCCCTTCATCATGTGTCTACCTGTTGCTTCATACGATTGTTTGCAGTAGACAAATTTTCCTTAAGTTGTTTAAGTGCTGCATCTCTAGAAACTTCATTAATAGAACAGGTACTTTCGTTATAGTGTGGAATTGTAGGAGGAAGTCGTCCATAGAGAGCCTAAAAAGGTGTCATTTTAATGGAAGCATGGTAAGTAGTGTTATACCATAATTTTGCCCATGGAAGAAAGTGGGACCGTTTATGAGGTTGTTGATGGATAAAGCAACGAAGGTATTGTTCCACACATCTATTCACAACTTCTGATTGGCCATCTATTTGAGGGTAATATGCTGAGCTCATTTTTAATTTAGTTCTAGAAAGCTTGAAGAATTCCTACCAAAAGTGGCTGATAAAAATTGGGTCACGATAGTTGATAATAGACTGTGGCATGCCGTGAAGTTTCACCACTCCTTTAACAAACCTTGAAGCAATCATCTTGGCTTTGTATGGGTGAGACAATGCTATGAAATGAGTAGATTTACTAAGTCTGTTCACGACAACTAAGATAGCATTTTTGCCATTGGAAGAAGGGAGACTGCCAATAAAATCCATTGTTATATCATCCTATATCTGATAGGGAATAGGCAATGATTGAAAAAGTCCTACAAGTGATGAAGTTTTTGTTTTCACTCGTAGGCATTCTTGACAAGAAGCTACATAATTCTTTATAGTATTATAGATTGAAGGCTAATAGAATTGTTGAGCCATACGTTTATAAGTTTTAAACACACCTGAGTGTCCTCTTAATATAGAATTGTGAAAGTCCTGCAACAATTGATGAATGATTGGTGATTTAGGAGCAAGTGCTACTCTATCCTTGTAGAAGATCATGTCATTTTTCCGTAAGTAGGGAGCTCCTAGTTTTTCATGGGCTTGTTTGCCAATTCTTTGCATGTAAGGATCAAACTTTGCTTCAGACTTAATAGTGTACCATATGTGAGCCTGCACAGTGAACGTTGTGTCAAGAGTAGGACTGTCTATAAGTCGAGATAGAGCATCAGTTGCATTATTTTGTTTTCCCGGTTTGTATGTGATTTCATAATCATATCTTAATAGCTTAGAGACCCATTTTTGTTGCTCTGGTGTTGTGATGCGTTATTCCAGCAAATATTTGAGACTTCTTTAGTCGGTTTGAATATAGAACTTATGACCTACCAAATATGGTTGCCAAGTTTGGATGGCCTGTACAAAGGGCAGCATCTCCTTAGATAGGTAGACCATGATTTCTTTGAGGGGTCTAATGACCTACTCATGAATGCAATGGGCCTTCCCTATTGATAAAGAACTGCCCATATAACGTCTCCTGAAGCATCAGTTTCATTGACAAATGGTTCTTTAAAATTTGGCATGGCAAGAGTTGGTGTAATAGTCATGGCCCATTTGAGTTTCCAAAAGGCATTGTTAGCTTCATTTGATCATGCAAAGTTCTCCTTTTTGAGGAGATTGGTTGGAAGACGAGCTATAATGCCATAGAAACGAACAAACTTCCTGTAATATCTTGTAAAGCCTAACTTTGCATTGCTCTAACTTTGCCTTGATCCATTCGTACATCCTGAGGTGTGATAATATGACCAAGATATTCTAACTTCTATTGCCCGAATATACATTTGCTCAATTTGAGAAGAAATTTGTGTTCCTTTAATATTTCAAAGGCTATTTTGACATGATCAAGATGTGTTTTCCAATCAGGGCTATACACCTATATGTCATTGAAGAAAACTAAGATAAATTTTTGAAGATAAGAATGAAATATGGAATTCATAATAGTTTGAAATGTAGAGGGGGTATTGTAGAGGCCAAATGGCATAACCAAATATTCATAATGGGCATTGTGGGTATGAAATGCAGTTTTATGCCCATGTGGGGGGTGTACTCGTACTTGGTGAAATCCTACTTTCAAATCGAGTTTTGTGAAATATGAAGCTCCATAAAGTTCATTAAGCATGTCATCAATAGTTGGAATGGGAAATCTATCCTTGATGGTTACTTTATTGAGCGTCCTATAATTAGTACAAAATCGTCATGTGTCATCTTTTTTTTAACTAACAATACATAAGAAGAAAAAGGACTAGTGCTAGGTTGTATAAACCCTGATTTTAGCATTTCATGAACTTGTTTTTCAATCTCAACTTTTTTGAAAATAAGCATACTTATATGGTCTAACATTAACGGGCTCAGTTCCTTCTTTCAAATTGATGTGATGGTTTACCTCTCGAATGGGAGGTAATTGCTTAGGTTCTTGGTATATGTCTCCATAGTTCTACAGTAATTGTTGAATGTTGTGTTGGTACTATTGCAGGGATGAGTTTGTGAAGGATTGAAGACATATAGTAAAGGCTGCACCCATGTCTCGTATCTTTAGAAACAGATTTTACTGATGTGCACTCTATTGCCTTATTGGTTTTTCCATGTGAACTCCATAGTTGATTGTTTCCCGTTGCATGAAACTATTCCAAACCGTTCCAACCATTGGACTCCTAGCACTACATCTAAGCCTTTTAATGGTAAGGCATATAGTGTGAGGATAAATGAAATACATTGGATTAAGATTGGAATATTCTCAAATCTCCTGGTGCATGTCAATGAGCCTCTATTTGCTATCTTTACGTTAAAAGGTTCCGTAGGTTGCACTAGAAGTGGAAGGATGTTAGCTGCTCTTTCATTGATGAAATCGTGGGTGGAATCACTATCAATGAGAACAATTAATTCATGGTTACCGATCACTGTCTTTACTCTCATAGTTCGATTGGCAGACCATCCCCTAAGAGCATGAAGGGATGGTTGAAGACTTCTACATCCTTCTGACATTAATAATCGAAGGCTTCTACATTTATGACCTGGTGTAAACTTTTGATCACAATTGAAGCAAAGCCCTTGAGCCCTCTTTTGTTGCATTTCCTCCCATGATAACCGTTTTATCGGTGTGGTTGGTTTAAAGGTTGTTATAGGTATGGGTCTAGTTGAGGCTCGAGCATGAGGTTTACTGAATTTGCGTTGACGACTTAGCTGATCGTCTTGCATTCGAGCTAAGCCAATGGCTTCTTTCAATGTTCTGGGTTTAAACATGCAAATTTCATCTACTATTTCTGCTTTAAGTCCTCCCGTGAACGTTCCTACTAATACTTTTTGTGTCCAACCATGTACTCGATTGCCTAATCTTTCGAATTCCTTTTGGTAGTCCCTTAAGGAGGCAACTTGTCTAATCTTTGATAGAGCTTCATAAGAGTTTTCACATGTTGTAGGCCCAAAGCATGGCCATAGTTCTTCTACAAACAGTTCCCATGTAACCTCCCTGCTTTCTTCTTTGTAAGCACGACGCAGGCACTGTCACCATTGGTTTGCCTCACCTTCAAGATGAAAGGAAGTTAGTGAAACCTTTTGTACTTCTAATGTGTCATAATATTCAAAGAATTGCTTTACTCTAGTAAGCCATTCCATAGGATCATTTCTTGAGTAACGAGGAAACTCTAGTTTGATTAACTTAGAAATAAATAGTGGCCTTCCTCCCTTATAGTTGGCTCAAGTCTCATCTCTTGGCTCACGATTTCGACCATTGGAAGATTGACTTCTAGGGTGATCGCCTTTAGTTTTTGAAAGAGAGTCTTACTTATGTATCAAGACATCTGAGAGTTTGATGATGATTTCCTCAAGCTGATGTAGCTTATCATTGATCCTCACTTCCAATCGTGTAAAATTGTCTTGCTGGCTTCCAAGACCAGCTTCCAAATTCTCAATTCTTTCTCATTTTGTCACCATTTATTCCAACTTTGATACCAATTGTCAGGTCCAATCAGAAAAGAATAATAGAGTTAAGAAGGGTGCTATTTTGGTTATAATTCTATGCCCTTTTCTTTCCATTCATTATGTTTTTAAATACATTCAAAAGACAGCTTAAGCAGCAGGCACATGTACACAAAACAATTTGACAGCTTAGCAGATACATGTACACAAAATAATTTTACACTTTTCATGACATACATGATACAAAAGACAACTGTTATTGCACTTGGTCCAATAAAGATGTCGTGGAATTAGGCAGCAGCTACACTTGGCAAAAACATAAGCAGCAGCTGTAGTGGCAAAAAACATAGGCAGTGGACGAATGCAGCTTGTAGTTAGTGCTGCATGTATGCATGCTTTTGTATAGAAATACTTGAGATTCTTTTTAGGTATCATTGGATTACGTCTTAACGTAACAGTATGATAGTACTTTTTAATGAGTTGGGATGATATTGATATTGATATTGATATTGATATTGATATGAGAGAAGTCAAATAGTTCTCAAATATATCATTTTTATTTCTTTTTGAAATGGACTTAAATAAATAAAAAATAATGAATGAAATACGACATCTTATAATGATTAGTGTTAAAAGTATACTTTAATTTGTTTTTATTTTTAATTAATTATCTATTTAAATGTCTTTTACCTTGTATTTTGAGGAATCATCTTTAATTGTTTTTATTTTTTATTTTTTAAGAAGACACGTATTTGTCGTTAAATATTTACAAATAAAAATATGTTAAATTAAGGAGCTAAAAAATAATAGAAGTAAACAAGAAGTTATTAAAATGTAATTATTATTGTAAAATTGAAAAAAATGCAATTATTAGTCAAAATAAGAAATAGAAAAAGTAATAATTGGTTATCTTAAAATAAAATAGAAGATAAAAATAAATTTATATTGAAATATTCTAATAAATGTAGAATTCAATGACGGATTTTAACTTGAAAAAACATATAAGATATAAGTGATGTTAAAGAGACGATGATTGATTCAATTTCTGAAATTTAAATTGTAAAAAAATGATGAGATTATTAAATAGGATGAGGTGCCGTAAAGGTCTTTTAAATTAAGAGATTTGTATCAATTAATCACTTCATAAAATGTTTCATTTAATTTCTTACATTTTGTAAAGGATACTAAAAAGGACAAATTTTACTTTTCATTCAATATTTTAATAATTTTATAATAAAAATTTAACTATTTACTCATTATTTTAATAGTTTTATGATAAAATGTTATAGTAAAGTCATTTTTACTATTTTCTTATTTACTAATTAAAATAAAGTATTGATAAAATAATATTATTTTAGTTAAAATATTAAAAAAAAATAGTTTTTTTGTCATTCTTTGAACTTTTTTTACAAAGTTCAAATGATACATTTTATTAAATGATCTCCTTAGCTTAATATATGGGACACGTGCGACATTTTTCTCTGTTAAATGATCATGTTATTTTACTAAAAACAGTCTACAAAATGTTCTTTTTGAAACTTAGGATATTTAAAAAAAGTTATTTCATTTTATTAAAAAAAATGTATATTTATATTTGTGAAAAAAAGAAAGCACATATTATGTTATTAAATTTCTCAATATATATATATATATATATATTATGTTATCAAAAAATCATGGTACTAAAAAAAACAAAACTTTAATAGCAAAATGAAATAAGGACATAAATAAACTCATTTTGAGTTAAATTAGATATCAAACTTATATGGTAATCCATATCCTAATTTCGGGGTAAGATGTGATGGTTTTTATTTTAGATGGGATGGGTTATGCTTGGGTCATGAAATCATTAGGGACAAGTTAAAAATTGTGTTATATTATAAGATGTCATATTTCATTCATTATTTTTTCCTGAAAAAATGTAATAATTAAAAAATTGTGTTATATTTTATTTGTCATTGCTTTTCTCTTTGATCTCCAGAGTCGTTTACTTGCTTCGCTATCCCTGAACTTCTGAAGAAGTTAAATAGAACTCATGTTCTGTTAAATTTTTTTGTAGTGCCTGCTGTTACTGATGCAACGTGGAAGTCACTTGTCCTTGACTCTGAATTTCCTGTTCTAGTTGAATTCTGGGCTCCATGGTGTGGGCCCTGCCGTATGATCCACCCAATAATTGATGAATTGGCAAAGCAGTACGTTGGTAAGCTGAAATGCTACAAAGTTAATACTGATGAGAGCCCTTCAGTGGCAAGCCAATATGGGATCCGAAGTATTCCAACTGTCATCATCTTAAAGAACGGTGAGAAGAAAGATGCAGTGATTGGGGCTGTTCCCAAGTCCACACTGACTACCTGCATTGAGAAATTCTTGTAAAGGTGGTAAGAAGCGCTGCTTAAAGTTAAAGCCTTCACTTGTATGTCTTCCTTTTTTTAGCCATGCTATCAAGCTCTTGGTTCTTATAATAAATTCAAATCTGCTCGTGTATAGTTATTTGATGCAGCTATATTTTATGTTTGATCAGAATGTTAATTCCTATACATTTGTTAGCTAAACGTCGCTTTTTATTATTTTATAAAGAAAAGTGTCATTCATGTCCCTTAAAATAGACTACTAGTGTCATTTAATCACTTTGTTTGTAATTTGTTTGTAATCGGTGTCATTTAATATCCTTAATTTTATAAAATGTGCTAATTATAGAAGTAAATTATTATTTTAATAGATTAAGTACTAGACTAATGCCCAATTTATGATAGATAGTTTTATTATTTAATGTTTCATTTCTTTGTAAGCCTTAAATGGCACACTTACTTCATTATAAGCCTTACCTATAAATGTTCTTTAGTATTGTTGGTTGAATTTATTTGGTAGTTAAGCAGCAATTAGTTCATGCTCCCACGATGAGCTCTATGAATAGTTCTATGTAATTCTCCCTTCAGTTTAATACATTCAAGTACAATTCATAATTCTCTCTAATTGTATTATGGTGTCAAAACCTTTAAACTCTTACAAGCATGCACTAACGATTAATCACCTAATGTGCTTGTTTCTGGAATATCATCAACAGTAGATGAGACAAACCTCTTTCTCTGTTATCAATTTTGCTTCCGCGAATTTTGTTCCAGTTCACTAGTAAATATGCAATTCACGATCAAGTAAGATTGTTTGAATATCTTACTTTGGTGATAACAATTGTTTTTGTTCATCTTTATGGTATGGAAAGAGTGATCAATCTTTCACATCAAGTTCCTTTTCCATTTCTTGTTGGAACTCAAATTTTTAATCCTCAATTTGAAGTTTAGACTCGTTTGAATGGAATTATTAAGAGTTGAATCTTTGCTTTAGTTTCACCAAATGCTTCTTCTCGTATTGTGAAGCCAGAAACTACAGTTCAGTATTGGCATGTTCTTCAAATTGCCTACTCTGATGTCTCATCAGCTCGAATTATAGATCGGCACTTGTAATTGCAAGCTATATGTAAGAATAATTCTTTTATTGAGTATATTCTTTGAATTAAGTCAATAGTAGATCACTTAGTAGTACTTGGAGAAATTGTACTTGATCAGTAATCGGAGAAATTGTATTTGATCAAGATTTGAGCATGTGTGCAGTTAGAGGTCCTCTGTACTTTTATCTCAACACTCTTTATGAGGTATCGATCTTTCAGTTTTGAAGAATTTCAAATTCATCTACTTTCTCATTATCGTATGTTGATGCTTAAGTCTAAATTCTTTGATCGACACAATCTTATGCAAGTTATTCTTACTTCTATGAGTGCTCTTAATGTCAAAGCACCTAATGACTGTCATGAGTCTTCAAAGCCACCAACACATCCTACTTGAAACATACATGATTTTCTACAATTGTACGTGTAGAACACCTCACATGGCAATATCAATCCTAATAAAGGAAAGAAGCAAGTCAACAATGCGTGATCGAAGATTTAGTGCCAAATCTGTAACAAACTAGGTCACTCAACAAATAAGTGTTTTAAGCTAAGGGATTTACTAGTTGGTAAGCATGGTTCACCTATTGCATTTCTTGCATATGCAAGCTCCTAACTCTCATACAACTTTCCTAGTTGATTCAATCTTTATGTCACCAATGCTTACACCATATCAATGATTTTTGGATGTCGGTGCCACTCATCACCTTACAAGAAACATTTGAAACATGCAATTTGTTGAGCCTTATATAGGCATTGAAGCTATCACTGTAACTAATGGTATTACTTTGCCAATTAAACATTGTGGATCTAGTGTTTGTTTGTGTCAATAATGTTTGTCTTTTTCTTCAAAATGTTCTTCACACACCTCAAGTACTTAACAATTTCATTTTTGTACAAAGGTTATGTACTTAAAATGAAGTTGTTGAATTTTTTGCTAGCTCTTTAGTTGTTATAAACAAATACACATAGAAAGTGCTTCTCCAACGTCTAACACATGATGGTCTCTATTGATTACAAGATGCTTCATGTAAAACACTAAAAATTTGTTATAATTTATTAAAGTGTCTTAAAAGGAATTTTAATCAATATAGGGATGTATAGGAAATTTTTTGTGTGAAAATCGGATTGAATAAGAAAAATTGAATCCTTATCGTGGCCTCGTCGGACCCTCTACAAGCCATCAACGAGGGCAGTCGACGAGGAACAATTTTTTTCTATAAATTTAGTTGAATCTTCTCCAATTTTGCCACACCCATTTTCCCTCTCCTCCCTCTCTCAAATTTTCTTTCTCTAAATGGTTTGGGTTTTTTGATGTATTTTAGAGCGCGTTTCAGGGATAAAATATCAAGGAGTTTAGGTTCAAAAGTTTAGCGGCAAAATAAATTTTCAAGTAGGGGTTTCTACTCTAGCTTTTGAATTCATGCATTATATGTTATGAATAAAAAGGAAAACTGAATGCAAGGAGTTTTCAAAAATGTTATAAATATTTTTAAAATTGAAATACTCTTTTTTAACATTTTGATATGCATACATTGAGAATTTTTTATATAAAATGAATATTAAATTTTGATATGAAATGAGTATTAAAAATATCACATAGTATTAGAGATTTTTATACATGAATCACAAAAATGGTTTTTCGTGGGGAGTATTCTTGTATGTGTCTTGCGAATTATGGTACCTATGGGCTACTGGTTGTAGCGGATTATTTTTCTACAAATTACAAGTATGCATTGCATATACATGTATTCTCAGAGTTATTTTTTGTGGTTCCTTAGATTATTGACCGCATATGGGCCTTAGAGTTTGACCTTCTATTATGTTTAAGATTTTATGGACGAGGGTTCATGAGATTGATTTGATTAATACATGTGCCAAATGTATTATGATCATACGTGGGATCGGAGGCATACCCAGACCCACATGCATGATCCCACATGCATCTCAAAGTTGGACTTTGCATGTGCTTATGTATTTTGGTGAATAATATATATGGGGTTGCATATCATGCATTGGATTTATATTGCATAACATATTATATTGTATGAAATTAGGATACTTGAAATGTACACTTCCCTGGTCTCCTGGGACAAGGAAGTACAGGTATACATAAGTTTTGTGACTAAAATCTCCCCACACTGTATAATAGTGATGATTAATTCCATTCATGAAATTTATTAGTAAATTACATGAATCATGAATACCTTTTTGTTATAATAACATATTAGAGTACGTACCTATTGAGCTATAAGCTCATCCCCTCATTCTTCCCTTACTTTCCAATTATGATAATCGAAGTATTTGCAAAACAGACACGAAGACCCTTTAAAGAGAATTCAGATGTTACAAGGTTTGACCTAAAACCTCTTTTAGCTTATTAGCTATTATAATTTACATTTATGCAAGGTTGAGACTACTTTGAGTTAATGAATTTTATTTGGTTTTATAAATATTTTGGACTTAAGTTTACGAAATCATATCAAACTTTGTCTTTTGGATGGAAAATCTTTAAAGGGTATCCGAATTGTTTATAAAGAATTGATTGTCAAATGATTTTTGATTGATTTTTCATAATTATTTAAGAAATTTTCTTTCAATATATTTCTCTTCACAAAAATCACATATCACTATTTTTTGGGGCATAACAGTTTGGTATCAGAGCATGGTTCTCATCTCCCAGGAATAAAATTAGTTTTCTAAAAGTTTGTTTTTCTCATTTTACCTATTCGTAGAATAGCCAATAAGAAACCTATGCAAATTAATTGCACAAAGTAAAGATTGAACTTGGGAAGAACCTGGGGAGAAAAGTAGAATTTGCTACATGACGACTTGTAAAGACCCATTTTCTTTCCTTCAACAAAGCGTCGAATTTTGATAACACTATAAGATAGTTTCGAAAGAAAGGACATATCAATCTACCTTTGAGACGGGTTCGCATTAGTTGCAATTTGATTTTCTAGAGAAGTTGGATGTTTTACGAATGACTCATTGGATTGAACTGATTATAGGAGTAACCAATAATGTTCTCTTTATGCCGAGGCATAATAGTTTTCTCAACAAATTGTAGCAATCACTTATCAAATTGAACAATTTGAGCCATAAACTAGCCAAGATCTTAAATTCTTCTTTAAGTTCTCGATCAATTTATTATATCTTATACTACCAGTATTGTCATTAAATGATCCACATCAAGTAAATAATTTCTCAAATTATATCACGATAAGGATTGTATTCTACTTTATACTCTAGGCATAAGAAACTCGAAGGAATTTTTCGAAGCAAATTCAACAGTCTAGTTGTAGTCGCTTAAAAACTTCAACACTACCCTTTTAGAAAACTATCATTCCGACCTTACTAATTGATTAGTCAATCTTTCTAACAAAAATCAAATCCTTTGTAAACTTGTGTTTGACAACAATCTGCATGAGAAAAGAATAAGGACTTAAGCGTTGCAACTCTTGGACAAGGATTACAAAAGCAGGTCTTCATGGTATCCAATAAGAACCAAAGATCAACGATAATTTTGATTTTACTAAATAGCCCTTGAATACAAGTTCTTTTTTATACTTTTCCACCCATCTCTTTTCTTCTTTAAACCTATGCCCTAGTTTTAAAACTTACAAGCTGCCTTACTTCAATCATTCCTCTCAAAAGCTCTTCTAGTATCTTTTATGTTCGTAAAATTTTAATTTTTATGGAAAATAAAAGGAGTGAACCTTTTCAATAGTTTCTTTAAACACTGATTAGAAGGAAGATAGAATTAGACAAGTGTAGTTCTTCTGAAATTCTCTAGAAGTAGACATTGATGACATAAAGAGCATGACATGGCTCCCATTGGTGAATAAATATTTGAATGTATTTCTAAAAGAGCTACCTGGACTTCCTCCAACTTGAGAAACTAATTTTATAATCGAATTGTAACCTGGAACTACATCAATAACTATCTTTTCTTATCGATTGACCCCAGCAAAGAAATGAGTTAAGGAAAACAATTGGATGAACTATTGACAAAAGGATTTGTTTGACCAAGACCGTTGCCTTGTGGGACGTCTGCTTATCAAAAGAAGGATATAAATTTCAAGACTTGTGTAGATTAAAATGTCAAAGCAACAAATATTATTAAGGATTATTTGATTAATTTAAGGACGCAAGCTTCTAAAGTCAAGACATAGGCACTTAGAAGTTAAGAGAATCGAACGTATCAAAACCACTCTTCAAACTTAGAACGAGCGCTCTTAAAGAAGGAAGAAATCATAAGAGGACTACTTTGAAATGATCAGAGATCAATGATTTTTTTTATATTAATGATAAGAGCTAAATTATTGCATTTTTGTTATGATTTAAATGTTGATATTTGTGTGAAAATTGTGTTTATTTGATTATTTAATCCACAAATGTCATTTCACGGGTATTTCGTGTTTAAAGTGCAATTTCAGGTAAAATCATGATTTTGGAGAAATTTGGGACAAATTTCAATGAACGGGATTGAGTGCAAATAAAAAGAAAACAAAATTTCAAAATTTGGAATTTCGTTGCCGGCGAAAACCTTACGGGGAAAATGTTGAAAATCATGCAGGGAGCACGGATTTTGGCAAAGCAATCTCGCCGCCGGCCAAATCAATCTCGTCGCCGGCCAAGTACATCTCGCCGCCGGCCACAATAATCTCACCTCCGGCAAGATTTAACGAAACCAAAATCGTAAGTTTTCTAGAAATCTCGTCGCGGCGAGATTATTGTGGCCGGCGGCGAGATTGATTTGGCCGGCGGCGAGATTGCTTTGCCAAAATTCGTGCTCCTTGCATGATTTTCAACATTTTCTCCGTAAGGTTTTCGCCGGCGGCGAGAATATTCTCGCCGGCGACGAAATTCCAAATTTTGAAATTTTGTTTTCTTTTTATTTGCACTCAAACCCGTTCATTGAAATTTGGCCCAAACTTCTCCAAAATTATGATTTTACCTGAAATTGCACTTTAAACACGAAATACCCGTGAAATGACATTTGTTGATTAAATAATCAAATAAAAACAATTTTCACACAAATATCAACATTTAAATCATAACAAAAATGCAATAATTTAGCTCTTATCAACAACCCCCAACCAACTTCTTGCTAGTCTCTAGCAAGAAAAGCGATCTATTTAATAAATTCAAAGGAGACATTAAGAGAAACTTAAAAGAAAATTTTATTCTATTTACAAAATTACATTAAGCGTACGCAATAAGCCTTTAAACCTCTAGGTAGCCCTAGTAGGACAAGTTGTAGTCTGCCTTTAAACCCCTAGGCAGCCCTAGTAGGACAAGTTGTAGTCTCGTGAGGGCTTCCAGTGATGATACCCATAAACATCTTACTTATAACTATTCTAACTCAAATCAATAAAATCACACAAAAATTAATTTGTACAAATGTCTCAAAAATTGTAAATAACACACAACACATAGAATAATTAAATGTCACCTAAGCTTTAAGAAATCTCAAATGCAAATTTCACTTTTGTTATTGACTCTTAAACATCCATCAAACCACAAACCAATTGCCATAATGCTCGGATAATATTATGCATAACATCCACAAACAAAAAGATGAAATCTCAAACTCCATAGGCTCATTTTTAAAACTCTCTCCAATAATGAAGGAAAATACACCACTTCGGATCAATAGGACTTTATGAGGCTTGTAATGTTAGGCTTAGGTATTTGGTTAAGAAAGAACAGGAAGTGTCAAAATACAAATAATAGCACTTATTAGATTAAACACAACCAATTAAGTAAAAGAGTAACACCATTTAACCCAAATTGTTTCTTCCGATCATAACCCATTTTTCCAAAGATAAACAAAATTCTTCCTCAATCTTTCACCTTAGTACATCCATCACTAACACTCTTTTATTTACTAGAGTGTGAAGGCCCTTTTTTTTCTTTTTTTTAAAAACACAACCTCCAACCAATTTCTTCCAATATATGTGAAAGATGTCTTATTTTTTTTTGTTATTCCATCCTTACTCCAATTGCTCTTGAAAAATTTGTGTTCAAAATTAAGTGTTCTTAACAAATAAGGTACGAATTATATATATATATATATATATATATATATATATATATATTGGCTAAATAAAAGGTAGGTTATAGAAGGCAAAAAGAAAGAAAAATAAGGCTAACAATATATTTAAATAGGCTCAATGAGGTAACTAGTGATATAAAGATAACAAGGTAGGCTTAAAATGATACAATCGATCCAAAAATGGCCTACATCCTATCCTAACTAGTGATATAAAGATAACAAGGTAGGCTTAAAATGGTACAATCGATCCAAAAATGGCCTACATCCTATCCTAAACAGTGCAATTCCAAATTATTTTGCCTCAAGAGGTTTTCAAATAAGTTCTAGAGTTTGTTGAGATCACAAAAATGTCCATGAAAAATTCGCACATAAGACTTCTCTAAGCATTTAGACTAATCAACCAAATCATACCACATACCAAAAGAGTCGCTAACTTGGTAAAATCAACATTTGAAATTATCTTTAAACCGAAGCAAAATTAATGTCTTCTAAAAGCTACTTGTTATCACAATCACATTATTATCATCAACGTGTAAATTAAAACAAGTAAAATTGCAATTGAGAGAAAAATAAAATAAAATAAACATAAACATAAACAAATCAATCAATAAAAATAAGATAATAAACAAATAAAAGAAATTAAATCAAGATGCAGAAAAATAAATGGAAAATCAAAATTAAATACAAATAAACACACAAACAAAACTACTAAAAAAAATGAAGGGAAGAAAAGATTTACCATTTACCGCACCCTCAACCAAAACCTTACATTGTCCTCAATGTAAGAAAGAAAAACTGCAAATGGCTTTTTTTTACCTGCAAGACAAATAAAATAAGCAAATTTAATTAAAAATAAAATTATCATAAAATGAAGTGTAGAATTAAAAATTTCTAAAATAAAATGAGATAAAAGATGAGAAAACAAATCTGATGGGTTGCCTCCCATTAAGCGCTTTAAGTTATAGTCATTAGCTAGACTTTATGTCATCTTTCTGCTTGCTGAATTCTCCGTCAAAATATGGCCTTAACCGTTGTCCATTTACCTTGAAAGTTCCTTTTGCTTCATGACTGATCTCAATTGTTCCATAATGAAACACCTTGGTTACTAGAAAGGGTCTTGACCAACGAGATTTTAGCTTTCTTGGAAAAAGTCTGAGACGAGATTTATAAAGCAGCACTTTCTGTCCCATATCAAAGTTTTGCCTCAAAATGTGCTTATCATGCCAAACCTTTGTCTTGTCCTTGTATATTCGGGCATTCTCATAAGCATCATTCCTCATTTCATCCATCTCATTTGTTGCAGATTTCACAAGGCAAGCTTCTAGTGGTAGCAATGGAGTTCTCTCCTCAAAAGTTTTCGAGATTAACTTGTCAAGAGTGTTAATTTGAAAACAAGAATGTACCTCACTTGGAAATTTCATTGCTTCAAAAAAATCAAAAGTCACTTGTTCATCTTGCACCCGTAGAATGAGCTTTCCTTGCTGAACATCAATCAATGTTCTTCCAGTTGCAAGGAACGGTCTCCCCAACATCATCGGTACCTCTCTATCTTCCTCCATGTCAAGCACCACGAAATCTACAAGGAAAATAAATTTGTCAACTTTAATTAAAACTTCCTCAATTACCCCTCGAGGATATTTCACCGATTGATCCGCTAATTATAGAGAGATTGAAGTGGGTTTTACTTATCCCAGGCTTAGTTTTCTGAAAATAGAAAGTGGCATCAAATTAATGCTTGCTCCTAAATCACATAGGACTTTATCAAAATTGCAACTTCCTATAGTAAAAGGTATAGTAAAATTCCTTGGGCCTTTCAATTTCTGTGGCAGTTTTCTTTGAAGAACTGCACTGCACTCCTCATTTAGCATGACAGTTTCATAATCTCCCAGCTTCCTCTTCTTTGATAGAATTTCCTTCATGAATTTTGCATACTTTGGCATTTGTTCCAACATTTCTGCAAAAGGAATGTTAATATGCAATTTCTTAAAAATATCCAAAAATTTATCAAATTGATTATCAAGCTTTTTCTTATTCAATCTTTGAGGATATGGAATAGGAGGCTCATATTTCGCATTTGGGGAAGGTTGAACATCTTGGGATGTTGATGGCTTTTCTTTAGATTTTTCATCTTTGTCTCCGATTTTCCCTGCCATTCAAGTTCTTTACCGCTTCTCAATGTGATAGCCTTTACATGCTCTTTGGGATTTATTGTGTCACTAGGAAACGATCCTTGAGACCTTTCTACAATCTACTTTGAAATCTACCCTAGTTGGTTTTGGATGTCCTTGTTTATTGCCTTTTGATTTCTGAAATTTCTTCTTGACTCCTCAATGAACTTTCCCAAAATTCCTTCCAAATCTGTTTGTTTCTTCTCTTGGGGTTGGTAGGAAGATGATGACGGTTTGAATCCCCATTGGTTATTTCCCCATGCAAAATTTGGATGATTTCTCCAACCTGGATTGTAGGTGTTCAAATATGGGTTATGTTGAGGTTTCTGGAAATTTGAAACATAATTTTCTTGCTCAGCATTTGGTGAAGCAAATGGATTTCCAGCTTGGCACTCGATACTAGCATGATTTCTACCACATAAATCACATTGTGTAGTTGGTTTGGATTCAATTTTGGATGACAAAGAATCCATCTTTCTTGAAAGAGCAGCAACTTGAGCCGACAAAGCATTCACTGAATCAATTTCATGCACTGCTGCTAGTCTTTTTGCAATTACCCGCTCTGATTACCACTGATTGTTGTTTTCTGTCATAATCTCTAATAACTCATGAGCATCCTCCGGTGTTTTTCCCATTAAAGACCCTTCAGCTGCAGCATCAATCATTGCACGATAGTTTGAAACCAACCCATTATAAAAGGTAGAGACTTGCAGCCAAATTGGTATACCATGATGTGGGCACTTTCTTAACATT
Organism: Hippophae rhamnoides; assembly: GCA_033030585.1. Lineage (NCBI taxonomy): Eukaryota > Viridiplantae > Streptophyta > Magnoliopsida > Rosales > Elaeagnaceae > Hippophae > Hippophae rhamnoides. The sequence continues at coordinate 3,921,080 of CM065434.1, read as the reverse complement.
TCTTTGAATCTTTCCCAAGCTTCATACAATGATTCTTGGTCATACTGTGTAAAAGATGTGATTTCATTCCTTAATTTTTCCGTCTTAGTAGGAGGAAAGAACTTGGACAAGAATTTCTAAACCAACTCATTCCATGTTGTAATTGATCCTGGTGGTAATGAATTTAGCCATTCCTTGGCTTTATCCCGAAGTGAAAAAGGAAAAACCCACAATCTTATAGCATCTTCAGACACACCATTTATCTTGTAAAGATCACACATCTCCAGAAAGTAAGCAATATGTGCATTTGGATCATCCTTTGACATTCCCCCAAACTGATTTGATTGAACCATTTGGATAAAGGATGGTTTTATCTCAAAGTTATTTGCTTGAATAGTTGGCCTCCTTATACCCGAAGTAGTTCCAGCAACATTAGGCACAACATAATCCCTCAAAGCTCTATGATTTCCACCTCCCTCAACAAATGGTGGATCCATAGCTGATTGTCTATTAGGAGGTGAGGTTGAACGCCTTCTCTCTTGGTTTAGACGCCTATATGTTCTATCAATCTCCGGATCAAATGGAAAATGGTTAAGGCTTCTTGTACGTCTCATACAACAATCCTCCAACCAGAAAATCAACTAGCACAAAACCAACACAAAGTTGCCTTTCTTTTTTTTTAATGATAAATAAAATAAAAGATCAAAATAAACAAAATTAAAAATGAAACAATGACAAAAATAAATTAACTTCAAATTAAAACTAAGATTAGGTAGTATCGATATTAATAAAATCAAACCATTCTCCGGCAACGACGCCAAAAACTTGATGCGTATTTTCGCAAGTGTATGAATCGTTCAAGTAATAAAGTGTACAAAAGTACGGATATCGAACCCACAAGGAATGGTGTTACTAAGTACCGAAATTGACTAATCCTAATTTTATTTGAAAACCGATTTGTTGAATTTGTTTAAAAAGTAAATTAACTTAAAACTAAATGCAAATAACAAAATTTAATGTTTTTCACAAATGATTAAAAATGCTAAGGCATTTGATTTCGCTAAATCAATTCAATCCGATTTCAAGTCATGTTATATGAAAATCAAAGTTAAAAGTGATGGTTGAAAAACCCAAATTTACCTAATACTCTCTCTCGAGTTATATTAGAATTACTTATCTATGAAAACCGACTATATTTCTATGAAGATTTAATCACAAACAAGCACATTACGATTTATGGAATTTCTAGAATAACCACATACATCATGCATTAGTTCTCACACTCGCATTCAACATATGGTATTTATCACAAGAAGCGTTCATTACACATCTCCTCTCGGTCTCAATATAATGCAACAAATCATTTAAATCTTGATCAAAAATTTAAAAGCATTAATCATGGAAATTAATACTCAACTTGAAAACAATGAATTCATATAGCGATAACACAAGAAATCATATTTTCTTGATTCAACTACATCATGAGCCTTAGCAAAAACGAATTAGTTCATAACGAAAATAAGAACAAACATATTCTCAATTGAATCCATGAACAAAAAATCTGAATAAAATGCAGAAAATAAAAGCTAAGGAGAAGAGATGAAAAACTCTTGAAGATGAAGACTTGGTAGCAACAATGGTGATGATCCTTCAAGCTTCTCCAACCTTTCTCTCCAAAATTTCCTTTTCTCCTCCAAAAATAACTTAGATCTACTCTCTCTGTCGTCCCCCTCTTTTTCCATCATAATGTATATATAGATCTAGGGTTTGGGGGGAAATTTTGGAACAAAACAACATAAAAAATGTGTTTTCGGATGAAACTCGCCGGCGGTGACATTATTCTCGCCGCGGCGAGATTTCTGGAAAATTAAATTTTGGTTTTTCTGATTTTGGCCGGCGGCCAAATTAATGTGGCCGGCGGCGAGATACTTTGGCCGGGGGCGAGATGAGTTTACCAAAATTTGTGCTCTAGGGAAGATTTTCGCCGGCGGCGAGATGAATATGGCCAGCGGTGAGATACTTTGGTCGGCGGCGAGAATACTTTGGTCGGCGGCGAGATTCACTTGGCCATAATCCGTGCTCCTTGCATGATTTTCAACATTTTTTCCGTAAGGATTTCGCCGTGGGTGAGAATATTCTCGCCAGCGGCGAAATTCCAAATTTTAAAATTTTTCTCTTTTTATTTTCATTCAATCTCGATCATTGTACTTTGTCCCTAACTTCTCCAAAATCATGATTTTACCTGAAATTGCACTTTAAACATGAAATACCTGTGAAATGACATTTGTGAATTAAATAATCAAATAAACACAATTTTCACACAAATATCAACATTTAAATCATAACAAAAAGGCAATAATTTAGCTCTTATCATTAAATTTAATCACAGACAAATTATACATATCATATAAGATTAAAACATAAAAAATAACTGTAAATAATTCATTTTAAAATTATACCCCAAAAGAATCCTTATAGAACTTTGATGTTAATTTTTTTATTGGAAAACCTTCAAACGAATTTGCATTTCTGTTTATTGAATCAAAAATTAAAAATCTATAAAATCACAGCTAGCTCTTCTAAAAAAGAGAAGAACTTTAAAACTAGAAACTAAAAAAAGAACTAAGAAAATTTTCTAGAGTGAGAAAGCTAGAGAGAGAAAGAGTTGAGAAAATTGTGTGTTAAGGTGTGTTTTTCATAATGGGGGAGAGGACCTTTTTATAGGTAAGGAAAAGGCTAAAAAAGTGGAAAACTATCTTAAAAAATGATGATAGACACGTATTGGGAAAGTTGGCATGAATGTGGGGCACTAATGCGCGCAAATGGGTGAGATTTGTGGCCAAAAATATGATAATGTGTGCAAGATTCACCGAGTGGATGGGTGCTGATGTAGGCGTTGATGCACGCAGCATTTTGACATGATATGTGGGCAGTTGTGCACGGAATTTCCACGTGAATAGGCATGGCTACACGCAGATTGCAGCATGAATGGGCACAGCTACGTACGAACTTTCGGCCTGATGCGGGCATTGTTGGGCAATTTTTTCCATTTTTTTGACTTTTCCTCATTTTCTCTCCACATATTTGTGATGTATTGCCTCTAGTATTATTTTTCGATTCTTTAAATTATTTTTGAAGTGAAAATACCCGTTATTTTGAAAAGACAAATTTATATAAAAATATGATGAAATCATATAATAATCTTTTTAATCAATTAAAGTACATTAAATCATGGTAATTTTAGTGTTTTTTAAGCACTTATGAACTACTTGATTATTCAAAATATATCTAGATTGATCAAGTTATGTAGATCAATGGAGCATCGATCTTCTTAATTTAAAAAGTCTTGAATTAATTTTTTTCATTAATTGGATCGATCAAGAATTGACTAGATCAATTGAACTAAGTATTGGATCGATTGAGCACATGTTAGATCCATCAAGTGGCCAGGGATTTGATTTTAAAATCTATTTTTAACTTGAATTAAAATTGACTTTTTACATTATTGTCCTTTTTCTTTAAAACTCTTTTACTTGATTTTATGGAAAACATATTAATTTTACTTTGACCTAATGATTCAAAATATACTATATATACAAACCTAAGCACACAATTTTATTTAACCATACAAGAGTATTATTCTCTTTTTCTTAATCTCTCTCTTATTTTGTAAATATAGGATCATAATTCTTTAGGCTTCTTTATTTAGTTAATCTATCAAACATTGTTGGTTATGTTTGATTGATTAATAACCCTAATTGTTTTATGATATTTTGATCATATGTTCTTAGAGCTTTTTTTTTACTTTCGTTCTTAAATTGCTAGAACAAATATTTGTGTGTTATATCATAACTATTTGGTTTGATTATTAGTCTTTAAAAATGTTATCTTTATTGAACTTATGCTTAAACTAATTGTTCTATGATTGTTAATTAATTTCGATTTATTTGATATATTTATTAAATCTTCTAGTTAGAGTAATTCATTATTAAATCTACTTTATGACACACATTTTCAGTTGTGATAATGTGCTAACTTTTTCGATGTCAGGTATTTGAGTTCGATCAACTCATGTGACTCATGTTCATAGGAATGCTGGTTTGGATCTGAACTCCTTTGTTATAGAGACTATGATAAATACCGCAGCTTGTAAGTAGATTACTTAGGGCATCATCTTGGTGGGTAGTTTGAATCCTAGCCTTGTAATTGAACCTTATTTTTTATATTGGATAGTTGGGTGGTCCGGTGGACTAGTGGTTTTTCTCTTAGGTCATTGGTATGGCCTAGGTTGTTTCTATCTAAAAATCTTTTGTGTTGATTTATATTTCCGTATCATTTTATTTACATGTAATTGCATGATTGGTTGTGTGTGAAAATTTTAATTTTGTCATAATTCTACTGATTATCTATTCACTCTTCTAGCTAATTAGGTTCGTAACTATAAAAATAAACTTTCATAAGTCATGTGTTAATCTAACTTTTAATTAACCTAACCCAAAAAAAACATTTTACAAACATAATAACGAATTATTAAAACCGAACAACCCTCAAAGTATTTGTGACTTGGTATGAGGAAATAATATTCAACTCTAAAAAATTGAGTTTCAAAACTAGCAGAGTTTCCCCATGTTTTCTAATTAAGAAGAAAACATTTTCTTATTTATAGAAAAATTTTGGTTGTCTAAGGAACTTGTTGGCCATTTGACAACCACGTTACTTATGATGGAGAACCCTTACTAACCATGAGAGTAAGCATAATAATTATCCCCGGTAAGGGCAATAGTTATAACATTATTCACTAGCATGGTGCCAAGGGGGTAAGCACCTCGATGTGCCCCAAAAAAACTTATTTTTTATTTAAAAAAGGCATGTAATTTTCTACAAATAATGGCAAAAGAACACAAAACAAAACAAAAAAAATGTAACCTAACATGCATACTGCATGAACCAACCTATGTGGTGTGCGTAAACATGCGAATGTACACAATATTTTTAACTAAGTGAGTATATGGAGTACCTCACAGTAAGTACCTATCTTACAAGGAAGATGTCCTTACACAAAAGAGGATACAACACCAAGTAAAACAAATAGACTTCGTGTTTTGCACATAACAATGTAACAAAGACTCAATAGACCTACAAGACTTACAAAGACTCATTTTTCTTTTCAAGGCAAGACAATTCCCAACTAAATTAGACTCTAGATCAAAATACCAGACAACCATGCAATATGAAATAAATTTATTCCTCTAATCAAACATTGTTGTATAACCCTTAACCCCAAAATACACGTAGTCCAAGTACACATATCTTATTGTTCTCCATCCATCTTGTTGCACACTCCATGCTTCATGTCAAACTCCATGGTTCCATTTGAGACTCAAGGTCTCTTGCTACTCTTTTTATTTGTATATAAAACAATACATACATGTGAAAGCATCATGTAGAACTACATGTAGTCTAACTAGATATTATTATGTTACCCCTATAGAGGTACACATCGATAGGCTAAGTACTATCAATATACACTAGAAAAATAACACAACTCTCCCTACCTTTACACAACACTCTTCCTAAGTGAATTCAAGTGTGGAAACCATGATATGGTGCAACCTACACTCAATTCCAATGTATGCAACATAAAATAAATGAAATAATTAACCAATGAGTTATGTAAACAAACTTCTTTCACTTTTTGACATAGAAAGTCAAAGGTGCATCCTTATATAAGGAACAACACACAATAATCTTATAGTTAGGAAATCAGTAGAGATAGATTAAAGTAATAATATAAATAAATGCAACAGATGCAAATGAAAATCACAACACATGTAAACAAACTGCTAAAAAATAAGAAACACAACAGAGGGATAAATATACAGACGAAGGGTTATCCAAATTTTTTACCTTTAACAAAAGTGCAATTTGGATCCATACCTAGTAGGTAGGACATCAAAAGTCACTACCTTTACAAATGAGTCGCAAAAGTCCATTGCTTTTACAAAATGGACTTATGGGACCATTTTGAAAAGATAACAAACTTATGTTACCTCACTTAATAGGTAGGTGACTAAAGTGCACTTTTGTTATAGAAAGCAGACTTAGGCTACTCTTTTTTCTACAAACATACCTTTTCAAACACCTACATCTTCAAGTAACCATACATCCTAAAGAACACACATTGTAATCTCATGGAGAAATGCCGATGCCAAACAGATAAATAAAGGTCAATGCTGATATGTTAGAATAATACAAGTTCTACTCCACTAAATCTCTAACTAAGTGGTGTCATATGTTGACATGTTTGGTCCTTGAATGTTGGATGGGTTTTTTGAAATGCAAATGGAATTGGTGTTGTCACAATGTAAGACCAGATCCTTTTCATTGATACAATAGTCACTCATCTTGTACTTGATTCACAAGAATTGGAAGCAGCATAACCCAACTACTCTACACTATACAAGGAAATAAAAAAGTTTCCTAAGTAGAAGCACCTATCATAAGTACACTTCTTGTCATCATTACACCTTGTCTAATCAATATTAGATTATCGAATCAAATTGTTTGTTCTGTCATGCGGATACCATATCCCTAAAATAGATGTTCTACTAACATACATGATGATCCTTTTAACAATAATAATATAAGGCTCTCTAAGGTAAGCCTAGAATTTTGCACAAACTCCAACACTGAAGGAGATATCAAGATGACTAGGAGGAAAATATAATAGATTCTAGATTATACTCATATATAATTTCTATTCCACCACTTTTTGAGAAGGGTTTTCGTAATTTTTTACAAAAGTACTCATAGGAGTATGAACAAACTTAGCTTTTTCCAAACCAAACCTCTTAAAAAGTTACTTGGCATACTTAACTTGCAAAATAAAAGTTCCATATTTTTTATGTTTAACTTGAAAACCAAGGAAGAGTTTCAATTCTCCAATCGAGATCAGCTCAAACTTATTTTGCATAGTTAAAGTAAAATCTTGTGCATGATTTTCAAAATGATTTACTGTACCTTTACAAATATTTAAAGCCTTACTACTATTATTTATATATATTATGAATAATGAAGCTTTGTCAATAATTTCATCTTTGACCCTTGTTTGAACAATTGTTGCAATAGAAAGCCTTTTCTTCTTTTCTCGACTTGTATTCCACTACTCTAGATATCCTACCAACTCAAAACACAAACTTTTGGTATAACCAGTCTGATTATAATAAGTGCATTTATAGGAAGACTTGTCAATGTATTTGGTAGGTCTATCATTGTTGCATTGTACTTGATCTTGTTGACCTGGATTAGGTCTCTTATGAGTAACCATGGCACTAGATTCAAATACTTTGGAATCATCTTTCAGGGCAGCTTCTCGTCAAACTAAAGAGTAACACTCATCTAGGTTTGACACTAGATCTTTGTGCAAGATATCTCATCGAATTGGTAATGATTGGATAGGAATTGAAAGCCAAAAGTTGAGTGATTGGATAAAAGAGATATCTCATCGAATTGGTAATGATTGGATAGGAGCCAAAAGTAGAATGATTGGATAAAACAAATGCTGAAAGATGTCGAGATGATAGAGCAATAGGAGGAGGCATAATTCCTTGGCACTTTAGAAGAAGTATCCTCATATCAGTACACCTTAGAGGTAGAGGCGATAAGCGGCTTATGGTGACTAGAAACCAACACAAACATAATGAGATGGGGTGAATCACATTTGCTACTAAGGATACCCATCTAGCTATGGAGCCTTGTGAAATGTACTGAACAAGAACAATTCTTAGGGTTAATCAATGCTCATCAGACTGCATACGATATAGTAGCCAAGAAAACGATGTTGGATTAATGGATCACATACTTTCGAATAAAAATAATAAGAGATCCATTCTTCCATCGGATAGGTTTCTATGTCGCCTAGCCTAGCAAGTTCACCTTCCCCTTGGGCCCCTTACTATCTAATAGGGAGATACTTCTCTCAAAATGAAAGCCATGACCATTCGTCTCTTAGATGTTCTAAGTATTGGTTGCCTACAAGATGGAACGATTAGATGTCTTATATTATGGGCTTGGTTGGCTTTAATATAGCGAGACAAAAACCCTAAATTCACTTTGAAAGGGGAAAGTCGACGAATGATAAAAAACTCTTTTAGTTTAGTGCACCTATTATCGGCGTTGGTTGACGTATTTGTTGTTCTTTGCTTTTTCTTTTTCCATTTTGTTTTTCAGTGAGTTTTTTGACGGTCAACGTGAAACATACAATGGCATAGCAGCTTTTGTGTCGTCTTAGTTATTCTCCCAATCCCCATAGGGGCTCAAGACTATTTGGAGTAGTGAATTCGGTTTTCTTTTTTGCCAACCTTTTGGGGACAAAATATATGGACTTTTAATCTTTCAATAGTCCTACAATGGGAATTGATATCGTCTGGGTCTTTCATAACCACTTCTAACTCTTGTAAAATTTCAATAAGCTTTCCATAATGCATAGAGATGATTCTCCCATTTTGTTGCTGATTTAGAGTAAAGACTTATAATTCATCACTTTATCATAGGATGCTTTTGACAATGCAGTCCAAATGTCTTATGCTATGGGTAAACGTAAAAAACCACTCATAATTTTTGGAGATAAACATTAATAGCCACCATTTAATCATTTGATTTTCAACGTACCATTTTTGATAGCCTTTATCAGATTCTGCAGTTGGCTTGGTCTTGCCACAAATGTATAAGATCTTGTCTCTTTTAATATGTCGTAATTTGTTAGAATGGATTTAGTTTCAGACGACTGAGAATCTATTCTATTCGTATTTTTTGAACAAACTTCTCACTATATGAATTAGTTAATGGGCTGTGAATTACTCGGATGAGAAAATAAATATGATGAGATTTGATGATACCATACGAGAAGAGGATTGCTTAATTTTGGTGTTCTCAGTACCTTCTTCAAGTCTCCTCTCTTTATCAGGGTAAGCGACCTAATGGAGTTCCAAATCAGTTACTCGAAGCTGCTTTCAATTTCGAAAAAAAAACTATCCCTGTGTTCCTAACGATGCTTTAATGAAGGATTTTTAGATCGCTGCCCTCTTCCCGTCGTTATCAATGTGTTGCAAACCAAAGCAAATGTGCCTGGACTAGAGAATTCGTTAGTTGCTTGTTTGGAAAGGATATTCAAGACTAAATATGGTGCCTCTCTCGTCCCTTTCAAAGTAACTCTATTAGCCTATCCATGTGTCTGACAGGAAGGATGGGTGTATGATAAAGTTATTGGATGTATGAGAACAATAGTTCAATTGGATGTATGATGAACACCCAGCTCCCGTCCGCTATATATTGGGTGTATGATTTTCGTTTTTTTTTGGGATTTGAAGAGAAAACAAAAAAGTAATGGGGTAATTGAAGAAGAAGATAAATACAAACGCAGGGAATTGCGGTGGGCATAGGAAAAATAATTTGGATGAACAAGGCGTTTTTGAACAAATGGATCAATGAATCATGCTCTGATATCATCTTTAATCTGATGAATACGTCTTTTTCATTATTATTTTTATATCTGGTATGTGTAGATGACATTCAAACCATGACAGCTAATTACATTAATCTCTATAACAACTAACACATTAAATCTTCGTAATAGATAGGTCATTAATCTCCATAACAAATCTCCAACAATTAAGACATTAATCGGCATAATAGCTAATTCAACATATAGTAATACCAGGCAAAAAGCTAAGATTTATTTCAAGGGTTTAGTTTTTCAGATTCAAATTTTCACAATTGTGTATATATTTCCGCTTTTATGCTATGAATTGGGTTTTATGCCTGGAGTGGCCAAAGTTTAAAGCAGGGCCATATCGGTATTTTGTTCAAAAACCACTGGTTGCTTATTACTTAATGGCTACAATATTATCACCAAATTTCAACCTTTTTTCGAACCTTGATTATCATTAGACCGTATATGTGGTCATTGGCTATAGCAAAGTTAAACCCATCAATCTCTGGCCAAACCCCAATGGGTTGTTGGATCTTCTTTAAACTTCAGCCATTGTTAGTGGCTTTTAAAGCAAAAGCTATAAATGAAAGGTTTGGGAGTTATGAGGTTAACTTCAAATTGTTATTTTAACATCTATGTAGAGATCATATGAGTTACTTGGACAATTTTCTTTCTTTAAAGCAGCCCATACATGTATTGACAAATACTTATAGGTCTTTAATATAATTTAACACCAAAAAACGATAGAAATTCCCTCTGTAAACCAACTTTATTTAGTTTATGCTGTTTTCTTTTTTTATTTATTTCTTCACTTTTTTCTCTATGCGTTGGGGATGGGGTGGTTTGCTTCACTTCACTATTCGAATGATAGGTAAAGTTCGAGGTTTTCATGCAATAAATTGTACGAGCCTTATAGTTGCATGTATAAATGTCTTTGTTTGCAGTGTATTCATGTGCTGATCTGTGTGTGATGTATAGTTGGTATATGCTAGCCTTACTATATTGCTAGGCTTCTTGTTGCTTGTTGTCATATTTATTTCATGTGTAATTGTTCTTCTTTTATAGATCTAGTAGCTTGTTATGTATTTTAGAAATTTTGGGCTGTATGTTTTCTTGGACTGCTCATGCGTGAGGATTCATCTGTTGTGATAATTGCAGCTTGAGTAATGTCAGAAGAATTGGTGTACTGCTGCTTTATTGGTGGCCTTGCATGGTCAACATTGAAAGGATTTGAGAACGAATGAAAAGCTGGACATTGCTATATTTAGCTTTTGTATTTTTAATGCTTGAAAGACAAATGAACTTACATACAAATATATAGGGTACAAGAAGCTAGCAATCAAAAGGTTAAAAGGGAATGATAATTCATTTATAGCAAAGCCTGCATTGGCACATGCAAGGTATCATGGTTAAAGGGAATGATAGCAAGCCTGAACATTAGTACATGTAAGGTATCATTATAGCTGGTCCATGGAGGTGCTGGCATAGTCCTTAACATTCCCCCTCAAGTCGAGCAAGGTGAGTGGCCAAACAATCAGCTTTAGTGTCAACCGAGAGAAGAATTGAACACTCAAATGTTTTGTGAAGATATCTGCAACTTGATCACAGGATGGTATAAACATAATTTGAATTAGGTTTTTCTGAATTAGGTCACAAATGAAATGTATGTCCAATTCCACATGTTTAGTTCTAGCATGAAGCATAGGGTTTGAAGCAAGTAAGATGGTACTCTGATTGCCCACCCAAATTGTAGGAGTATAAAGGAGTGTGACATTTAACTCCCTGAGCAAAGCATGAAACCATATTACCTCTGAAGTAGCATTAGCCAAGCTGCAGTATTCAACTTCAGTACTTGAATGAGATATTGAGGATTGCTTCTTTGAAGACCATGAGACAAGATTTTTACCCAAAAAGATACAAAAGCCAGCGATGGATTTTCTATCATCAACATCAGCTCCCCAATCAGCATATGAGAATCCTACCAGATCAAGACTGTGTCCCTTAGTAAAATGAATCCCATGATTGATTTTTCCGGCCAAGTACCTGAGAATCCTTTTCACATCCTTCTAGTGTTCATCTAAAGGACAATGTATGAACTGGCATACTCTATTAACACCAATTAAACTGGCAATTTCTGGTCTAGTGAGAGTAACATATTGGAGAGCACCAACTATACTCCTATAGATGGTAGGATCAACTGTAGGCATACCTTGAAACTTAGATAATTTCAGTGAAGAAACCATTAGTGTGGGCAGACTCTTAGCTTGAGACATTGCAACTCGAGTGAGAAGATCTTTAATATATGTCCCTTGACTGAGATGAAGACTAGAGTTGGTGTGAGTAACCTCCAATTCAAGAAACTAATGGATTTCATCTAAATCTTTCAAAGAAAATTGCTTATCAAGATGAGTTATGATATAATGAATGCCTTTGATGTCCCTTCCTGTGACCAATATATCATCAACAAAAACAAGAAGCCAGATGCAACCAAAAGAGGTATTTTTGAAAGAGAGAGTGTTATATGCTCTTGAGCAAGAAAAACCATGACTGAGGAGATTATGTTTGTGTTTATCTGACCAAGCTCTGGGGGCTTGCTTAAGCCCATATAATGCTTTGACCAATCTGCATACTGTAGTTGACTCATAAACACTTCCTTGTCCAAATCTCCATTTAGAAATACATTGTTTACATTGAGTTGTCTTACTATCCATCCTTGATTTACAGAGATAGAAAACACTATTCTTATGGTAGTTAGCTTCACAACAGGGCTGAAAGTCTCTGAAAAATCAAAGCCAGGTACTTGATCATAGCCTTTAGCTACCAATCTAGCTTTATACCTAGCTATACTCCCATTTGAGTGTCTCTTGGCATTGAATACCCACTTACAACTAATAACCTTCTTACTAGCAGGTAGGTCACGCAAGGTCCATGTATGATTCTTTATGAGAACTCTATACTCCTCCATCATGGCCATTTTCCAGTGTGGATTAAGAAGAGCCTTCTTGTAGGAAAAAGGGTTCTTGTATGTCAGTCACTGTTGCATTGAGGAATCTTGGCTTTAAGTTCCCAGTTATTGACCTTGTGACTATATGATGCTTGTTAAGAGTACCTGTAGCTGGATCATTCACATTAGTATTACCAATAGACTGAGCAGATGCATTAGACTCAGTTGGTAGCTCATCAATAATAGGTGAGTGATGAGATGATAGAGACATTTGGTGAGAGTGTAAGGAGCCTGGAGTAGAATGAGAAGGGAAAGATTTAACAAGTGAGGTGTGTGATAAGAGTCAAATTATTGCATTTTTGTTATGATTTAAATGTTGATATTTGTGTGAAAATTGTGTTTATTTGATTATTTAATCCACAAATGTCATTTCACGGGTATTTCGTGTTTAAAGTGCAATTTTAGGTAATATTGTGATTTTGGAAAAGTTTGGGACAAATTTCAATGATTGGGATTGAGTGAGAATAAAAAAAAGTTTCAAAATTTGGAAATCCCGCCGCCGGTGAGAAGATTCTCACCGCCAGAAAAAATCTTACGGAGAGCGAAGGTTTTGGTAGATACAAATCTCGCCGCGGGCAAGATTATTTAGCCGCCGACGAGAATCAGAGGAATTGAAATTTTAATTTTTCCAGAAATCTCACCGCAGCGAGAATAATGTCATTACCGGCGAGTTTCGTCCGAAAACACATTTTTTATGTTGTTTTGTTCCAAAATTGCCCCCAAAACCCTAGATCTATATATACAATAAGATAGAGAAAAGAGGGGACAGTAGAGAGGAGGAGATCTGAGACATTTTGGAAGAGAGAAGGATATTTTGGAGAAGCTTGAAGGATTATCACCATTGTTGCTACCAAGTGTTCATCTTTAAGAGTTTTTCATCTCTTCTCCTTAGCTTTTATTTTCTGCATTTTATTCAGATTTGTTATTCATGGATTCAATTGAGATAATGATTTTTCTTATTTCCATTATGAACTAATTCATTTTTGCTAAGGCTATGATGTAGTTGAATCAAGAAAATCTGATTTCTTTTGTTATTGTTATATGAGTTCATTGTTTTCAAGTTGAGTATTTATTTCCATGCTTAATGCTTTTAAATTTCTGGCCAAGATTTAGAGGATTTGCTGTATTATATTGAGACCGAGAGGAGATGTGTAATGAATGCTTCTTGTGATAAATATTGTATGTGGAATGCGAGTGTGAAACCTAATGCATGATGTATGTGGTTATTCTAGAAATTCCATAAATCATAATGTGCTTGTTTGTGATTAAATCTTCATAGAAATATAGTTGGTTTTCATAGATAAGTAATTCTAATATAACTCGAGAGAGAGTATTAGGTAAATTTGGGGTTTTCAACCATCACTTTTAGCTTTGATTCTCATATAACATGACTTGAAATCGGATTGAATTGATTTAGCGAAATCAAATACCTTAGTGTTTTTAATCATTTGTGAACAACATTCAATTGTGTTATTTGCATTTAGTTTTAAGTTAATTTGCTTCTTAAACAAATTTCAACAATTCGGTTTTCAAATAAAATTAGGATTAGTCAATTTCGGTACTTAGTAACGCCATTCCTTGTGGGTTCGATATCCATACTTTTGTACACTTTATTACTTGAACGATTCATACACTTGCAAAAATACGCATCAAGTTTTTTGCACTGTTGCCGGGGAATGGTTTGATTTTATTAATATCGATACTACCTAATCTTAGTTTTAATTTGAAGTTAATTTGCTTTATCATTGTTTCATTTTAAATTTTGTTTATTTGGCTCTTTTATCTTATTTATCATAAAAAGGGTAACTTTGTGTTGTTTTTATGCTAGTTGATTTTCTGGTTGTAGGATTGTTGTATGAGACGTGCAAGAAGCCTTAACCTTCTTACATTTGATTCGGAGATTGATAGAACATATAGGCGTCTAAACCGAGAGAGGTTTGAGGGATTATGCTGCGCCTAATGTTGTTGGAACTACTTCGGGTATAAGGAGGCCAACTGTTCAAGCCAATAACTTTGAGATAAAACCATCATTTATCCAAATGGTTCAATCAAATTAGTGTGGGGGAATGTCAAAGGATGATCCAAATGCACATATTGCTTACTTTCTAGAGGTGTGTGATCTTTACAAGATAAATGGTGTGTCTAAAGATGCTGTAAGATTGAGGGTTTTTCCTTTTTCACTTCAGGATAAAGCCAAGGAGTGGCTAAACTCATTACCACCAGGATCAATTACAACATGGAATGAGTGGGTTCAGAAAATCTTGTCCAAGTTCTTTCCTCCTACTAAGACGGAAAAATTGAGGAATGAAATCACATCTTTTACACAGTATGACCAAGAATCATTGTATGAAGCTTGGGAAAGATTCAAAGAAATGTTGAGGAAGTGCCCACATCATGGTATACCGATTTGGCTGCAAGTCTCTACATTTTATTATGGGTTGGTTTCAAACTATTGTGCAATGATTGATGTTGCAGCTGTAGGGTCTTTAATGGGAAAAACACAGGGGGATGCTCATGAGTTGTTTGAGATTATGGCAGAAAACAACAATCAATGGCATTCAGAGCGAGTAACTGCAAATAAACCAAAAGTAGTGCATGAAATTGATTCAGTGAATGCTTTGTCAGCTCAAGTTGCTACTCTTTCAAGAAATATGGATTCTTTGTCATCCAAGTTTGAATCCAAACCAACTGCAGGATGTGATTTATGTGGTGGAAATCATGCTAGTATCGAGTGCCAAGTTGGAAATCCATTTTCTTCACCAAATGCTGAGCAAGAAAATTATGTTTCAAATTTCCAAAGACCTCAACATAACCCATATTTGAACACCTACAATCCAGGTTGGAGAAATCATCCAAATTTGTCATGGGGAAATAACCAAGGGGGATTCAAACCGTCATCATCTTCCTACCAACCCCAAGAGAAGAAACAAACAGATTTGGAAAGATTTTTGGGAAAGTTCATTGAGGAGTCAAGAACAAATTTCAAAAATCAAGAGACAATCAACAAGGACATCCAAAACTAACTAGGGCAGATTTCAAAGCAGATTGTAAAAAGGTCTCAAGCATCGTTGCCTAGTGACACAATAAATCCCAAAGTACATGAAAAGGATATCACATTGAGAAGCGGTAAAGAACTTGAATGGCAAAGGAAATCAGAGAAAATGATGAAAGAATCTAAAGAAAAGCCATCAACATCCCAAGATGTTCAACCTTCCCCAAATGCGAAATATGAGCCTCCTATCCCATATCCTCAAAGATTGAATAAGAAAAATCTTGATAATCAATTTGATAAATTTTTGGATATTTTTAAGAAATTGCATATTAACATTCCTTTTGCAGAAATGTTGGAACAAATGCCAAAGTATGCAAAATTCATGAAGGAAATTCTATCAAAGAAGAGGAAGCTGGGAGATTATGAAACTATCAAGCTAAATAAGGGGTGCAGTGCAATTCTTCAAAGAAAACTACCACAGAAATTGAAAGACCCAGGGAGTTTTACTATACCTTGTACTATAGGAAGTTGCAATTTTGATAAAGTCCTATGTGATTTAGGAGCAAGCATTAATTTGATGCCACTTTCTATTTTCAGGAAACTAGGCCTGGGAGAAGTGAAGCCCTCTTCAATCTCTCTACAATTAGTGGATCAATCGGTGAAATATCCTCGAGGGGTAATTGAGGATGTTTTAATTAAAGTTGATAAATTTATTTTCCCTACAGATTTCATGGTGCTTTTCATGGAGGAAGATAAAGAGGAACCGTTGATATTGGGGAGACCGTTCCTTGCAATTGGAAGAACATTGATTGATGTTCAGCAAGGAAAGCTCATTCTACGGGTGCAAGATGAACAAGTGACTTTTGATGTTTTCGAAGTAATGAAATTTCCAAGTGATAAACATTCTTCTTTTCAAATTAACACTATTTACAAGTTAATCTCGGAAACGTTTGAGGAGAGAACTCCATTGCTATCACTAGAAGCTTGC
This sequence comes from Hippophae rhamnoides, assembly GCA_033030585.1. Classification (NCBI taxonomy): domain Eukaryota; kingdom Viridiplantae; phylum Streptophyta; class Magnoliopsida; order Rosales; family Elaeagnaceae; genus Hippophae; species Hippophae rhamnoides. The sequence goes on along the minus strand of CM065434.1, from coordinate 3,904,627 downwards.
CTTGTGAAATCTGTAACAATTGAGGGAGTGAGACAATGTTCCAAATTATTGGCAGCACTTGATGAATATTTGTGCAGTGATGAAACATTCAAGGAGTTGGGAACAAATGAAACTCTAACTTCAGTGGTAAAGAAGGAAGCCAACAAGATTGAGCTAAAGCCACTACCATCCCATCTAAGGTATGTCTATCTTGAAGACTCTGAATCTTTTCCTATTATTATTAACAATTCTTTGAATGATGGAGAGGAAAAAAAGCTATTAGGAGTTCTTCGGACTCACAATGCGGCAATTGGATGGACAATGGTAGACATCAAAGGGATTAGCAACTCTGTTTGCATGCATAAAATCTTGATGCATGAGGGTTACAAGCCCACAATTCAGCCACAAAGGCGCTTAAACCCAACAATGCAAGAAGTGGTCAAGGCTGAGGTGATTAAGCTTTTGGATGCCGGAGTAATTTATCCGATTTCGTGATAGTGCTTGCAAGCCCAATTCATTGTGAAAATCAAGAAAGCGAGGGAATCACAAGCTTGTAGAAAATGAAAACAATGAGCTTATTCCAACAAGGATAGTGACTGGGTAGAGTGTGTGTATTGATTATTGAAAGTTGAATGACGCCACCCAAAAAGATCATTTTCCTTTGCCATTTATTGATCAAATGTTGGAAAGATTGGCTGGACATGCTTATTATTGTTTTCTTGATGGATCTTCGGGGTACAACCAAATTGCAATTGCACTAGAGGATCAAGATAAGACAACATTTACATTCCCTTATGGTACTTTTACATACAGAAGGAGGCCATTCGGTTTATGTAATGCACCTGCAACTTTCCAAAGATGCATGCTAGTGATTTTCTTTGATATGGTCGAAAAGTTTATTGAGGTTTTTATGGATGATTTTTCTGTTTTGGACATTCTTTTGATAGTTGCTTGCATAATCACTCTTTAGTCTTGTAGTGTTGTAAAGACACAAATTTAGTGCTAAATTGGGAGAAATGTCACTTCATGGTTCAAGAAGGAATTGTTCTTGGCCATCGATTTCAAAGAAAAGTGAATAGAAGCTCGACCGCGCAGTAGGAAGTTGATCAAAAAATTACCACCTTTAACAACTCAGAAAGCGGCATTATAAGTTTCTTGAACACGCCGGTTTATAGAAGATTTATTAAAGATTTTTCAAAAATAACAAAACCTCTTTGCGCTTGTTAGTTAAAAATGCACAATTTGATTTTTCTTCCGATTGCATTGCGTGCTTTTAACTCTTATGAGAAGCTCACTTCTACTTCCTATAATTTGTGCAACCTGATTGGAGTCTTCTATTTGAGGTAATGTGTGATGCTAGTGACTATGCTATAGGTGTTGTTTTGGGCCAAAGGAAGAATAAGTTGTTGCATGTAATTTATTATTCAAGCAGGACATTGACAGATGCACAACTTAATTATGCAACAACTGAGAAAGAGCTTTTGCCAGTAGTGTTTACATTTGATAAGTTTAGATCTTATTTAATTGGGTCTAAAATCATTGTTTATATTGATCATTATACTGTTAAGTATTTGCTAGCCAAGAAAGACGCCAAACCATGATTACTAAGATGGATTCTTCTCTTGCAAGAATTTGACTTAGAAATCTAGGACAAAAAGGGGACCGAAAATTTGGTTGCTAACCATTTGTCCAGGTTGGAGGAAGATTACCTTGAGGTTGAAGCACAAATTAATGAAACATTTCCTGATGAGCAATTACTTGCTATCCGAACGGCTCCATGGTTTGCTGATTATGCAAATTATTTGGTTAAGAAAATTTTACCTCCTGACATGTCTTATCAACAAAGAAGGAAATTCTTTTCTGATTTGAAACATTATTTTTGGGATGAACCTTACTTGTATAAAAATTGTGCAGATCAAATTATTAGAAGATGTGTGCTGGAGGAAGAAATGGAAAGCATTCTTCGTCATTGCCATTCGAAGGAAGTTGGATGACATTTTGGTGGAACAAAAATTGCAGCAAAATTTTTGCAATCCGGATTCTATTGGCCTTCATTGTTTAAAGATGCTTTCAAGTTTGTTTCAATGTGTGATGATTGCCAAAGGAGTGGAAATATTTCACGGAGACATGAAATGCCATTAAATAATATTTTGATAATTGATTTATTTGATGTTTGGGGTATTGATTTTATGGGGCCTTTTCCTTCATCTCATTCTAATAATTACATTCTTTGCTGGGTGTAGATTATGTCTCTAAACGGGTGGAAGCTTTCCTCTTGCCTACCAACGATGCTGTGGTTGTGATCAATTTTCTCAAGAAGAACATATTTTCCGGGGATTGGCACACCTAGAGTAATTATAAGTGATTGGAGGTAAGCATTTTTGCAATAATCAATTCGAGGCTTTGCTGCGTAAATACGGAGTAACACACCGTATAGCAACACCTTACCGTATTCAAACTAAGGGACAAGTCAAGTGTCAAACCGAGAGTTGAAGAGGAGCCTTGAAAAGACTCAGAAATAACTCACACAAGGATTGGTCAAGGAAACTAGATAATGCACTTTGCCTTCCATAGACAAGACACCTATCTAAGATGTCTCCATACCGACGGGTGGAAAAGCTTGTCACCTTCCGCTTGAATTGGAACATCGGGCATATCGGGGCAATAATTAAAATTGTGAATTTTGATCTTAAGGCAAACAGTGAAAATAGTGGTGTTTCAATTGAAACGAGATGGATGAAACGAGGAATGATGCTATGGTAATGCCAAAATATACAAGGACAATAATGCAAGGTTTGGTACGATAAGCACATTTTGAGGCGAAACTTTGGCGTGGGATAGAAAGTGCCGCTTATAATTCCCCGCCTCGTATCGTTTCGGGAAAGCTAAAATCTCATTGCTCAGACCTTTTCTAGTAACCAAGGTGTTTCCTTACGGAGCAATCCGAGACACTGGCCATGAAACAAAGGAAACTTTCAAGGTGAACGGACAACGGTTGAAGCCATATTTTGACTGCAGAATTCAAGCAAGCGTAAAGATTCTATGTAGTTACAACAACCGCAATAAAGAATGACAGAAGTCTACCTAATGACTATAACTTATAACGCTTATCAGAGGCATCCCATCGTATTTGTTTTCTCATCTTTTATCTCATTTTATTTTAGCAATTTTAAATTTTAGCTTAAATTTTAAGTTTTGGTGAATTATTAGTTAGATTTTAAATTCTCAGACTTCATTTTATGATAATTTTATTTTTAATTAAATTTTTCTTATTTTATTTGTCTCTGGTGTAAAAAAAAATGCGACCGTGATCGATTTCTTTATGATTGATTTTCTTTTATTGTTAACCCCGTGATTTAACAAATTATTGTGGACCGTGATGGCAAGCACCTAGCTCTTTTTCTCTTTGTGATGTCAATAGTCATTTGGAGTTTTTTCTTTCTTACATCGAGGACAATGTAAGGTTTTGTCAGAAGTGTAAACGATAAATCTTTTTCTTCATTTCATTTTTAGTAGTTTTGTTTGGGTGTTTATTTGTGTTTAATTTTGATTTTCCATTTATTTTTCTCGCATTTTGATTTAATTTCTTTTTATTTGTTTATTGTCTTATTTTTATTTTTTATTTTTTTTTCTCATTTGCATTTTACTTGTTTTAATTTGCACGTTGATGATAATAGTGTGATTGTGATACAAGTAGCTCTTTGTCACTAATTTCAAATGTTGATTCTACCTAGTTGGCGACTCTTTTGGTATGTAGTATGATTTGGTTGATTAGTCTAATTTGAAATTGCACTGTTTAGGATATGATGTAAGCCATTTTTGGATCGATTGTGCCATTTTAAGCCTACACTGTTATCCTTATATCACTAGTTACCTCTTTGAGCCTATTTAAATATATTGTTAGCCTTATTTTTCTTTCTTCTTGCCTTCTATAACCTACCTTTTATTTAGCCAATATATATATATATATATATATATATATAATTCCTACCTTATTTGTTAAGAGCACTTAATTTTGAACACAAAATTTTCAAGAGCAATTGGAGTAAGGATGGAATATATATAAAAATATATCTTCCACATATATTGGAAGAAATTGGTTGGGGGTTATATCTTAAAAAAAGAAAAAAGAAAAGAAGCCTTCACATTCTAGTAAATAAAAGAGTGTTAGTGATGGATGTATTGAGGTGAAAGATTGAGGAAGAATTTTTTTTATCTTTGGAAAAATGGGATATGATCGGAGGAAACAATTTGGGTTTAATGGTGTTACTCTTTTACTTAATTGGTTGTGTTTAATCTAATAAGTTCTCTTATTTTTATTTTGACACTTCCCGTTCTTTCTTAACCAAATACCTAAGCCAAACATTACAAGCCTCATAAAGTCCTATTGATCCGAAGTGGTGTATTTTCCTTCATTAGTGGAGAAAGGTTTGAAAAGTGAGCATATGTTTGAGATTTCACCTTTTTGTGTGTGGATGTTGTGCATATTATTATCCATGCATTATGGCTATTGGTTTGTGGTTTGATGGATGTTTAAGAGTCAATAACAAAAGTGAAATTGGCATTTGAGATTTCTTAAAGCTTAGGTGACATTTAATTATTCTATGTGTTGTGTGTTATTTACAATTTTTGAGACATTTGTGCAAATTAATTGTTGTGTTATTTTATTGTTTTGAGTTAGGATAGTTATAGGTAAGATGTTCGTGGGTATCATCACTGGAAGCCCTCATGAGACTACAACTCGTCCTACTAGGGGGCCGCCAAGGGTTTTAAAGGCTTATTGCATACAATGTAATTTTGTAAATAAAATAAATTTTCTTTGAATTTTTCTTTTAATGTCTCCTTTGAATTTATTCATAGATCACTTTTCTTGCTAGAGACTAGCAAGAAGCTAGTTGGGGGTTGTTGATAAGAGTCAAATTATTGCATTTTTATTATGATTTAAATGTTGATATTTGTGTGAAAATTGTGTTTATTTGATTATTTAATCCAAAAATTTCATTTCACAGGTATTTCGTATTTAAAGTGCAATTTCAGGTAAAATCGTGATTTTGGAGAAGTTTGGGACAAATTTCAATGATTGGGATTGAGTGAGAATAAAAAAAACAAAGTTTCAAAATTTGGAAATCCTGCCACAGGCGAAAATCTTATAGAGAGAAGGCAAAAATCTTACAGAGAGAGAAGGTTTTGGCAAATACAAATCTCGCCGCCAACGAGAATCAGAGAAGCCAAACAAAAATCTTACCGAGAGCACGGGTTTTGGCATATGCAAATCTCACCGTCAATGAGACACCTTTAGCCTCCAGCCAAATGCATCTTTCCGTCGGCGAGAATCAGAGGAACCGAAATTTTAATTTTTCCAGAAATCTCGCCTCGGCGAGAATAATGTCACCACCGGCGAGTTTCGTCCGAAAACACATTTTTTATGTTGTTTTGTTCCAAAATTGCCCCTAAAACCCTAGATCTATATATACAATAAGATAGAGAAAAGAGGGGACAGCAGAGAGGAGGAGATCTGAGACATTTTGGAGGAGAGAAGGAAATTTTGGAGAGAAAGTTTGGAGAAGCTTGAAGGATTATCACCATTGTTGCTACCAAGTGTTCATCTTCAAGAGTTTTTCATATCCTCTCCTTAGCTTTTATTTTCTGCATTTTATTAAGATTTGTTATTCATGGATTCAATTGAGATAATGTTTTTTTCTTATTTCCATTATGAACTAATTCATTTTTGCTAAGGCTATGATGTAGTTGAATCAAGAAAATCTGATTTCTTTTGTTATTGTTATATGAGTTCATTGTTTTCAAGTTGAGTATTTATTTCCATGCTTAATGCTTTTAAATTTATGGCCAAGATTTAGAGGATTTGCTGCATTATATTGAAACCAAGAGGAGATGTGTAATGAATGCTTTTTGTGATAAATACCGTATGTTGAATGCGAGTGTGAAACCTAATGCATGATGTATGTGGTTATTCTAGAAATTCCATAAATCGTAATGTTCTTGTTTGTTATTAAATCTTCATAGAAATATAGTTGGGTTTCATAGATAAGTAATTCTAATATAACTCGAGAGCTAGTATTAGGTAAATTTGTGTTTTTCAACCATCACTTTTAGCTTTGATTCTCATATAACATGACTTGAAATCGGATTGAATTGATTTAGCGAAATCAAATGCCTTAGCATTTTTAATCATTTGTGAACAACATTCAATTGTGTTATTTGCATTTAGTTTTAAGTTAATTTGCTTCTTAAACAAATTTCAACAATTCAAGTTTCAAATAAAATTAGGATTAGTCAATTTCGGTACTTAGTAACGCCATTTCTTGTGGGTTCGATATCTGTACTTTTGTACACTTTATTACTTAAACGATTCGTACACTTGTGAAAATATGCATCAGTGTGCTAGGATGAGGTAGAGTTGGAGTGTAATTGAGAAGGTAAAGGGAAAGTAGTGACTGGTAGAGGTCCCAAAATGGATGATTGAGAGTGAGGATTATGATATCTAGGAGCTTGAGCAAAAGGGAATATGCATTCATCAAAGACCACACTTCTGGATATTATGACTCTACCATTTGGCAATAGTGTTTTATAGCCTTTGTATTTGCTGTTGTACCCAAGAAAGGTGCTTGGCTATGATCTGTATTCCAACTTGTGCTTATTGAAAGGTCTAAGATAATGATAGTAGAGACAACCAAATGTTCTTAGATGAAGATTGGCAGGCTTGGATTTGAAAAGCATCTTATAGGGAATTTTATGATTTAAGATCTTTGTTGGAAGCCTATTAATAATATAGACTGAGGTAGTGAAGGCATCATCCTAGAACCGAATGGGCTTGTTTGAGTGAGCTAACAAGGACAATCCCATCTCCACAAAATGTCTATGCTTTCTTTCATCAAGACCATTTTGTTGAGGTGTATAGGGACATGAGATTCTATGTAAAATGCCATGGTCACTGAAATGTTTTGTAAGTCCTATGAACTCACCCCCTCCATCACTTTGAACCATTTTAATTCTGGATTGAAATTGAGTGGAAACAATGTTTTGTAAATAAATGAAAGCATTTGAACTTCAGATTTTTGTTGAAGAAGATACAACCATGTATATATGCTATAATGGTCAACAAAAGTAACATAGTACTGAAAGCCATTAGTGGATTTTTGTGGTGAAAGACCCCAAACATCAGTCTGAATAAGTTCAAAGGGATGTAGATACTCAGTTTCAGACATCGGAAATGGAAATTGATGACTCTTAGACTTCATACAGGAATCACATAAAATATTTTTATTTAAAACATTAGAGAAATTACAATTCTTTAGAACTGTGCCAAGAAGAGTTATTACAACATTATTTGAAGGATGGCTTAATCTATTATGCTAAAGCTAAAGATCTTGATTATTTCTCTTGTCAAGAAGAGTTGAAACATGGGAAGGCAATTGAGTGGTGGCTGAGCGAACAATTTGAGACTTGAGGGGTTGAATATCAAACTTATAGAGTCCATCTTTAAGAGTTCCTTTGATGAGTGTTTGATGTGTGAACTGATCCTTAATACAAAAAAAAGTGGGATGAAATTAAAAATACACAGAATTATCTTTGGAGAATTGTGAGACATTAATCAAATTCTTAGTTATCTCAGGAACATAAAGAAGATCAATTAAGAGAAATTTTTATGAAAATTACGAGACTTGATTTGTGAGCTACCAATGTGAGTAATGCATAAACATGATCCATTCCCTACTTGAACCTTGTTGGTGCCTTGAAAGTTTGAAGCAATATTGATATTTCCAAGCTCACTTGTCACATGGTTGGATGCTCCAGAGTCTGCATACCAAGAAATGTCTATCTCTAAGTAAGGTGAAATGCTCAAAGCAGAAGAGCTTGTTTTAGTGACTGGATATACTGTGAAGTTTTAAGAGTTATAAGCCATAGTCTGAGTATTTGAAGGTGAGCCAGAGTTGGCATCAAATATATAATAACACTTATCAATAGTGTGATTTGTGTAGTGAAAAATCTGACATTTATTCCTGTTTGAGCTTTTGAAACTCCTTCCTCATCTTCCTCTATTAGAAGACCTGCATCTTCCTCTTGAATTCTGAAAGTTTCTTTTCCCTCTACCTCATTGATAGTAATTTCCACTATTATTGAATCTTCTTTGAAAGTTGGATTGAGTGATAGCATTCATCGAGGGATTTGAGCCTTCAGTGTTGACAAAATGATGTCCAATATTTTCAAACCTGGTTTCATAGCTTAGGAGCATAGCATAAACTTCTCTAAGTTTACATGGTTCTATCTTTGAGGTGGCTACAATAATAATAGGATTAAATTCACTTCCTAGTCTAGCAAGAACTTTCATTACTTGATCATCATTTGAGATTGGTTGACCAACCGATGCTAGCAAATCACAGCAAGACTTTACCTTGTTCAGATAGTCTCTCATAGGTAAATAGCCTTTTTTTGATAGATGAGAGTTAAAGCTTGTACTACATCTTCCTTGCTACAGATTTAGATGATAAACTTATCTCTAGGGCTTCCCAAATTTGAAAAGATGATTCTAGACTAACCATCATCACTAAAAGATTCTCAGATAGAGAGGATAGAAGCCATGAGGCAATGAGCTAATCTTGCCTTGTCTAGCTTAGAAAATATGGATTAATCTCTTTTTCTCTTGTTTATGTGTTCTCTTTGAACTTTACTGGAGCCTTGTTGGTATAGGAAATAAAATGCTCGAGTCCATACCCTCTGACAGTAGTGAGTACTTGGTGTTTCCAAAAAAAGGTAGTTTGAATCATTTAATTTGAGAGAAATAAGCTGATTTTTAGGTTGAACCACAGCTCTTGCACTATTTAAGGATGTTAAAGGAATCTTGGAGGTAATGGACTCATTAGTACTTATTGTGAGCTATAAAAGAAAAGAAAAATATAGAAAAAGAAAGAGGAGATATAAGATTCAGGTCAAATACTTTTTTGAGTGTTTTAGGAAGTATGGCGTTCATAGTTCAAATTTATTTTTTAAACAACCTACCAGCTAAATATATATTCAAAAAAACAAAATATACACATGAAATGGAACCTCTCGTCAAAGGTTAAATCATGCCGCTCATTTTTGCAATTCAACCTTCTTCGAGACGAGAGAGAAAGAACTGGAATAGGTGCCGTTTATCTCTATGATTCAACCTTCTATGAGAGAGGAAGATCTTGCACTATTCATCCACAACTCCCACTTTACAACACCACTTAAAAAATCTTCCTTTGATGGTATCCAACGACCCAATCAAGGCAGGCGACTTTGGACCCAACATTGGGACGTAGAGGGATTGTTGATGTCACGACATCAAACAAAACTCCTTCAAGAACTGTCGTGAATTAGAATGGAACAAAAATATGAATGAGGAGAGACGCCGCGACCTACGGCCAGGTATGGAAATTGACTGGATCGATGCGAGTAATTACAGGTAGCTATTTTATTTAATTCTCGATGATGGAAATTTGCGAGCTTATTAATTTAGCTTCAATTAAAAAGCATAGAAACAGAGAGACATGGGCTAAGAGAGAAAATAAATAGGCAGTGGTCGATAGGTATGCTCTGATAGCATGAAAGAATTTGAGAACAAATGAAAAGCTAGACATTGCTATATTTAGCTTATGCATTTTTAATGGTTGAAAGACAAATGAACTTACATACATATATATAGAGTATATACAAGAGGCTAGCAATCAAAAGGTTAAAAGGGAATGATAATTCATTTATAGCAAAGCCTGCATTGGCATATGCAAGGTATCATGGTTAAAGGGAATGACAACAAGGCTACACATTGGCATATGCAGGGTATCACTACAGTTGGTCCATGGAATTTTCGGCATAATCCTTAACAAACATCTGATAGAGCTTTAAAAAATGCATTTGAGAAGTTTGGAAAGCTTGTCAAGACCAAGGTAGCTAGTGATTTTCTTTGCATTTTTTTCTACCCTTTATGTATTTCATCTTCTCCAATAGATTGTGGCAATTTTCCTCCCTCAGCTAATTGCTGATGTCTTTCTTTCTTTTGCAATCACTCGATGAAATTGATTGTATTGAAATACTCGGCAGTTGGGTTTGATGACCATAATGACCTACAATGTTTAGTCTCTCACAAGAGAAATGATCTCCTTTGATCAAAACTTGTTTTGGTATAATAATGAATGAGAAAATAAGTTTGGTTTGAATGAGACTGAGGTAGTGATTGCACAGCTTTGTCAAATGTGATATATGTTGACGTTTATGATGTACCTCTTGGTATAATTCTTGATATAAGTAGTGTTTGATAAGGTCTCTAGATGCTATTGTGGATTTGGGTTTGTCATTTTCAATGATAAGCATGCAATGGAAGATGCAATTGAAGCAATGAATGGGATGGATTTAGATGGAGGTACAATCATTGTAGACCAGGCTCAACCTCACCAAGGTTCTGGTAGGGATTATGATCATGATCGCAATCGTGAACATGGTCGTGGTTGTGATTATGTTATTGGCTGTGATTGTGATATTACCCATGGATCCAGTGAAAAAGACTACTTTGACTATGGAAAACCTGGACATTTTGCTATGCAGTGTCCTAGTGGAGGTTTAAGAGGGGGTCACGGGTATAGTGATAAAGATAGTAAGTATGGTAGAAGCGGTGGTGATGGTGGCTGGCATTATGGTCTATTGAAAATCAACACCAATATAATAAATAAAGTGGTAGGAAAATAAATGGAATGGTTGAAGGATGTAGAGAAATAAATGGAGTGGTTGAAGGATGCATAACAACAGGGTGGTCAAGGATGAATAACAGTGGTCAAGCGTTGCGTGTAGCAGGTATGTGTAGATAATATTTCGTGTGGGTTAGAATTATTCCTTAGTTTTATATTTGTGGTATGAGATTGTACGCGTAGGACTATAAATATCCTACCTTGCATTTGGTTTAATTATTCCATAAAAATAAATAAGTCTTTGTATTCTTAGTTCGAGTAGTCGAGCTTTTCTTTTAGTGTTTGTATTTCTCTTCAATTTGTGAGTTGCCTTTAAAAGGTGTTATAGTGAATATGATACAAGTAGTTTGTTTACTTGTTTGGATCTAATATTAGTAAATTTAGAGTTGTGTATTCTAAATTTTACTCAACATGGTCCTCACCTAGATGGAGACCAATTTGATGGGCAGAGTAGGGATTAGTGGTAGTCCTGGAGCTTATCAATACAATCATGATTGTTTTGGTCCATATAATCATTGGGTTAGTTGATGTTTTCATTGATTTCTTCATATAATGGTACGCAACATAAGCTCCACTCTTCTGAGCTAAATATATACTCTGTATTCTTTAATGATGTTCATGTTTACTAGATAACTAATGGATTTATGTTTTATGCCATTTTAGCTAAGGATCCAGAAGTGCTTCTAGGTCCTCTTGCAATGGAATTGCAACATTATATGGAGTTAGAGGACATCGTACACATGGTTATTAAGATTGAGAGTCAACTCCAAAGGGGAGGTAGTACATGTGTGAGCCATAGCCAAAGTACTTCCATTTGGAAGTCAAACCATTAGAAGCAAGATGGAAAGCTTTCCACTCCAAAGCCAAAATAGAGGCAAAAGCAAGCAGTGGCTAGCTAAGGAACTCAAGGAAAATCAGATTCATCCATGACTTAGAATCTTGATATTAAATATTTTAAATGTCAAGGAAGGGGTCACAAAGCCAATCAATGTAAAAACAAAAGAGTTATAATGATGAAAGAGGATGGAGAGATCAAAACTAACAATGAATCGGACAACATTTCTATGCCACCATTAGAGGACAATAATGATAAGGAGTACGTTTCCCAGGGTGAATTATTGGTGGCAATGAGGGTTTTGAGTTTGAAATCCAAAGAAGATGATGAAATGCAGGGGGAAACCATATTTCATACTAGATGACATGTCCAAAGCAAGGTATGTTGTGTGATTATTGATGGAGGAAGCTGTACTAATGTTTCTAGCACTACCATGGTGGAGAAGTTAACCATGCCAACAATTAAACATCATATACCTTATAAATTGCAATGGTTAAATGATAGTGGAGAGGTAATGGTTCATAAACAAGTGTTAGTCAGTTTTTGCATTAGGAAGTATGAAGATGAAGTGTTGTGTGATGTGGCTCCCATGTAAGCAAGGCACTTGTTTTTAGGAAGAATGGAAATTTGTTAGGCGAGTCAAGCATGATGGCTTCACCAAAAAGTATTCATTTTTTAACAATCAAAGATAAATTACTCTTATACCTTTGACACCAAAACAAGTTTATGAGGATCAAGTGAGTTTGCAAAAGGGGAGTGAAAAAAAATAAAAATAGTGACAAAGAGAGTGGTAAAAAGAAATTGAGAGAAAATCAAAAAGAAAAAGAAAGATAGATTGAAAAAAGTTGAAAAAAAGAAGAGAGAAAAACAAATGTCTATGCAAAAGCGAGTGCAATCAAGAGAGAAATATTCCTTAATCAGCCAATGATTGTACTTCTATACAAAGAGCTATTTTTGAATAATAACCAACTTGATGATGCTTTTCCTAGTTCAATTGTTTCTATCTTGCAAGAATTTGAGGATGTCTTTCCTGAGGAAATTCCTAATGGATTACCTCCTATCCGAGGGATTGAACACCAAATTGATTTTGTACATGGTGCTACCACTCCAAAATGACCTGCATATAGGATTTATTCTGAGGAGATGAAGGAAATACAATGGTAGGTTAGTTAGTTGATGAAAAAGGGGTACGTGAGAGAAAGCATGAGTCCATGTGTTGTTCCAGTAATTTTGGTTCCTATGAAGGATGGGATATGAAGGATGTGCATACATTTCTGAGCAATCAACAGTATCATCATCTGATTCCTCTCTTAGATAATATGTTAGATGAGTTGCATCGTTCTTATGTCTTTTCTAAAATTGATCTGAAAAGTAGATATCACCAAATTAGAATGAAAGAAGGTGATGAATAGAAAACTATATCTAAGACAATATATGGTTAGTCTTTCCTTTTGGTTTAAATAATGCTCCTAGTACTTTCATAAGATTAATGAACCATGTTCCAGTAATTTTATTTGAAAATTTGTAGTTGTCTATTTTGATAATACTCTCATTTATAGCAAAAATTTGGAAGATCATTTGATGCATTTACAATCTATTCTTGAAGTGCTTAGGAAAGAGAAACTATTTTCTAACTTAAAGAAATGCACATTTTGCACTAATAAGATTGTGTTTCTAGGTTTTGTTGTGAATCAAAAAGGAGTACAAGTTGATGACAAAAAGATTCTTGTAATCTAGGAGAGGCCAAGCCCAACAATTGTAAGTAATATTTGAAGTTTTCATGGACTTGCTAGCTTTTATCGGCAATTTATGAGAGACTTTAGTAGCATAGCCACATCGATAACCAAAGTCATCAAAAATAATGTTGGGTTCAAATAGGGAAAAAGAGCAAGAAAAGGCATTCCAGTTGCTTGAGAAAAAATTGACTCATGCTCCTTTATTTTCATTACCTAACTTTGCAAAAATTTCAAAAATGAATGTGATTCGTTAGGTATATTTATTGGCACTATTCTTATTCAATAAGGATGACCAATTCATACTTTAGTGAGAAACTAAGTAGGGTTGCCTTAAAGTATCCCACTTATGACAAGGAGTTTTATGCATTGGTTCGAGCCTTGGAAATGTGTCAACACTATCTTTGGCCTAAGGAGTTTATGCACATTGATTATGAGTCATTGAAACATTTGAAGGGAAACAAAATTTGAACAAGATACATGCACGTTGGGTGGAGTTCATAGAAACATTTCCCTATATCATCTGATACAAGCAAGGTAAGGAGAATGTGGTTGTCGATGCACTCTCTCGCAGGTACATACTTCTTTCTACTCTTCATGCAAAATTAAATATTAAAGAGTTATATCCTTTAGACCAAGATTTTAGTGAAGAGTATGCATCATGTGAAAATGTAGCTAATGGAAAGTTCCTTAGGCTTGATGGGTTGTTGTTTAGAGAAAATAAACTATGCATTCCAAATTGTTCAATTCAGGATTTGTTAGTGAGGGAGTCTCATGGTGGACTAATGGGTCATTTTGTGGTAGTTAAAACTTTAGATGTTTTGCAAGAGAACTTTTATTGGCCACATATGAAAAGAGATGTTGAGAAACTTTTTGATATGTATCCATTTCTAGTGTACCTTGGACTGATATTTCAATGGATTTTGTGTTAGGTTTGCCTAGGACTAAATGTGGTATGGATAATATGTTTATGGTTGTTGATATCTAAGATGGCACACTTTTTCCATGTCACAAAATAAATTATGCTTCTAATGTTGCTTATTTTTTCTTTAGAGAGATTATGAGGTTACATGGGATGCCTAGAACAATTGTTTCAGATAGAGATTCCAAGCTCTTGGGTTACTTTTGGAAGACCTTGTGGTATAAGTTAGGAGCTAAGTTGTTTTTTTCTACTACTTGTCACTCGTAAACTGATAGTCAAACCGAAGTAGGGAATAAGGCCTTGTCTACATTGTTAAGGGCAATCATAAAAAAGAACATCAAAACATAGGAAGATTGTTTACCACATTATGAGTTTGCATATAATCAAAAGGTTTATTCTGCTACTAAATTTTCACCTTTTGAAATTGGTTATGGTTTTAATCCTTTAACTCCATTGGATTTATCACCACTACCTATTATTGAGCATGTTAATTTAGATGGAAAAAAGAAAGAAGATTTTGTTAAGTAGATTCATGAGAAAGCAAGGCTCAACATTGAGAGGAGGACTGAACAATATGCCAAACAAGTCAACAAAGGGCATCATAAATTGATGTTTGAGCCTAGAGATTGGGTATAGGTGCACATGAGAAAAGAACATTTTCTAGAAAAAAAAAATAAAAGTTGCTACCATGAGGATATGGTCAATTTCAAGTCATCCAAATGATCAATAACAATACCTACAAGCTAGACTTCCCTGGCAAGTATATTGTTTGTGTTACTTTCAATGTTTCTATATGATTCCTTTTGATATAGGAGAAGATTTGAGTATAAATTCTTTTCAAGAGAAGTGGAATGATGGAAAAATGGCTACCACATAGAGTGTGGACCCGCTTGAAATATCATTTGGTCTAATTACAAGAGCATGAGCAAAGAAATTTAAGGATTCTTTGAATGAGGTGATGCAAGAAATCTGGTTTTGATGAAAGATGTTTCAACATGTTGCAAATTCTAGAATAATCCAACAAGGAAATTTGAAATAATTTGTGGATTAAATTTGAATAATATGTGGGATTGTTTTTAATTTTTAGATCACAAAAACAAGGTATGTGCCATTTAGTTTAGTTTCCTTCTTCTAATCTTGGGAGTTTGATTTGGAGAGAAAGAAATCTGGTTGTATTCTTTACCATTTTGGGCATGTAGTTTAAGGGGGAAAGAACCTAGATATTTCCTATAGTTTATGTTTCTTTTTTTTTTGTTTTTGGTAGTTTCCCTTTCATATATAGGTGTGTAAGGCATGTAATAGTCTATAAAGAGGACTTTTCAATTCAATAAAATTAAGAATATTTCATATCAAAATTGTGAGTAAAATTTCTCTTTGGTTCTTTGAATAACTTTTTGAACCTATCAGATTTGTTTGTGACATTCATACCTCGATCTATCAATCAAGTCTCCATACCAAAATGATACGAGCCATGCCAACTTGTGATGAAACATGTAGCAAAAATTAGTTCCTAGGATTGTTCTACTACAGATTGGGATGGAAACCACAATCCAACACATATAAAGAGATGTGAACCTTGGTATGAGAAAGATACCATAATCAAGGAATGGAGACTTGATTGATAAGTCGTGGTATAAATATTACATACAAATTTGATAAGTTAAAAATGTTATTGAAAGAACCAAAGAGAATTTTTACTCTCACAATTTTGATATGAAATATTATAATTTTTATTGAATTGAAAATCCATCTTTATAGGCTATTACTAGCCTTACACACCTATAAAATAAAGGGAAACTACCAAAAATAGAAAAAGGAAACATAAACTAATGGAAATGTCTAGATTCTTCCCTCCATAAGCTACACGCCCAAAATGTCAAAGAATACAACTACATTTTTCTCTCTCCAAATCACACACCCAAGATTAGAAAAAAGAAACTAAATAAATGGAACATGCCTTTTTTGTGTGATCTACAAATTAAAAACAATCCCACATATTATTCAAATTTATTCCACTAATTATTTCGAATTAGGTGAAAACATAGTAACAGATTAGGTAAAATAAATTTCCTTTAAGTTTTATTCCAATTAAAAAGATCTTTGAACAATATCTTTATTTTCTTTTGTGCATTTTCTGTAAATTTATTTATTTTAAATTCCAATTACAACAATCTTACTCATTTCTCTAGATAAAATTAAGATTAGTATAATTTTGGTATTTGTCAAAAAACAAGTTACCAATCCCTGAGGACGATACTCTTTCTATCACTTTATTATAAAACTATGATATTGTGCGCTTGTAGTTTTGTACCGATTAGTACCACTTGGTCCAATTATAAGAGCATGGGCAAAAATATTTAAGGATGTTTTGAATGGGCTGATGTAAGAAGTTCGGGCTCAAGCCAATTCATGTAAACTTATGGAAGAAGATCCACATGTTCATAAAAGATGTGTCAACATGCTGCAAATTCTAGAATAATCTAGCAAGAAAATTTGAAATAATTGGTGGATTAAATTTGAATAATATGTGGGATTGTTTTTAATTTGTAGATCAGAGAAATAAGGTATGTGCCAATTAGTTTAGTTTCATTTTTCTAATCTTGGGCGTGTGATTTGGAGAAAAAGAAATATGGTTGTCTTCTTTACCATTTTAGCCAAATAGATTAAGGGGGAAGAACCTAGACATTTCCTTTAGTTTATATTTTCTTTTTTATATTTTTGGTAGTTACCCTTTCTAATATGGGCATGTAAGGCTTTTAATAGCCAATAAATAGGCCTTTTCAATTCAATAAAAATTAGAATATTTCATATCAAAATTGTGAGAGTAAAATTTCTATTTGGTTCTCTGAAGAACCTTTTAAACTTATCAAATTTTTCTATGGCTTTTATACCTCAACTTATCAATTAAGTCTCCATTTCTTGATTGTGACGTTTTTCTCATACCAAGGTTCACATCTCTTTATAGGTGTTTGGTTATGGTTTTCATCCAAATCTGTAGTAAACGATCCTAGGAACTAATTTTTGTTATAGGTTTCATCACAATTTGGCATGGCTCATATCATTTAATGATGGAAATATGGCTACCAAATGGACTGCGGACCTGCTTGAAGTACCGCTTGGTCCAATTTTAAAAGCATGAGCAAAGATATTCAAGAATTTTTTGAATAAGTTGATGTAAGAAATTTGGGCTTATGCCAATTTGTTTATGCTTATGGAAGAAGGCTCAAATGTTCATAAAAGATGTGTCAACATGTTTTAAGTTCTTGAATAATTCACCAAGAAAATTCAAGATAATTGGTAGATTAAATTTGAATAATATGTGGGATATTTTTTAAATTGTACATCTCAAAAATAAGGCATATGCCATTTAGTTTAGTTTCCTTTTCCTAATCTTCGGCATGTGATTTGGAGAGAAAGAAATCCGGTTGTATTATTTAACATTTTGGGTGTGTAGCTTAAAGGGGAAGAACCTAGACATTTACTTTAGTTTATGTTTTCTTTTACTATTTTTGGTAGTTTCCCTTTCTTATATGGGCATGTAAGGAATGTAATAACATATAAAGAGGCCTTTTCAATTCAATAAAAATTAGAATATTTCATATTAAAATTGTGAGAGTAAAATTTTCCTTATGTTTCTTTGAAGAACTATTGAACTTATTATATTTATCTATGCTATTCCTTAATTAGGACATATTCCTTATATGAAGGTTCATATCTCTTTATAGGTGTTGGGTTGCGGTTTCCATCCAAATCTGTAGTAGAACGGTCCTTGGAACAAATTTTTGTAACTGGTTTTGTCACAAGTTGGTGTGGTTATATCATTTTGGTATCAGAGCCAAGGTTCTAGTCTCAAGTTTTCCTATCCTTATTGCATTTTTTCTTTGTGTGTTTATCTCAATCCTAGCTTTCTTCTTCATTCAAGTTCATCAAAAAAAGAAAAACCCACATCTTTCAATTTTTTTTCATTCCGTTTCTATTCCTAGTCTAATTCTATAAGCTTGTTCTATTTCAACTTCCTGTCATCTTTATAATTTGATTCTTCTATTTGGTGTTTTATGTTCCTTATTGTTTCATTATAATAAAAAAAGTCAAGAAAACAAGGGGACTCGATTAAAAAAGAAAGAGTCTAGAATCACTTTTTAAATGTTTTTTCTTTATTTTATGATATTCTTATTCTAGATAGCCTAAATATGAACTTACTTAAAATTTTAGGATCCAAATCTGATTGGTCAAGTTTGGGTGTGGATTGTTGCATAAAATCTTATTCTTGTTTGATTAGTTTGATAAGAAATTTTGAGAAATTACGAGCAGAAAAAGGCAAGAGTGGTAAGCATAAATAAGGGTACAAGCCTATTTAAACTTTGAGTGATACTTCAATTTTGAGTGAAACACTTGAAGGAGTGAAGTCAGAATTCTTTCTTAATATTATTACTACTAACATTTTTTTTTGCAGCAAATATATCTAAAGAAACTTCTTCAGAAGATGTATATGGCAAGGTTGACATGAAGTTTATGATAGAGGCATTAACAAGAGAGATGGGGAGGTTTATTAGGGTAGAGATAGAACCCATTCAAGAGAGGTTAGATCGGGTAGAAAACATATAAGGTGAAAGAATTCAACCAAGGGGAGTTAGGATAAAGGAGAATAAGTTTGAAGAGTTTAAAAAAGAAGATGATGAGGAATCAATTGATTATGCTATAAGGAGATATGTTGGTAGATTTAGGATTGTGAGGAATCAAGAAGATAATAATTTGGGTAGTATTAAGATGAAGATTCCAATGTTTCAAGGGAAGATTTATTTAGAAGCATATCTAGAGTGGGAGAAGTAAGTGGAGTCAGTATTCAACTGCCACCATTATTCTGAGCTAAAGAAGTTAAAACTAGTTACCATTGAATTTTTTCATTATGCTATTATGATGGGATCAATTGGTGTTGAACAAGCAGAAAAATAGTGAGCCTCCAATAGAGACATAGGAGGAGATGGAATTGACAATGATCTGAGAAAACATTGAAGAAGATGGAGAGGCTACTATGGCATGGTTTCTGGATGGTTTGAATAGAGAAATCCAAAATGCAGTGGAATTGCCACCTTATGTGGAGTTGGAGGACATGGTACATAGCCAAAGTACATCTACTTGGAAGTCAAACCAATGGAAGTAAGATGAAAAGCTTTCCCCTCCAAAGCCAAAATCGGAGCAAAAGCAAGCGGTAGCTAGCCAAGGAACTCAAGATAAATAAAATTCATCCATTACTCGAAATCGTGTTATTAAATGTTTTAAATGTCAAGGCAGAGGTCACATAGCCAATCAATGCCAGAACAAAAGGGTTACGGTGATGAAAGATTATGGAGAGTTCAAATTTGACAATGAATTGGACAATGATTCTATGCCACCATTGGAGGACGCTGATGATGAGGAGTATGCTATAGAAGATGAATTATTGGTGGCAAGGAGGGGTTTAATTTTACAATCCAAAATAATATGAAGAATTGTTTTTATTTTGTAGATCACACAAATAAAATATGTGCCATTTAGTTTCGTTTCCTTTTTCTAATCTTGGGCATGTGATTAGGAGAGAGAAATTTGGTTGTATTCTTTTCCATTTTTGGGGTGTAGATTAAGAGGGAAGAACCTAGACATTTCCTTTAGTTTTTGTTTCCTTTTTCTATTTGTGGTAGTTTTCCTTTCTTATATTGGCATGTAAGTATGTAATACCCTATAAATAGCCTTTTCAATTCAGTAAAACTTAGAATATTTCATATCAAAATTGTGAGAGTAAAATTTCTCTTTGGTTCTTTGAAGAAGTTTTTGAACTTATCAAATTTTTCTATGGCCTTTATACCTCGATCCTCATACCAAGGTTCACATCTCTTAATAGGTGTTAGGTTGTAGTTTCCATCCAAATCTCTAGTAGAATGGTCTTAGGAACTAATTTTTATTACAGGTTTCACCACTAGTTGGCGTGGTTTGTATCATTTTGGTATAAGCAAAGGGGAACTGATCAACCAATTCTACCAAAAGCTTAAGCTATTAGTATAGGCATCACAATTCCCTTAAACCCTGAACCAGAATGAACCTTCCTTGGGCTCCATTTGGAACAACCTAGAAGGACCCTTATCCTCTCCAACACAAGCCTAAGATACAAAATGAGAGATCACATCATTCCCTCCTTCAGAAATGTGGTTCATCCTTGAACCTTCACCAAGCAGAATCTGAACCCTTGACCAAGCTCTGATACCAAAAGCTTATGTTGTTAGTAGGGGCACCATAATTATTTTTAACCCATAACCATAACGAACCTTGTTTAGGTTCAATTTGGAACCACTTGAAAGAACCCTCCTCCTGGCTAACCTAGACCCAAGGTATTAAATGATGGATCACATTAGCTACTTTTGTAGAAATTTGTTGTTCATTTGTTGGTTTCCATTTATCTCTTATTGTGGTCATTACTTGATTTGGTAATGACTAGTTCACAAGATAACTCATTCTATATATTAATGGGCTTCAACAAGACTTGATAAAATCATAATATAGTGGTATTAGAGCTCAAGGTTTTGACTTTGGGTTGGTTTGTGTATGGTTAAATTTCATGGTTTGTTGTTGGTAAGAGTTTTGTGAAGATTGTTGGAAATTTCTTTAGAGAAGATTTTGGGGTAATCAATTATGAGTAAAGTTGAGATTGGAGAAATGGCATGGTTTCGTTGATTTATACATATGAAAGCCAAAGATGAAGATCATATTGGTTCAATAACAACTAGTGCAAGCATTAGAAAATGATCAGGAGTTTCTAGATGGGTTCACCAATTTTCAAAAGAAGGAATTCGAAGAGTCTGCTTATGCCTCAATTTATTTACACTTGTATGATGATGTGATTCATGAGGTGCACGGTGAGGTGACTGCAAAGGGTATATGAAAGAAGTTGGAAGAGATATACATGCAAAAGATGATATCTTAGAGGGTCCATTTGAAAAAATAATTGTTTAGGTTTCGAATGGATATATCAAATGGCTTGGAGCCTAACTTGGCAAAGTTTATAAGAATCTTCAATGACTTTTCAAACATTAGAGACGGTTTTAGTGATGAGCATCTCACCCATTTTCTATTACACAACCTATTAGAGTAGTATCGTGAAGTGAAAATGGGGTTCAAGTATGGAAGAGATAAGAACTCTTTGGAGCAAGTGGTGTTTCACTTGAAAGCATAAGAATTAGAGTTGAAGATAAAAGATCTACATCTCGATGGTAGTGGTATAAGTGGTGTCTTATTTACCCATTGTCAAAGAGGTGATAGCAGTGAAGAGTTGAATGATAATATTCACTCTCAGTCTTAGTCGCTAGGAGCAAAGAGGAATGTGAGGTGTTATCATTGTCAAAAAATGGTCACATTAGAAGAGGTTGCCTAGAAAGGGTAGGACATAAGATACAAGCATCAAGTAGTGGAAGAACATTAGTGGTGGATGAGGAGACAAGTTGTGAATATGCTAAAGCACTTGCAATTTTGATGAATGGTGAAAACTATGGAAGATAAGTTTCAGACTTAGGATGGACATACCATTTTACACCTTATAGGAGTTGGTTTGATGAGTACAAATCACTAAAAGGTGGTGTTTGGGCATAAGGAATGACCTGCTACCTGACTTTTGTAGAGCCCGAGCCTTAAGACATTTTCCCGAGCCTTAAGACATCTGCCCAAGCCTTGAGACATTTTCTCGAGCCTTGATACATCTGCCTAAGCCATAGGGTGGTCGACCTCAAGCTTTATATATATTTTGCTTTACCCTTATACCACTTTGATACATTGTGACTTATATGCCCTATGTAACTGACACCTGTACATGTAAAACTCTATATATATATATATATATGGACTCTCTAAGAGATCCACATATTCCATCAATTTCTTTGAACTTTCTCTACTTTCTCTCTCTATAAATCGGACCAATTCCCAACATATTGGGGCCTACCATGGGGATCATATTATAAGGTCAAGTTTAGCTTTTGACTCCATATTTTCAAGGATTCACCCCAAATTATAAGAGAGATTTAAGATACTAAACACTTGATCCACTTGCTTTTTAACCCCATAATCACGATCACCTATTCCTTATCACTATGGTAGAGACGCATGCTAAAGGTAGATTGAGACTAGAAAATAAGGAAGCAATGGTATTATTGGACAACACTTTATCGACCCATGATAAGGCTAGAATGGAGAAAAACACCCATCAAGAGTTAGCTAGTCAACTTCTCGAGTTAAGAAGAGATCTAGAGGAATCTAGGCTAGAAAATAGGACCTTCCAATCACATTCTGGCCTGATTGCACCTGGGGTCGACCCACCAACTTGGTTAGGGGAATTGGGCCAAATCATGTTATGCCTGAGCCTACCTAGGGTGAAAACATAACTAAGGACGACCGTCCTCCTAGCTCGATAGGATTGAGTAAAGAATAGTTGTTGTAAGAGCAACAAAGCTAGGAGGCACAGTTTCAGGCACTAGAGAAAGCTAATAGAAAGCAAGACCAAGCCCTGAAAAGGGCCAACAAAAGGCAAGAAAAGGGTAAAGCATTCTATGATGTGGATAAGGACTATGAGCAACTATATGTCTCCCTCTTTTTGGATGAAATAGAGCATGACAAGCCACCACCCAAGTTCATTGCTCTTAGGTGCGCAGATTATGAAGGGACCAAAGATCTGGTAACTCATGTGCAACACTTCAAGATGGTTATAGCCCTTATGATCCTCACTTAGGGCAAGAGAGAGGCCATAATGTGTAAGTTGTTTGTTTCCACCTATGTGATGGTGCACAGAAGTGGTTCAATAACTTAGCACCTCATACCATAAACTCCTTATAGTTTTCCATGTTGTTTATCACCAATTATGCTTGCAACAAGCCATTCGGGAAAGAGTTGCACCACCTCTTCTCAATCACCCAGGAAAGTGGTGAATCTACTGAAGTATTTATGATAAGATTCAGAGAAGGAAGGCTAGAGATATCAGACAGCCTGAACTCTACTATGATAGAGGCCTTCAAGCAAGGTCTCCTAAAGGATTATGATTTTTTTGCAGAATTGACCAAGATTGTCCCACAAAATTTGTAGGAAGCTTATGGAGAGGCTAGAAAAAATTTCAATATGAAAAGAGAACTAGGTTTGGTTAAAAGCAGTAAGGAAGTTATGGAGCCTACATTAGAAAAAGAGAAAAGAAGGATGAGCTCGAATAGGGAAAACCAAGACAACAAGATCAACAAAAACAAGCGCTTCATACTAAATCATAGAGGAAGTAACCAATGGTATGGGAATAGGGGGCCTTAGAGGATTTCACTATCTCCCTACAGAGACCCACCCATAAGAGTAATTCTGGCTCAGGTAGTGTTGAGAATGGAAGATGAGCCTAATGTCAGATGGCTATAAAAAATGAAGGCTTCCCTTAGAGACATATCTAAGTGGTGTGATTTTCACAAAGATGTAGGCCATGAGATGAGAGACTATAGGAATTTGAAAAAATAAATAAAGAATCTATTGGAGAGAGGATACTTAGAAGACCTCATAGGAAGCAACAACGAAGGAGGAAGGTGATAGCCTAAATGTGAAACTTCAAAGCTACCTGCTCTAACAGGTAGTGGGATAGACCCCTATAACAAACCCAATATCAGGACTATCCATACCTACATGAAATTCTCAAGCTCAATGGAACCTCTAACAACTCCCATAAAAGGTACGCTAGTGACTTGTGCAACTCTCTGCATGTTTACAACCTAGAAAAAGTGAGGCCTTATGTTGAAATCATCTTCATTGAGATGGATGAGGCCTCATCTTCCCATAAGGACCCCTTGGTAATCACTTTAAGAATAGGATTTTGAGTTGTTTTTCAGATCATGATTGACACTAAGAGCTTAGTCAACCTTCTTTTTCTATCGAAAATAGGCATAAAAGAATACGACATTGCAAGAAGAGAGCTACCCCTGGTGGGATTCAATAATAGCACTGCCTATGCAATTGGAATTGTGGTACTACCTATCATGTCTAAGGGATCTATAGTGATGACCAATTTCGTGATAATTGATGTCCTAGCTCACTACAATGCCATCTTGGGTAGGCCATAGATACATAAGATGAAGTTTCTTGCACCTTCCACCAAGTCATCAAATTCCCAACTAAGGATAGCATAAAAGAGATAAGAAGAGACTAGAAAAAGGCCAGAAGTTGTTATAGCATCACTATGAAAGAGGCCACTCCTGAGTAGCAACCATAAGATGGGCCTATTCAAAAAAGGCCCAGAGGTAGATGTCTACCACAATCTATCAATTCAAATGAGATGCTAGATCTACCTATTAGAGACAAGAAGAACCTTATACTTCTAATGTACCTTGTTTTTACTATCTTTATGTACCATACCTATATATATATAATCGTTCCCTTTCAATATTACGTGCTTGTCCTCAGAGACGGTAGAATTCTCTTCCTTATAGAGAGTTGATCACCTTAAGCTTAGAGAAGGTGGAATGCTCTCCCTTAGAGAGTTGATCACCTCAAGCGTAGAGAAAGTAGAATGTTCTCCTTCAAAGAGAGTTGATCTACTCATCCTCATGGAAGGTAGAGCATTCTTCCTCAAAAAGAGTTGATCACCTCATCATTAGAGAAGGTAGAATGATCTTCCACAAAGAATGTTGATCACCTTGAGCTTAGACTAGGTCGAACACTCTATCTAAAAGAGAGTTGATCACCTCATCCTCAAAGAAGGTAAAACGCTCTCCCTCATAGAGTTGATCACCTCAAGCTCAGAAAAGGTAGATCACTCTCCCTCAAAGAGAGTTGATTACCTCAAGCTCAGGCCAGGTAGAGCACTTTCCTTCGAAGATAGTTGATCACCTCATCCTCAAAGAATGTAGAATGCTCTCCCTAAAAGAGAGTTGATCACCTCAAGTGCAAAATCGATAGAACGCCCTCCCTCAAGGATAGTTGATCACCTCATTCTCAGAGAAGATAGAGAGTTCTCCCTAAAAGAGATATGATCACCTTGTCCTTAGAGAAGGTAGAATGCTCTCCCTCAAAGAGAGTTGATCAAATCAAGCTTAGACTAAGTAGAAAGCTCTCCCTCAAAGAAAGTTGATCACCTTGTCCTAAGATAAGGTAGAACACTCTCCTTCAGAGAGTTGATCACCTCAAGCTTAGAAAAGGTATAGCGTTGTCCCTTAAAGAGAGTTGATCATCTTGAGCTTAGACCAGGTAATGTGATTTCTTCATAAATTCTATCATTTGATTCCTTTCATGAGATCAATGTTATGCATACTCGAGCATTTTCTTGTTTAATTTTTTACAAACCTTTTAGCTTATTTCTTTACATAGCTTCTATTCCCATATATCTTTATTGAGTGTTTGAACATATAGAATCGGTGTGATATTAAAAGTATGTTTTGTGAGGATTATAGTCAAACCAAATTCGAATTCTAAATACTAGGACTAGGTGAGTCAAAATTGATATACTTTTGTATTGGGATATCAATTTATGATTTGTACTTATTTGAATAATAATACGTGAACCTTTAGGATATTAAATTAACTTGTGCTAGTGATTTTGATTATGAATTGAAAATAAACTAAAGTATGAGAAGTTTTGTTTACTTTAATTTTTATTATAACTTTAGTTTTACTTTTTATTTTTTATTTGTAAATTTCATTTATTTATTTTTTATTCTTTTTACTTTTTAGTTTTTTCATTTTAGGATGTTCATTAGAATTATCACTAAAAGCCATCACTAGAATTAAACTCGTCCACTATGGTAACAAAGGCATTTAAAGGCTTGTTGTATACATTAAATATAACAGTCTCAATATATGAAAATGATTTAGGTTATTTTAGTTTAGTTTAGTTTATTTTTTATTTTTAGTTTTTATACTTTTTTTCTTATTATAGACTAGCAAGAAGTTGGTTAAGGGTTATGATAAGTGCTTAAAAAGCACTCATATTTTGTGATTTTGATGTACTTAATTGAATAAATTGGTTTGATTGTAGCATGTTTTTATGATTATTTGTGCAAAACCATATTTTTAGAATCACAAATATGTTTTGTTATATTTTAGGTGTTTTAGCTTCAAAGGAGATAAATGTGCTACTTCTCTTTTGGAAGAAATGGCCTCAAACAACTATCAATGGCCAACTAAAAGATCTATGGTTAAGAAAGTTGTCGTGATTCATGAATTGGAGTCCTTTACTACCCTTTTAACTCAATTTGCTTCTCTATCTCATCATATTTCAGCCTTGACAACCCAAAGAATACCACAAAATGAAGAATATGTTGCAACCTCAAGTATGACAGTTCCAATGAATGAAGCAAGTCAAGAACATGTACAATACATCTACAATCTGAACTACAATTATTGTGGTAATCCTATGCAAAATTACAACCATCTAGAGCTTCGAAATCATGAGAACTTTTCTTACGAAAATACAAAGAACGTGTTGCAACATCCTCTAGGGTTTGATAGTCAACCAAGTGAGAAGGAGATGTCACTTGAGGATGTGATGGTTCTTTTTGTTGAGGAGACCAAAGCAAGGTTTAAAAAGAATGATTCACGATTGGATAACATTGAGACTCATTGTATAAATATGGAAGCCACTGTACAAAATCTTGAAGTGAAAATTGGGAAACTAGCCACGACCATCAATGCCTAACAAAGATGAACTTTTTCTAGCAATACAGAAGTGAATCCAAAGGAATGATGAAAGGCCATTACACTAAGGAATGGAAGAGAAATTGAGAGGTTACCTTTCTAAGGAAATTGTGTCCACTCTTACAGCTCCAAATAATGGCCAAAGCAATAATAAAGTAGAAGAATAGGAGATTGTTGATGATACACTAAGAGAGACTGATATGCCTCCATCAATTTCATTTCCTGAAAATCTTTCTACTTTCACTACTCCACTTCCTTATCCTTAACACTTTCAAAAAAAAATTAGATCAGCAATTTTCTAAGTTTTTTTTGGATATTTTTAAGAAAATTCACATAAATATTTCTTTTGTAGATGCCTTGGAACAAATGCAAAATTATTCCAAATTCCTTAAGGACATCATTTCCAAGAAGAGAAGGTTGGAGGAGTTCGAAACAGTGAAGCTTTTTGAAAAATGGAGTGCCATTCTTCAAAAGAAATTACCTCAAAACTAAAAGATCTAGGTAGTTTCACTTTGCCTTGCACTATTGGAAATTCATTTTTTGATAAATTTTTATGTGATCTTGATGCTAGCCTTAATCTTATGCCATTTTATTTTTAATGGAAATTGGGACTTGGAGAGATGAAACAAAAACAATTTCTTTGCAACTAGTAGACCAATCCATCAAGTATCCACATGGAATCATAAAAGATGTATTGCTAAAGGTGGATAAATTTATTTTTCCTACTAATTTTGTGGTGTTAGATATGGATGAAGACCAAGATGTCCCACTAATTCTTAGCCGACCATTCTTGGCTACAGGAAGGGCTTTAATGGATGTTCAAAAGGGGGAGTTAACATTGAGAGTGAACAAGGTAGAGGTTATGTTCAAATTCTACGAAGCCATGTGATTTCCAAAAGATCCTATCACTTGCTTTTTGGTAGATATCATTAAGTAATGTGAAGTAGGAGCCTTTCAAGAGGATTCCCTTATAGTCTTAAGTTATTAGATTCTCTTATCAAGCATGTATTTGAGTATTATGGAATTCACTATGACTCTAAAATTTGTGATTGAGGATGGTTTCGAGAATTTTTTTTCAAAATATGCTATTATGATAGGCAGAGTTTTATGGGTACTTTGATTTAAATCTTTATCCTTGAAAATAATTGAGCACAATGCCAATTTTTTCTCTACTCCATTTTGCCTATAAAGAGAAGGAATTGAATTAACTGGGTCAATAAAGTTCAATCTTGCTTTGCTCTAGAATCCGTTAATGGATCTTTGAGGTGAAATCTTAGTTGATACCAAATATTAGAGAAATGATCTAGGAAATTTTTTGTCACAACCAAAAAGCTTTCCCAATAGTCCTAATTATCATGCCATCATTGCATGGTGTATTTTCATAGTCAACCCCCTTGAGCCTTATTTTACATAAGCCTTTATTTGTTCTTTTAACTATATAAATCATTCCCATTCTAAGCCTAAAAAACCATGAATTTACCTGAAATTTTGAGAAAATACTTTGGTGGGAATTTGCATTTAAAGAGAAAGTTAGGTCAAATTAAATAATCCATAATATGTTTTCTCTATTTTATCAAAGTGTAAAAAAAATAAAGTGAAAGGTAAGAATTGAAAAGGGTTAAAGTGGTTGTAAATCAAAAAAGGCTATGAGTATAAAAAAGTACTCTACTTATTGAGTATAGCAACAATATTGTTATTAATATGAGCATATTGTCGAGAAAGAGCTATGGTGTGAATCCTATAGATATTGCTTTTATTATTCTTTCTACAAAGTATTTTCTCAATTTTCTTTGATTTTTCATATCCATTTCTTTCTTAGCCCTTACCCTGTGGCCTATCATTACAACCTCGATTAAAGATCTTTTGATCACTTATTTTGGTATTTGATTACATTAGTGGAAAGGATTTCTAAAAATTGGTTTATTTCAGTTGTTCTACTTTTATCTGAATTTGCTGGTAGTTTGGAGTTAAATTGACTATTTCACACATACACTCAAGGACTTAACTTTTGGTTGAAGTAAAAGCTTAACTCTTGCATAAAAATTTGCTGATTTTTTTGATTGATTTTGCTACTATCTTCGATGTAAAAAGAGTAAACTACTAGTTATAAAATCTAAATTCAAATCATGGCTTGATGAGTGATGGTAGTTCTCTATGGGGTCTAGTTGATATTATCTACAATTGTCCTTTATTTTATTTTTTTTTGTTTGAGGACAAACAAAGTTCTATTTAATCTAATTTTATTTATTTTTATTGATTTTAGACTTCATTATTATTATTAAAATTTTATTGTAGATTTGAAGAAAATGAAGATCCAAAATTTTAGAAGCATATCGTCTAAGGACTCTCAAATTTAAATGAAGATTTATTGATATCAAATTTAAATTATGATTTATTGAAATTAAATTTAAAAGAAGATTAATTAAAAAAAAGAAAAAAATGCTAAAAGAAAAGAACTCACACGGCTATATATACGAGGGTGTGGCACAAAACAGAAACAAAAAAAGCAGTGAAGTCGACATTGGGAGGTAGAAAAAGAAAGAAATAGAAAGCAGTGAAGAAAAAAAGAGAGACTAGTAGAAACAGACTAATGTTGGAGTAGATTCTTTTTGCGATTTATTTTTCTTTTAATTCTTCTCATAAAAATCATAGTGAATTCGTCTATGTTGAATTTAATTTTTAGAATAAACTAAATTTTCTTTATTCTAGGAAAAAGATGTAATTTAATTTCAAACTATGCTTGATTTTTCATGTTAATTAGAATTATTTATCTTCATATTTGTATGATTTATTCTGATTTTATTGCTTCTAATTAACCGGCCATTAATTAGATTGTTTTGGTCTTGTGATTTACTATCAAAAGAGGAAATTATAGGATAGATTTGGAATACTTCAACATAGGTAAATATAAAAATCGAAAGACTTGTATGAACCTGTATAGTATAAAAATCATTGGTTTTAATGTTTTCTTACTAATAAATTTTATATTCTTGTATAAATTGATGAGCAAGAATGTTTCCAATTAACTGTTGAAAGAAGCTTTTAGATGTTTTTTGAAGATTGCTAACAAATAGAGAGAATTAAATTAAATTAAATTAGCTAAATGAGTAAAACATAGTGAGGGATTAGGTGAAATCAATTTCCTAGAAGTCTTCTTCCCATTGATTTGATTTTCGAACATTTTATTTTTTGTTGCACATTTTCTTTAAATTTATTTTATTTTAAATTCCAATTACACAACCTTAGTGATTTCTCTAGATAAAATCAAGATTAGCAAAATTTTGGTATTTTTCAAAAGTAAGTTACCAATCCTCGAGTACAATACTATTCTCATCACTTTACTATAAAACTGTGATACTTTGCACTTGTAGTTTTGCATCGATCAGGTCTAACTTGTATTCTTATTTATCTTCAAATTACTCTTTTTATTTGTTGAATTCGTTGATTTTAGTTTACTAATCAAAGAATTAATTTTTAGCATGTATGGTTGATTATTATAATGAAATTTTAGTTTAATTGCTATGTTTGTGTAGATTATTTAGATGAATATTTTGAATATTTAATAAATATATATCATTTATTTATTGAAGATTCGTTACAAAATTTATTATTGATTAATGTAGTGACGATATATTTTTCATAATAGATTTAAAATATGAGAAGTAGGTTTCAAATACATCATCTAGATATAATTTAGACAATTTAAATAGGAGTTTAAATTGGTGACCCAATCAAAGACATTAAATTAAATGGTTTGTTATTTTCTTAAACATTAGGCATAATTAATCAAATTAGTTAATGACTCAACCGAAGGCATTAATTGATTTGATTAATAAAGAAGAATGACCAAACCGAAGGCATTCTTTATACTAAAAAAGGAAAATCAATAATATGGATTTATACTTTATTATCAAGCATGGATAACTAACTAAATATTCTCATTGATTCTCCATTGACTTTTAAATATATATATATATATATATATGCCTTGAATTTGTTTAAATCAAATCTATCTTGAGTTATTTTAATTATTTTGTCATTAGTTTAGTATCTTCAAAATTCCAATCATTGTGATAGGATGTTTAACTTTTATTTTTGTGTTTGTTTTTAAGAAATTTGACGAATTATTTAAAACCACATAGCTTCTCTTTAGACCTACCTTGGGAGTATACTTATCGCTTATGGTAAGTGATTCGTCCTACTTATTACTTATTATAAGTGATTTGTGCACTTGCGAGTCATCTATCAAATATAAAATTTGACCAACAAAATTTGTGCATCATCGAAGCACAACAATAGTGTGTTATGGCATACTCCTCTTAGGTCTAATTAGTGGAACAGCAGCGATTGCACACCATGGACTACTTGTAGTAAGTGAACATTAATACTTAGTTTCCAGCATTTTTTTTATCCCACTTATTTTCCTCTAAACCTAGCATTACAAATAGACTAATTAGGGTTTTAGAATTAATAATTAAAGTTGGAAGCAAAAAAACAAGAAGATTCAAGAGGCAATTCGATAGGGTTAAAGATGAAATCCAAAGACAATAATCTCAATATTTCTTCTCCTTTTATTTTATTTGTGATCATGAATACTATTATGAATTTATTATTTTTCATGAGTAGCTGTTTTATATTGATTGTGGGTTATTTCAAAACCCTATATATGGATTACAATTAATTAATAAAATATCTCATACTCTAGTTCTCTATTCTTATTGATTATATATTAATTATCTAGTTCAAGATTCGTATGAATTACTTGATTATTTAAGTGTACAATTAAATAATTAGGTTAATTCATTATTCATTAATTTAGTTGATTGGGTATGTAATCACATGATCAATTTAAATAACTAGTGATAAATTACTTATAATGAAAATTAACACTCAAGATAATCAAACCAACATTATGTGTTTAACCTTAATCCAATATGCTTCATGGAATTGGATGCTTTTAACAGATTAAATTTAGTG
The DNA here is from genome assembly GCA_033030585.1 of Hippophae rhamnoides. Classification (NCBI taxonomy): domain Eukaryota; kingdom Viridiplantae; phylum Streptophyta; class Magnoliopsida; order Rosales; family Elaeagnaceae; genus Hippophae; species Hippophae rhamnoides. Next base: position 3,872,788 of record CM065434.1, on the reverse strand, counting down.
AGCTTCTTCTAGGTTGTCTATTATAAAGTGTTTGAATCAAGAACTTATTTAATTTAATGAATATGTAAGAAGATATCGAGACTTTGGAGCTTATGAATTTCTTTGAGTTGGTATAATCAAAAAATAGGAGATTCAGATATGCTTTTGTTGATTTACAATACATGCTAGTTGTCTAGAATGATCATGCAATCATTGTTTTATTTGTATTTTATCGTAATATTTAGATCTTGTTTTTATCTTGTTATTCTTTAGTTGATAGATTTAAATTTCATTTTACAAAACCAAAACCCCCTCCCATTTTCGTAAATAGGAATTAGTTTTCAAAATCCTCTGCAGTAAAGAACCTTACTTGCTATATACTAATTACAATATCTTAAGTAATTCAATGTAAGGTTTAAATTAACTATTTATCTTAACGAATCAATGTGCTTTCTTTGTACTTCTTCAATCCGATGAAATAACTAAGTTAGAACCACGTGCTCGTCATTGTTTCTTTTTTGGGTACGAAATTAAACATAAAAGGATATCATTGTTGGGATCTGATAACTGTATTTTATATAGTTATTTTCATCAATTTTAGTAATGATAATTGCTATGTTCTATTAATATTTAGTTAATTTTTGTTAAATAAATTAATATTTTTCTTTTATGTGCTAAAAATATATTTTTAATAAAATTAAATAATTTGTATCGAAAATGTACTTAATTTCATATTTCTGTCCACAAATATAATTTATGATAATATAGTTTCTTAATTACAATTTATAAAAATCAAAAATATAATTTAAATTAAATTTGCGCTTAATTATAATTATTAAAAGTTTAAAAATTTAATTTAAAATTAGCAAAGGGCTTAACTGTAATTTAAGAAAGTGTAAAATGTAATTTGGATTAAATTTGTGGGTCAAAATATAATTAATAAAAGTTTGAATTTTCTGCGCAGGAAAGGAATCGCACTCGCACAAATCACGACGTTCATCACCCACCGTCCGATCGAAGCATCAACGGTCCAGATTTGGCGAGTACAACCAGACGAGGCAAAATCGCGTGTAAAATCTTCGCGCGGCTCGGCGTGCCAGTGGGCCCCACATGTCGCGCAGGCCGGTGTTAGAGTGGGACCCATATGTCGGCTATGCAGATTTCCCCGAGGTGCATCGCTGACCGTTGGATCTATTGAACGGTCCAGATTGAAGCGCGTGGAACCAAGCTATCGCGCACTGATCCGTTCGTGTAGAAATCGTGTGTGACGCGGGTTATGGTAGCAGCGTGCATCCTTAGTTTTTACAGAATAAGAATGCGCACGTGTCCCGCTAATATTTAAGCAAATCGTATGTTCCGACACGTGGTATCTTACAATGCGCGCGACCATGGCTGGATCACGCCACGTTTCCGGCTCGTTGCCTCGCTTTTCGGCGCCCCGATCACGTGCACCGTTCCTGCGTGCGGCCGGTTTGTTCAACCACGATGATGTCTTTGCCACGTGGCCTTAGGGAATCTTGCGGCAGAATCGATTTTCACACGTGGCACGCACAATGAATTAAAAAAATGCAGAATCGGCACCCCTGTCTCACGCGTGAATTAAATAATATTTTTCGATACAAAAATCGATACGCATGATTTTTGTTTTTCGATAAAAATTATTACGCGTTTTTGATAAAAAAATAAAATAAAAATGTAATTTTTAGATGTATTTGTTAGCTATAAATAGGTGATGTTATGATAGAGTTAAGGAGTTTTTTTTAGCTTAGAAATTTTGTGGTGTTCGGTTTTGGACTGCAGAACACGCAGAAGCCATTTTTTGGCTTTTGTTGTGTTTCTCTAGCATGCCAAATATTTTCGTTTCTTGATGTTTTAATTTTCCTTATTCTTCATCTTATTTTTCTGAATCTGTTGTAATTTTAATTTTAATTTTATGACGTAATTTAATTTTTCTAGGGTTGCATTTGATCTAAATTTATGAAGCTTTAATTTTAATTATTTTTTTATAGATTTATAAGACGTTCGATTTGTTCGTTCTATTTTGTGCTTAATGCTTTTTGATTATTTACGAATTTTATCAAAACGATTTGTGGCATAAAAATAAACTTGAGAAAGGCATTTTTGTGTATATTGCTCGTAAATAGAATGACATGTATGATGAAAGATAGAAATATACCCTAATTGTATGTGTGGCCATTTGAGAACTTAGAACTTAATGAATCTTATTAAATTTAATTCTCATAGAGATATAGTGAATTAATTTAACGAGATGTGTTTATACGGAGCTCGGAAGAGATGTATGAATAAAAAAAAGTTTTCGGTTGACAAATTAAATGTACAAAAAAATATAAATCCAAAGAAAATAATAAGATTGGAGTGGATTAGTTTGGTGAAAAATTGCAATCCTAGAGTTGTCTTATTTTATTTTTAAACCTTTTCTTAATTAACGATTATTTTGGATAAAATCAGAAAGATACAATTTTAGTACTCAACAAACTATAGTAACAAATCTCCGTGGAAACGATACTTTACTTACAAATCTTTATTACTTGTGACCGTGTATACTTGCACGATTTTCTGTGTGTTGCAAAACATACAACAGGATCCTTACTCAAAACGTCTTGAGGTTTCTCGCCATGTGATTTTTTTGGGAACATAAAATATTTTCTTTGTCCAAATTTCATCCTTCATATTCCACTATTACTTATTTCTTTACAGATAGTTTCATTAAGTTATTTCTTAATAATTGTGATACAAATTCCTTATCTGAGCTCTCTATAGATGCTTCCCACGATCATATAGTCCATATTTAGGTTCTTGCTCCCTTTGATAATTTTAGTGAGTTGATAAGAGCTAATTATTATTGCATTTTTGTTATGATTTAAATGTTGATATTTGTGTGAAAATTGTGTTTATTTGATTATTTAATCCACAAATGTCATTTCACGGGTATTTCGTGTTTAAAGTGCAATTTCAGGTAAAATCATGATTTTGGAGAAGTTAGGGAAAAAGTACAATGATCGGGATTGAATCAAAGAAAAAGAAAGAAAAATTCAAAATTTGGAATTTCGCCGCCGGCGAAAACCTTACGGAGAAAATGTTGAAAATCTTCCCGAGAGCACGGATTTTGGCAAAATACATCTCGCCGCCGGCCAAAGAAATCTCGCCTCCAGCCAAGTACATCTCGCTGCCGGCCAAATACATCTCGCCGTCGGCCACAATAATCCCGCCGCCGGCGAGATTTAGCGGAACCGAAATCGTAAGTTTTCCAGAAATCTCACCGCGGCGAGAATAACTTCGCCGCCGGTGAGTTTCGTCAAAACATTTTTTATCTTGTTTTGTTCCAAAATTGCCCTCCAAAACCCTAGACCTATATATACATTATGATGGAGAAGGAGGCCACGTAAAGCGTAGTTCAAAGGCATTTTTGGAGAAGAGAAGGAAATTTTGGAGAAACTTGAAGGATCTTCACCATTGTTGCTACCAAGCCTTTATCTTCTAGAGTTTTTCATCTCTTCTCCTTAGTTTTTATATTCTGCAGTTTATTGATATTTGTTATTCATGGATTCAATTGAAATAATGTTTGTTCTTATTTTCGTTATGAACTAATTCGTTTTTGCTAAGGCTATGATGTAGTTAGATCATGAAAATCTGACTTCTTGTGTTATCGTTATATGAATTCATTGTTTTCAAGTTGAGTATTTATTTACATGCTTAATGCTTTTAAATTTCTGATCAAGATTTAAATGATTTGTTGCATTATATTGAGACCAAGAGGAGATGTGTAATGAACGCTTCTTGTGATAAATACCGTATGTTGAATGCGAGTGTGAGAACTAATGAATGATGTATGTGGTTATTCTAGAAATTCCATAAATCGTAATGTGCTTGTTTGTGATTAAATCTTCATAGAAATATAGTCGGTTTTCATAGATAAGTAATTCTAATATAACTTGAGAAAGAGTATTAGATAAGTTTGGGTTTTTCAACCATCACTTTTAACTTTGATTCTCATATAACATAACTTGAAATCAGATTGAATTGATTTAGCGAAATCAAATGCCTTAGTGTTTTTAATCATTTGTGAACAACATTAAATTTTGTTATTTGCTTTAGTTTTATGTTAATTTGCTTTTAAAACAATTTCAACAATTCGGTTTTCAAATAAAATTAGGGTTAGTCAATTTCGGTACTTAGTAATGCCATTCCTTGTGGGTTCGATATCCGTACTTTTGTACACTTTATTACTTGAACGATTCGTACACTTGCGAAAATACGCATCATGAGTCTATCTCTGAACCTACCTCTTTTTTCTTTCAAGCCTCATACATCCATATGCTCTAATGTATCTTTTCAAGCTTAATCTCTTCGTCGTTCTAGTAGAGCAACTCAAATTCCAGTTCATCTTCGTTATTATCATTTTTATTCTACTACTCTTTCTCTGTATAAGCCTAACTCTACTTAACAATAAGTAATGAAAGAAGAATTGCAAGCATAGGAGAAAACTATACATGGGATCTAGTTTATCTTCCTCCCGATAAATCTTTTGTTGGAAGTAGATAGGTTTATAAAGTTAAGACTCATGCTAAGGGTACTCTTGAACATAGTCAAGCACGTGTAGTTTCTCAAGTCTTCTCACAAGAGTATGGAATAGATTATGAAAAAACTTTTGCTACCATAACTCACCTTAATTATGTAAGAAGTCTCATTGTAGTTTCTACCATAAAAAAATGGAATTTATTTTAGATGAATATTAAAAATGCATTTCTTAATTGAGATCTTACTAAAGAAATGTACATGAAACCTCCTCTTGGATATGATCACCCATTGGGTCAAGTTTGTAAACTTTGAAATGCTTTGTATGGTTTCAAATAAGCTCATCAAACTTGGTTACCAAACTTAGTTAGATTTCTATTCAATTTTGATTCACTTCAAGCCTATACGATTCTACATTATTTGGTCATAACATTGTACATGGATGTATTCTTATTCTAGTATATGTTGATGACATGATTGGAGATAATCTTGATGATATTTTTAAATTCAAAGCTTATCTTAGTCAATATTTTGAGATGAAAAATCTTGATAGGTTACATTATTTTCTTGTATTGAAATTTTTATCTGATTCAGATGGTTATTATCTTTCTCAGGCAAAATATGCTTCTAATCTACTTGATCACGTAAGAATAACTGATAACAAGATTGTTTCTACTCTTCTTGAGCCTAATTCTAAGCTAAATTCATGTGATGGTACTCAACTAAAGGATGTTACTCTTTATTGATAATTAGTTGGGTGTCTTATTTATCTTACTATTACTAGACCAAACATTTTTCATGTAATATACATTGTTAGTCATGTCATGTGTGCTCTTTATTCTACTCATTTTGTTGTTATTCTTCACATCCTCTATTACATTACACTTTATTTCTTGAACATCATTCAATTCACTCAAAACTAGAGTTACATGCATATTTAGATGCAGATTGGGGAAGAGATTTTAATGTTCAACCACAACACAGGCTTTTGTTTCTTAAGAGATTCTTAAATACCTTGGCGAAGTAAAAAAGTAAACTATCACTTAACGATCTAGTAATGAGGCAAAATATCATGCCATTATTGATGTCACTCAAAAACTTATTTGGCTTCATTGTTTACTTAATTATATGGGAATTTCACTCTCATGTCACTCCTATTTAATGTAACAGTAAAAATGCAAACAAATTACTCATAATAATATTTTTCATGAGTGAACAAAAGATTTTAAAATAAATTGTTGTTTTATATGGCAATACATAACACAATCAAGTATATCAGAAGCATACCATGTGGCACTATCCACCTTATCTCAATCACATCTACAGATTAAACAGTTGATATTTTCACTAAGAGTCATTTACCAAGGATGCTTCAAACATTTAGTTTTCAAACTCAAAATGATTTCTTATTTACCATCTTAAGTTTGAGAAGGAGGGGATTGATTTATTTATGAAGATTTTTGATATGTCCTATGTAATATTTTCATATTTCTATGGTATATTGTTTATGTAGTATTTTTCATTTTTTGACGTTAGGTCCTTTCGTCTTCCAATATATATTTATTAGGTTTTTTTTATTTCCCTATCAAATCTTTTCATCTCTTTGTATTTAAACCAATAAATAAGCTTTGTTATCTTGTATATTTTGTATCAATTTAAATACAATTCTAATTTAAACATTCATTCATTTTCTTCGTTCAATTTCTTATTTTCACATGTATATTGTTCTTCGATTCAATCTAGGAAATTCTTTGGTTATCAGTACATCCTTGTTTACATTACTCAGGAGGGCAACATTCACCTTCCCACTTGCGAATATTAGAAATTTCTCGAAGAAAAGAGAGCATAAAAATTGAGCTCTGGCAACAAGTAATAATTACAATAAACTTCATATTTATGTTATTTAGACTATTCATTTTTCATGAAGTACCTACTTGTGAATATTAGAAATTTCTTGACAAAAAGAGAGTACAAAAATTGGGCTACAACAAGTAATAATTGCAATAAACTTCAAATTTATGTTACTTGTACTATACATTTTTCATGAAGTATCTTTGTGTAAGCAACACAATATGGATATAGTGTGGAACTTCAATTTGGTAGAAATATACCAAAAAACAATTGAGAAAAATAGGCGTATTCAACATTTGATGCATATCCAAAAATTTATTACTCATATATCTTAAAAGAATTGTGTAACATAGTTTAAAATTAATCTATTATCAATTAATGTTCAAAATTTGCTAACTCTTTAAATCTTAGTTCAAAATGTGGTGGGCAGTACTAATGAGAGGTACAGTAACTATTGTTTTGTCATACAACCATGTAAAGTTGTCATTAGCCCTAATATAAAATAAAATTATAATTGCTGTCTATCTGGTCTATATACTTAGCTGTGTAATTTAAAATACCAGTTCGCAGAAGCCAAGGAGACGTCAACACAGGATAGTACATTAATGATGACTTCCACCATATTTGTTGTTTTAGTTACCACTGTGGTACGTCTAGATACAGATCTGAATTGTTCAAAATTTCTTTCATAATGTGCTTGAAATTTCTCAATTTTCTTTGTATAATCTCACTGATGACATTGAGTTAGGGCATATTTTATTATTGGTGTCTACACTGTTTATATAGTAGTACTGAATTTGTAACATAATTGAAAGTGTAACAGGTATTTGGCTCTATAGCAAAGCCACTAATAGACGCTATGCTATTAAGACATGTAAAACAAACAATTCAGACGTAACTGATACCCCTCGTTTAGAGGAATTAAGGCTATCTTTCATTGATAATAATGTCCAATTGAAGAGGGTGAAAATCGACAGTCTCCTGAGCGAAATTGCTTAAGGTTGCTAATTAGGCATCCGACTAGAACTGTCCAATTCTGGTGGAGGAAACTTGATGACAAGTACATGAGACCAGTTTTTGGTGGCTTGGGTTTCGCTCCATATGTTCCTAGTTCACCAACAGGAGCAGCAGATGAGAGCACTTGAGATGAATCATATTGTTCTTATTGTCCATTATTGGTGTGTTTTTTTCTTCCATAATATTAATGTGTAATAATATTTATAGTAGTAGCTGCTGGTAAAGCGGGTTGATGCTGGAATACTTCAGGAGGAGAAAATGTTCATATTTTAAGAGAATTTTGAAGCTCAACTAGCAAGCTTTCGCTATAAGTTCGTAACAAATGTAATCATTGGAATTTGGTAATATCAGCAGATAGCTGTTCAAGTTCTTTAATTGTTGTTTTGAAGGTTTACGTCAATGGTGAGAGTAAAACCGAAAACTTTCAATGTATTATTATTATTATTATTATTATTATTATTATTATTATTATTATTATTATTATTATTATTATTATTATTATTATTATTATTATTTAAATATAGAGAAATTCATTAATGGAAGCTAAGATTTACAGAAACCTAAACAACTTAGGACTCATCTACACTCTAAACACATATCTATAGCAGACTCAAACAAAACACAAAGGAACTACATAGTAGGCTAAGGAGTTTTCCAATGCTAGTAAACCAAGTCTAGAGACACATCAGTTCATGAATCATCATCGCCTGTATACTCCACCAAACAGCATCTAGGACAGAGGTTCATTACACCAATTGATACATACAATAAGAACAATGACAAAACAAAGGAAAACAACAACATCAAGACCACAGATTGCAGATAACTAAGAAAAAAGCTAGCAACACTACTCATTCATGGTTGAATCAACACCATCCTTGGCCCTCGACATTACCACAAGTAGCAACCTCTTCATTCCTTCCATAAACCAACAGAGCTATTCAACACTCAAGTAACTCCCTCACAGTTCGCAGATCCCTTCTTACTCTCTTCCTTGCCAGTCATCGTACCAGCATTTTCTTTATCCTTCTTAAACTCTTATGCTTGAGAATTTTTCCCATCCACACTGTCTAGCTCCTTATGCACCTATAACTCATACCAAGCACTCTATTAGCTCAAAAAAGCAAAACTAGCACCTCTAAAAAACACATTTGCATTAGCACCAGGAGCAGTTCCTTTCTTGATTAAGAACCTCTTTAAGCACCCCAGTTCTCTGGTGGCCAACCTCTTTATTCCCACAGGAAATTTCATGTATATCTCCTATCTCAACCGATCCCCATATCTTGTATTTTTACCACCAAAACCATTGCACATTGCTCTAGTGGCTTCACATAACCTTGTCTCGTGAGAAATTAGTCCACGTTGGTCGAAAAAAGTTTCATAATCACTCACACTCGAATTTTACCATACCATATCATGTTTAAAAAGAATCTAAGCTTTAGGAACCAGAGCACACTGAATACCAAACATAAACCTCACCCTCACAACTCTCGAGGCACCACTAATAAGAAAGTAATGATCAATCATCTGACCTACCTTCTCAACTATGTGTTGCACAATTAACTAATTCCAATCCATTAGAAGATTGTGAATTTGTAACCAAATTGGTAAAGAATCGAAGACTTTAAGGGAGATGTACCTGGATCAATTGATTTCAACACCAATAAATTATTATCGGAGCACCATGGTGCTTATTACCTCAGACTTCAGCCATATCTGAAGCATCTTCAAAGTAGAATACAAACGAGCTCTGATCAAGGATTTTCAATTCCAAACCTCCTGCGAGGGTCCAACCCCTACGAAAAACCCTCAGCATCATGTCAGGATTAATCGATCTACCAGAGACTATCTTAACTGAGACAGCTAGCTCGGGAGAGCTATGTTCTTTCTCATTCATTAGGTTGAGATCATTATTGCTACATCAGATTCTCCATACAAGCAAAGCAGATTATAACAGTAGAAAGAGATCGAATCAAAAGAAATTGATGAGACTTTAGTGTGAATCAAAAGAATAACAAGGGAAAAAGAGAGCTCGGACACAATAACAGTATTTGAAAATTACATAAACTAATGAGAATGCGAGGGTGAATCGAAACCTATAAATGAATTAATGAAGCATACTCTAGAGACGAATCTAAAACTGAAAGAAATATTAAAGAGAAATAATATCCAACACCAAGCTACAAGGCTAGTCCAGAGAGAAACACTGTCTCGGCAATCGAAGACTATTCAAATTGAGAATCATGATCACAACTAAGAATAATATGTATTGTCTTTATGCAGATGAGAACTTCTATTCGAGACAAAAATGAAAAGGCCATAATTTGGAGAAATAATATGAATATGATCCCTATAAGGCAAATCTGTATCTTTTTTCCTTTTCCACATTTTGTATAAGAAGATTGGAAACTTTAATATAATCCTTTTGACCCTGTTTATTTCCAGATTTCCATTTGTTTCATCATTTGACGCATACAGCTCAAGGAGAACAATAAAGCTAAACTTTACCTGAAGGCTTATGCCAAGTTTGCTTGCTTTACTTTCCCACGCATAATTTTTATATGATCTTTATTAGGAAAATTTATTCTTCATAGATCCATTGAAAGAAAAAAAGCAGGAAAAAAAGACGGAAAACTAGATTTATTATTATTGTTTATTTCACATGTTAAAGGTGTAAAAAATACTACAAAGGTAGTTTTTCAGACAGATAACACTCATAATGCAAAGCTCTTTGGCACTATCGTAGCTTGTCTTCAAGTCTCCTATAACATAATTCTATCACTAACAAAACTTCAGACAAAGTGATCAATCGGACATAATGATATATACTGCAAGCATGTGAATAACAATACTAAAATCAATAGCAAACCTATCCCCAGTCCACAAAAGGGAGAGCAGAGAATCCACCCTCTGGAGGAGGCCTCAGTGATGGAGGTAGATTTTCCCATGTCAATCCCATTCTATCTCTAATAGCATCACCTGCAAAGCACAATGAACCCAAAGAAAGAATATATATAAAGATTCTCAAAAATATATCTAAAAGTTATGACAACGAAAAAGCCAATAAAACCAATAAAGTGATTAACAAAACATAAAACAAAGTCCAAATGCATGCTAGTATCTCCTACTGGTGTTGATAAATCAAACATAGTGAGAAATGGATGAGAAAAAGGGAGAAAGAATAGTTATTAATTGATAAAATTAAAGAATACATAGTCAATTTATATGTAGACTACAAAACTAAAACTCTAATGACACATTGAACCCTAATAGATAAATAAGGAAATTTATAAATTTAATTTGTGACCCATAAACTAACAAGGAAACACAATGTTCTATATTTATTTTCTAACTCCCCTCAAGTTGGAATTAGATATTATCTATGTTTAGCTTGGCCAAATAAAAAAAAACCTTAAATATATTAACTCTTTTTAATTTTCATTCAAAGATACTACATATTTATATACAAAACTAGGGACACTATCAGGTGACATTCACCTAATACACAACTAATATATTCAACTAGATATGTCAGAAATAAGTCAAGAATGTATAATAAAAATAACCGAATGATTTGGTCTCATGATTTCTTTCTATTTATAGACTTTACAAAATACAATAAACCTACAAAATACATCAAAGTTGTCTATGAACAGCTGTGGACGTAGACAGTTGTTTATGGACAGTTTGTGAACAACCATGGATTGTGTCTATGGACAGCTGTTTATGGATAATTATTTACAGCTAAATAGACTATGGACAGCAACTGTGTACAACTAAATGAATATGGACAACTAAATGAATATGGACAACAAATTACAGTGTTATGCACAACTAAGTTGTCAATGGAACACAGCAAAGCTGTTATGGACAACCCCCCTCAAATTGATGCGGGTTGATCAATAAGTATCAATTTGCTACTTAAGAAGCAATGTCGATGACGAGTGAGAGACTTGGTGAAGATATCAATATTTGTAGTTCAGTAGAAATACGTGGAAGAGTAATAACACGAGCTTCAAAGGCTTCACGGATAGAGTGACAGTCGACTTCAATATGCTTTGTGCGCTCATGATAGATCGGATTGGCCGTAATCTGAATAACACTTGTATTATCGACATGTAAAGGTGTAGGATCAATCTCAGAGAAGTCTAACTCAACTAGCAAACCTCGAAGCCAAATAATTTCAAAACAAGCAAGAGACATTGCTCGATACTCAGATTCTCTAGATGACTAAGAAATTCTGTCTTGCTTCCTACTCTTCCAGGAGATCAATGCATCACCTAAGAACATGCACCAACCAGTGATGGAGTGACGTGTATCAGCACAGCCAACCCAATCAACATCGTTATAAGCAACAAGACGAAGAAAATTGCCTGAAGGAAAGAATAAGCCACCGGCAAAAGTGCCTTGAACATAGTGTATGATCAGACGGACAGCAGCCAGATGAAGATGACGAGGACCCTGAAGAAATTGGCTGACTTGTTATACAGCAAAAGAAATATATGGTCTAGTGATGGTAAGATAGACACGACTATAATTTCCGATATAAGCTGCAATCAACAAGTAAGTCACCTTACTCTTTGCGAAGCATGACATTTAATTCCATGGGAGTATCAACAGAGGTAGCTTCATGTAGTTCAACTGTAGTCACCAAATCGCCAACATATTTATGTTGATTGAGGAAAATACCAAAGGGGCTACGATGCACCTCAAGACCAAGAAAATATGTAAGAGACCCAAGATCCTTCATATGAAAAGATTGTGAGCGATGGGTTTTGAGCTGGACAAGTAAAGTAGAATCAGAACCAATCATTAACATAAACCAAAAGGACAACAATGCCCATGTCTGATTTTCGAAGAAACAATGAAGTGTCATACTTGCTCTACATGAAAGAAAATTGTAATAAAGTGGTTCGAAATTTTTCAAACCACGCCCGTAGAGCTTGTTTAAGACCATAAAGAGAGCGACGAAGTTTACACACATTGGATGTCAGAGAGGAAAACAACCCTGGAGGTGGCTTCATATAAATACATTCTCTAAGATCTCCATGAAGGAAAGCATTCTTAACATCCATCTGATGTAGTGGCCAATCATTGGAAGTAGCAAGAGCTAGAATCGTTCGAACAGTAGTCATTTTAGTCACAGGAGCAAAAGTCTCTTCATAATTAACACCATATTCCTGTTTGTTCCCAAGGACAACAAGCCGAGCTTTATAACGATCTAAACTTCCATCAGAGCAAACCTTGACTGAGTAAACCCATTTGTAACCCAGAGGAACTATAATGGAAGGACAAGACTCAATGTCCCAGGTGTGATTGGCCTCAAGAGCAACAATTTCTTCCTGTATAGCTTGGCACCAACAATCATGCTTGACAAAGATGCGTGAAAGAGTACGGGAATATCAAAATTGGACAATGCAAGAGTAAGAGCCGAAATAAAATTGCCGAAGAAAAACCATACCTATCGTGGTACAAACGCTCAAGAAGAGCGACGTACCAAAGGCTCCTGGAGTGTGCCGTAACCGATCGACTTTGGTGTATGTTAGGATCGATATCTGAGCCATAGGAAGAAACGTGGCGGGATTGTCTTGTATATACCATTCTTGGTTTGAAGTGAGAACTGCTGGAGGAAGAAGCAAGAACTGGTGCTCAAAGCGAGGAAGGACTTCTGCAGGAAGAAGAGAAGTAATGTAAGACATAGGAAAAAAATGTTGATTTTCAAAGAAAATAACATTCCTAGAAATGCGTGTACGATGTAATGTAGGATCATAGCAAACAAATCCCTTTTGACACACATTATATCCTAAAAATGCACATCTAATAGATTAAGTAGATAATTTATTTCGCTCATGAGGTGGTAAATGAAAAAAACATACACGACCAAAGATACAAAGATTATCATAATTAGGTTGCTTAGTAAACAAACAAAAATAGGGAGACTCCATGTGCAAAACTTGGGAAAGTAAATGATTAATCAAGTGAGTAGTCTTTAGAGTCTCAATCCAAAACATGGATGGAACAGAAGATTCTAACAAGAGAATACGTACCATATCAAGAAGATGAATTTGCGTTCAGCTACTCCATTTTGTTGAGTAGCAGGACATGAATGTTGATGGATGATACCTTTAGAAGCCAAAAATACCTGAAACTCAGTGGACAAATATTCACCACCAGAATCTATGTGAAATGTCTTAATATTTGTAGAAAATTGATTTTCAACATATGCTAAAAACTCAATGAAAGTACGAAAACCTCAGATTTAGAGCGAAGAAAATAAACCCAAGTGAATCTATTATGATCATCAATGAAAGTTACATAGTATTTAAATTTGTCATGTGAAGTAATAGAGGAAGGTCCCCAAACATCACTGTGAATAAGATCAAAGCAGTGAGAAGCTCTACTAGCATGCAAAGGAAATGGAAAAGTTTTGTTTTTACCAAGTTTACAAGAGCCACATTCAAAAGGTAAAGAAGAACGTTCTTTATTACCAAGAAAGCCCGAGTTCATTATATGAGATAAAACTTGAGTATTAAGATGGTCTAAACGACGATGCCACACCATACTTAGATTAGGAATATTATTACAAGCAAAAGACTCAATAGAAAGAATTAGATAAAGTGCTGGAATAGGTAAAAGTAATGGAAACAAACGTCCCACTTTAGGTCCCTTCGCGATCGGCTCCCCTGTTACCTGGTATTGCACAACACAACCATCACCAGAAAAGTTAACAGCACAATTGTTATCAAATAATTGACCAACAGAAATGAGATTTGTAGAAAGTTGAGGAGCAAGAAACACATCAATAAATGTAGAAGCATTTCCAATGACTTTGATTGGCAAAGAAAGCGCTCATTGACCGTCCCGAATAAGTAGATTGACCAACATAAGGCCGAATACGAGACAAAGTCATGGGAGTATCTCATATGATTAGAAGCCCCAAGCATTTCCAATGACTTTCGATTGGCAAAAGCGCCCGCTATCGTCTGAATAATAGATTGTGACGCCAACATAAGGAATACGAGACAAAGTTCATGGGAGTATTTGTCATATGATTAGAAGCTCCCGAGTCTACATACCAAAGTGTAAGAGAATTTTACCTTGAAATCCCATCGAGATAATACCGAAATTAGCATCCGTTGCACCATTTCGCAGTGTAGTAAGTCACGCGTGAGGTGAAAGATTGGAGAGAATCACCCGAGGAAGACACATGTGCTACAAGAGGTGCTATGGAGCAAACAATTAAGTCTCAAATGCTCAGCCTAACGATTCTAGGGACGAATCACGACATTCTTTGATAATACGACCATTTTTCTGCAATAAGAACAACATTTTTAGGACACCTAAATTGGCAATATGCCCATATTCTTTGCAGCAGAAACATTGCATATTTTTAGAAGGCATAGATGATACATGCTCTTGGGATGCATAAGCCATAGTTGTCGTCATGGAATTGTCATAAGATTGTTCCAGAATAGCTTGAGTACTTAGACGTTGTTCTTCGCGAAGTAACTCACCAAAACAAATATCTAGAGAAGGAACAGGAGATCTGTTCAATAGAGAAGAGCGAACTGATTCATATTCCGGGCATAATTTCATAAGAAATTAATCACGTTGACTAGTCCTATGAAGATTTTGAATAGTTGATATAGCAGCAACAGGAACATTTGTTGTAATTAAATCAGCATATTCATGTCAAAGAGTCAAAAATGTCGAGTAATAATCCTAGATGGAAAGACTACCATGTTTGCCATGTTCCAACTGAAAGCGACGAGCATCATTGTCTTAATGATAAACTTTCTTCAAATAATTTCACATGGAGCCGGCGAAATACGAGCCACTGTTTCGGTGACGATTTATACGTGGTTCCACCGAATCCAAGAAACCAAGACATGATTCGAGCATCAAGAACGACCGAAGGAGAAGACACGACTTCCTTAGACGACAGACGATGTCGTGTAATATCTGTGCCATCAATATGGCTCCAAAGGTCTTTTCCCTTGAGGAAAAGTTTAAACTGGAAAACTCAGGTAGAGTAATTTTTCCCGTAAACTTAACACACACTGGTGCAGTGTCCATTGCAAGTAAATAAAACTCGAGAAATATTAAAAAAAAATTAAAGAAACCAAGATAAGGACCTTAAACAGAGTAACACTTGTTTGGCAAAAAAACGTTAGAAAGTATCAATGAAGATTTCCTCATACATATAATGATGAAATTAAAGACACCGAGAAAATGACTTTAAACAGAGATTGTTGAAGAACACTTGTTTAGCAACAAACGCTAAAAAAATATCAATGAAGATTTCCTCAGAAATAGAAAACCGATTTTTTTCTCAAAGAAGCTCTGATACCATGTCAAAAATAAGTCAAGAATGTTGTATGAAAATAACCGAATGATTTAGTCTTATGATTTCTTTCTATTTATAAACTTTACAAAATACAACAAACCTACAAAATACAACAAAGTTCATGAACCAGTAGACAACTGATTTATAGACGGATGCGACAACCAATGGATCATTGCCTACGACAACTATGGACAACTGTTTATAAATAATTATTTACAGCTAAATAGACTCTGGACAACAACTATGTATAACTAAATGAGTATGGACAACAAATTATAGCAAAATTGTTATGAACAACTAAGCTGTCAATGGAACACAACAAAGTTGTTATGGACAACTAAGTTGTCCATTGACATGATAGACACCTAATACGCAACTAATATCTCTAACACTCCCCCTCAAGTTGGAGCATAGATATTAATCATGCCCAATTTGTTACATAGATAATCAACCCGAACCCCATTTAAAGCTTTCGTGAAGATATCTCCTAGTTGTTCTCCAGCCTTCACATATCCTGTAGAAATCAAACTTTGTTGAATTTTTTTGCGAACAAAATGACAATCAATTTCAATGTGTTTAGCTCGCTCATGAAACACAGGATTAGAAGCAATATGAAGAGCAACTTGGTTATCACACCACAATTTCGCTAGTACTGAAGTTTTAAGACCTACTTCATCCAAGAGCTGATATATCCACATTATCTCAAACGCAGATTGTGCCATAGCCCTATATTCTAACTCTGCACTTGATCGTGACACAACATTCTGCTTCTTGTTTTTCCATGAGACCAAATTTCCTCCAATGAAAATACAATAACCTGATGTGGATCTTCTATCCACTTTAGAACCTGCCCAATCTGCATCTGAAAAACATTCAATATGAGTGTGTCCATGATTTGCATACAAGATACCACGTCCAGGTGCTCCTTTCAAGTAGCACAAAATTTGCTCTAACGTTGCCCAATGATGAACTGTTGGGGATGAAATAAATTGGCTAACAACATTGACCGAATATGCAATATCTAGACGAGTCACGGTAAGGTAATTCAACTTTCCAACCATCCTTCGATATCTCTCAAAATCTTTAAAGAGTTCCCCATCTCCTATAAGGTGGATGTTCAGAGTCATTGGTGCACTACAAAGGTTTTGCTCCTAATTTTCCTGTCTCAGTTAATAAGTCCAGGACATATTTTCTCTGAGATAGAAAGATACATTTTTTACTCCTTATGACTTCAACACCCAAGAAATACTTTAGCATCCCCAAATCCTTTGTGTGAAACTGAGTATGTAGGAAAGACTTAAAAGATGAAATTCCCGTAGTATCACTTCCAGTAATAACAATGTCATCTACATACACAACTAAAAGAATGATACCAGCTTCTGATTGTTTGTGGAACACAGAATGGTCAGACTTGCTTTTCATCATGCCAAACGTTTCTATAGCTTGACTAAATATTCCAAACCAAGCACGAGGACTCTATTTCAAACCATACAAAGATTTGCGGAGACGACAAACTTGCCAAGACTCCCATTGAGCAACAAAACCAGAAGATTGCTCCATAAACACCTCCTCTTGAAGATCACCATGAAGAAAAGCATTCTTGATATCTAGTTTATGCAAAGGCCAATGGTGAGTAGCTGCCATAGAAATAAACAATCGAACAGAGGTCAATTTAGCAACAGGAGAGAAAGTGTCAGAATAGTCCATTCCATAGGTTTGAGCATATCCCTTAGTAAAAGGACGGGCCTTTAATCAAGCAACTGACCCATCCAGATTAACCTTAACTGTGAACACCTATTTGTATCTGATAGCTCGTTTCCCCAAAGGTAAATCAACCAAGTCCCAAGTACTATTGTCATCCAAAGCATTCATTTCCTTGATCATTGCATGATGCCAACCAGGATGAGATATGGCTTCGTGAACAATTTTAGAGATAGAAATAGAATCAAGAGAGGCAATAAAAGAGGAAGAGAAAGACGAAAAACAATTATAAGAAACAAAAGAAGAAATAGGATAAGTACACTGACGTTTACCTTAGCGTAATGCAATAGGGAGATCATCGCTCGTGAGTGGATCGATGTGAAGAACGGGTGTGAGACATGAATCAAGCGTCATATCTCGAGTAGGATTGAGTTATAGAGACCTAATAGAACTGGATCGAGAACGAGTTCAAATGATGTGATAGAATAGACTAACAAATCATCATCCTCCACTGATGTGCAAAGAGAGAAGACGAAAAATAAGGTGTGTCTTCCACGGGTAACATCAATCGAGACAAGATATTTGTTAAGACTAGACAATAACATCTATAACCTTTCTCGGAGACAAGAATAACCAAGGAAGATACACTTCAAAGACTTGGATCTCATTTAGTAACACGGACGAACATCCCGAACAAAACAAAGTTGCTACCAAATATCCTGGTCAACCAGAAATAGTGACTTATTAGTACACAAAATTTTGTAAGGAATCTCACCATGAAGAACAGATGAGGGCATGCGATTAATAAGAAAACATGTTGTTGAAACTGCATCGGCCCAAAAAGATTTAGAAACATTCATTTGAAATAATAAGGCATGTGTAGTTTTGAGAAGATGTTTGTTCTTACGTTCGGCCACTCCATTTTGAGATGGAGTATAACACACGAAGTTTCATGAAGCATGCCATTTTGAACCATATAAGATTGAAACAAAGTTGATGTATATTCTTTGGCATTATCACTTCGCAAAGTACGAATTGAAACATTAAATTGAGTTTTAATCTCAACACAAAATGCGCAAAAAAATAGAAAACAATTGTAATCCGACTCTTCATTAAATATAACCAAGTTACACGAGAATAATCATCCAGAAAAGTAACAAAATACTTAAATCCAGGTTTAGACAAAATAGGACAAGGACCCCAAACATCAGAATGAACTAATTCAAAAGGAACACTAGCACGGTTATTAACTCTTGAATTTGAACTAAGACGATGATGTTTTGCAAATTGACAAGACTCACAATCTAATAAAGACACCTTACTAAACTGAGGACAAAGTTTCTAAAGTAAAGGAAGAGATGAATGACCCAGTCTACAATATGCCTCGAAGGGAGAGGTTACATCAGAAATAATGAGATTTCTAGATTGGTGTGTCAAGAATATAGGCCTCCAAACTCATGTCCTTTACTAGTAGTCTTTCGTCATAAGATCCCGAAATAAGCAACCATCAGAAAAAATGAGATGCAAATGCTTAAGATCATGAGTAAGCTAACTTACAGAGATCAAATTAAAGGATAACCTAGGTAAATGTAAGACGACGACAAAAAGAAGCAAAGGAGTGGGAGTAATTGTGCACTCCAAGAACACGCAGATGGGCGACCCATCGACTAAGGTAACGATGAGGTGGAAGTGTGTGCACGAAAAGTAGAAAAGAGACTAGAATTACTGTTATATGATCATGTGCACCGTAATCAATAACCCATTTGGAAGATGAGGAAAGGAGACACGCGTTTCGATTTACGGATCAATCAAGAATAGCAGTGATAGAAGGTGATGAAGACCTTAGTGATTCTTAATACTGTGAGAACTTGGTAAATTCATCTGTAGAGATAAGAACCAATTTTTCAAAAATATCATAAGTGGATGCAATATGAGCCGAGTGACCTTTCTGATACTTGAACTGAAACTTTCTATAGTCATGTTTCTACAGTCAATAGTGATACACAATACCTCCTAGTTCTTATGGTCGAGTTTCAAACCCTTGCGAGCCGCCTCCTTTGTTTCTATTCTTATAAGTTGACCGTCCATGCTCATAACTATTATTTCGGCTCACCAAAGCACCATTTAATTGAGCAGGTGGAGGTGGAGTACCTTTTATACAAAGTACTCGACTAAACACCTCTTGTAAAGAGGAGATCTCAGAACCAGAAAGAACACGGGACTTAAGCCTCAAAAGCAGAGGGAAGATCGGCAAGAAAACTCATGACCGCCATTTGTTCCCGTTGGCTTTGCTGAACCTTCACATCAGGGCTAAAAGGCATCAAACTATTGAGCTCCTCATAAGTCCTTTTAAATTCCATAAAATAATTCATGAGTGACTGATCTTGTTTGTCTGCACGATAAAATGTTTTGCATACCTCATACATACGAGAAAGATTTCTTTTACCAAAATATAAGAAATCCAAATAATGCATCAATTCCTTAACGAACTCACAATGATTGATCAAGTCAATTACATATCGCTTCCTCGATAGAATTCTAATCATGTAAATAAATGTGTATCTTCTAAGCCATGTCTTCTTTGAATCATCTTTAGGAGGATCATTAGTCAAATGAGTATATTTGTCGATACTTCTCAAATAATTTCGAATGGTCTTGCTCTAAGCCAAATAATTCGAGCCATTGAGCTTATGGTCCATGATTTTAGACATCACAGGCACCATATCCGTTACAACATTAGATTTCTTTTCAACTATAACTCTTACAAACAATAAGGCAACGAACAAACGAACAAACAAAATCCAACAACAGCAGCGACCAAACATGCAGCGAACAAGAACACAAAATTGGAAGAACCTAAACCTAAACAACCACCACAGATGACGCAAGGGAACGCCAGAGAGCAACATGAGGTCAACCGAAGAAAACTACTACAGGGACGCGCTGTCATGCGCCGACGCGTGGAAAGATGACAAAAAGTCGCTGTGGAACGTGTGGCTCACTCGCGGCTCGTCTGGTGACCGAATCGCGATACCATACTCAGAATTCACTCTTCTTAATTTCCATTCAAAGATACTACATATTTATATACAAAGTTAGGTACACTCTTAGGTGACATACACCTAATACATAACTAATATATTCAACTAGTGATAGACACCTAATACACAACTAATATCTCTAACAGATACTATTAATAATAAGATTTAAAAAAAATCTACCACGTATGATTGAGCCGCTTGTAGGTGAAGTTGAATGCAATAAGCACATAAAATAGTATCATTTTCAAACTAGTTTGGGAAACACAACAATACTTTTATGTTGAAGACAATCATTGTTAAGTAATTGGAGTAATAATTACAAATAATACATAACTCTTGAGTCGAGACAAATAACAGAATATAAACCCACAGAGTTAACAAAGATATTAGAGAATTCTTGTGAGTTGAGAGATAAACAGGGTAAAATCCACAGAGAATTTGGAGACAAACAAAAATCCCAATATTTTTTGGCCACGAATAAAATTAAAAGTGACAAAGTAAGCTCCAATTAAAATCAAATGATGGTCCCATACAAGTAAAATACAGAGAACCAAACCAAAAATAGTTTGAAGGTGTAAGGCTTATGAGTGGTGGCAATATTCGTGAACAAAACATCTAAATATAATTTAGTTTCTAGGTAAGTCTTTCAAAAATACCTTTCAAGCTAAAGAAACTATCGAGGCTCCAAACAAACATATCTTAGGTATATCTCTGTTTTTATGCACGTTAGATTTCATATTAGACATATAGGAATGTTTTGCATATAGGTTACTCGATCGAGTAATGTCTAAATTAATTGAGATAAGTAGATCGATCAAGAATGGATCTACTTTGATTAAAAATTCCTAGAATTAATCTTTAAATGAGGTAGATCGATCCAAGTTTAATGTTCTATCGATCGAGGACTGAATCAATCGAGAATCGATCTACCTAATTCAAATTTAATTTTTAATGTCTTAGATCTAGCACGATTTAGTTAGATTGATTGATCATCTTTTGATCGTTGCTTGGATCGATCAAAAAAAGTTTCAATCAATCGACCTTTTGGTTTGATCGATCGAGCTCGATTTAGATCGATCGAGCGAGCAATAAAAGTTTCAACTTTAAACTTAATTTTTTTACTCAAGCTAAATTGTTTCATTATTATATTGTCCTCATTATTTAAAACCCTTTTAATTGTGTATATGGACAAAATTGTAATAGATCTTTAACCTAAGGCATCAACAATTTTTATTTAAACAAACCTAAAGCATACAATTCTTTGATCACAATTGAATCAACTTTTGCAACTTATGCTCTCTCTATAAATATGTTTTGCAAAACTTATTTTGTTAGCCTTCTTTATTTAGTTAATCTATTAAGCATTTTAAGTTATATTTGATTAATTAATAAGTCTACATTATTTGTGATCATGTGCTTAATAATCTGTTCTAGGGTTTGCTAATGATTTTGGTTTATCTTTTATTCTGTTAAATCGCCTAACCAAGTTTACTAGTGATTTTGGTTTATCTTTTATTCTATTAAATCACCTAACTAGGATTGTTCATTGTTTAAACCTCTCTAAGACACGTTACACTTGTGTTTTTGTGTTAACTTTTAAGGTGGCAACTGAACAAGTTCGATAACTCGTGTAACTCGAGTTTATCCGAATATTGGTCCGAATCCGAATACCTTTTTTGTGGAGACTGTGAAGGAAAGCAACAACTTGCAAGTAGATTACTGAAAGACATTATCTTGAATAGTAGTTTTAGTCCTGGCCTTATAATTGAGCATCATTTTCATAGTGAATAGTTAGGTGATTCGATGGACCGGTGGTTTTCTTCTTCGATCATGAGTATGGCTCATGTTGCTTCCACCAAAAATATCGTGTCAAATCTTTATTTACTTTTGCTTTATTTTATTTACACATGATTGCATATCTAGCCGTTTGTGAATTTTTAATTTGGTGTAATTTGATTAATTACCCATTCACCCCATCTAGTTAATTAGATCTACAACTAAAATTCTCTAAAGGATTAGTAGGTATTGTGAACAAGAAAACCATTTCAAATTACAGTCAAAGAATGATTAGATGTCTAGAACAAATATCAGAGAGCCAATAGATTTTGAACACATTTTTTTGACAGAAAAACTCCCATAAACCTCTACTATATAGAAGACAAATGGTGAGAAGCGGTAAATATAGATATTTGGACTTTAAGACGCTAACAATTAGGATGATAAAAAAATTTGACTCATAGATACTATAGGAGTGAGAATACGACTAGGTAAAGAGAAAATAAAGTCTTAAAGATCAAATACTGCTATAATATCATATTGAGAAATCAATCATAATAGAGAGAAGGATGATAAAGTAGAAGAAAAACATCGTTATTGATTGATAAAATTAGGGAATACATAGCTTATTTATTGGTAGACTACAAAACTAAAACTTGAGTGACAATAAAGTTTAATAAAAACTTAATGGGAAGAGAATAATAACAGAAATGGAATTCAATGGAAATAATATTACTATTTCTATGTTTATTTAAGAAATAAAATTAAATTAATGATAAATACTAAAGTAGAATTTATAAAATTATAAATAGATAAAAATTAAAAAATAAGAGTTTTTTTATTTTTAAATGAGATAAAATAATAAATGATTATACAAATGTGTAACTAAAATAAAACATTCCAACATATTTTTAATGAGTATGGGAGGAATGAGCATTTCTACCAATGTTAGAATCATTTACATTCTATTCTATATAAACACTCAAACAAAATACAAGATTACCCTGAATCATTCTCATTGTCATTCTTATTACTATCATCAAACATGACCTAATAAATAAATAAAAATTAAGGTAAAAATATATTTTAATTTATGACATAGAAACATAATATTTTGTATTTATTTTCCAACTCGTCATGTGTATATATATATATAGACTTACTTGACACGGAGTTTTCAGCAATTAACTGATTCCCTTGAAAGGAAGGTGATTGATTACTATCCATGAAACCTGTAGCAAATACCATCTTATATTAGAGGTTAAAAACATTTTCATCAAATACTTCCTCATAGAAGAAAAAATAATTTGGTTATTTGGCAAAGAAGCTAAAGAAAATGCAATAATTTGAATTATTTTCACCAGATACTCCTCGACTATTTAAATTCTGAAAACTGCTCTTAGGATGAAAGTATTTGCAAGAATCGCCATATTGACAAAACCCCTGAAACCCATGCAAAGATGTTAAAAATTCGAACGTATTAATCCAAACACCCAAATATGAAAAAACCACATCAACAATGTAGTCCGACTCCAAGCCATCACACAATTAAAAGAAAAACTACACGGGTAGTCGACGAAATTCGAGGAAGACAGTCAGAGAGGGAGAAAGAAAGAGAGAAGACAAAGAAAAAGGAACCGTATTGACAAAGCGATTGCAAACCCCCCTCCCGAAGCTTTCATGGTAACCTTGATTTGGATTGGTAGCTACATACATCAAAAGAAGATTAATTAGTAAGGAAGTGTATGAAGCCATGGAAGGAAGAAGAAATTAACCATTAAAAGAGAGAGAGAGAAGAAGAAGAACATACCTCTAAGGGAGTTGTACCATTGATCTTTGGCTCGGATGTGCTGGATACCTTGAAGATGCCGTCTTCTGGCAAAAGGAGTGTCCTGGAATTGCTTGTCGCAGTAATCGCAGTAATACTTTCCTAACGGCATTTTCTTCGCCTCTCTAGCTCTGCTTCCTTTTTATAGTGACTCAAGTCTGTTATGCGTTTTGGCCCATGTATTTATATCTTTTTTTCTTTTCTGGAAAAATGTTTTGTTTTGTAACGGTTTTGGTTAGGGTAATGGGTATTTCGATCGAGGCTTACAATAATGAAATATATATATATATATATATATATATATATATATGATTAATTAAGTTAAAAATATTTAAGAATAAAATAAAAATTATATATTCTATAAATAAAAAAATTAATAGAAAATTCATTCTCACATCTCTTTTTATTTCTTTCTCCCTCTCTAATATTTTTGCCTCTTTCTTTCCCTTTTCTCTCTATTGATCAATCTTACTCATCCTCTCTCTCATACTCACTATTTTACTCTTTTAATTTATTTTTTATTTTTATTAATAAAATAATGATAAGAGAAGTGAGATAGAAAGTGAAAAAAATCGTTGATTTTTTTAAATTATAAGACTAATGAATATTATCTAAATGTTACATGATTAAAATGTATAAATCACATAATTATAATATTATAATAACTATACAATCATGCCAAATTGTATAGTATTCTTAAATAATAAAACGACATTATAACTTCAAAATAGTTCAATTAAACATTTTGAACTTACTCATGAAAAAATATATCTTTAATAAAAAACATGTTTTTCTTATCCTTCAACTTCAATCACCTTCTTCTATAAGCACAAGTATTATAAAATGTTTTGAATCTAGATTTAGAATTTTTTTTATCAAAGATGTTTATGAGATTGTAGTTGCAAAGAAAAAACTTTTCCAATCAAAAAGGCTTTTGTTAATTATCTAAAAATTACTCTTTCAGTGTTTTGAATACAAATAAATGTTGGGTCATTTTCTTCATATTGAAAATTTACACTACTCAACCTCTTTGTCAACAGGAGCTTAAAGATGAGGAACATCTATTTATTAGATATGATATTCTCAAATCATGGTGGGAACGTGAAAATTGGAATCTATATTGACATGTGTTAAAAAAAATTGGATATTCAGCTTTACATTCCCCTCCTTCTAAAACTCCAAAGTTATTAATCTCTAATCGTATGTCTGCACAATTTTTCACACTAATGAATGTCAAAATTTTTGAGAAAATTTGATGGTTGAGAAATAAAATGTTGCTAGAAGGTTATATTTGATTTGCTCATTTTATCATCAATGATATCATTTACTAGATCAATGAATTTAAACATCTTATTTCAAATGATTCTTTTACTCTTGACTTGACAAATGTTGAGAATCTTACTATTATACCTTCATAAAGGAAAAATCCACATTTAGGTACATATAAGTTTAACTTTGATGCCACTTGGCACCATAGTGTTAATCAACAATTGGTTTTAACGTATTTGATCATTATTGGAGATTATGTTATACTTGGAAAAATTCTTTAACTTCCGACTTAATTGCTTCAATCTAATATGCTATAAAATATAAGCATCTTGATTTATACATTAAAGGGCCAACAAGAAGATTATTGATTTTTTCAACAGTGTTCCTCTCAAGGAATAAACTATAAAGTTTATGGATTTAATTCAATTTGTTCATTCTTTGCTCCATTATTTTTCAATGATCTTTGTCAGGTAGATTTTACGTAAAATAATAAAGTTACTCACAACTTGATGCACTGGTCTTGTGTATTCATTGTATAGGAGAAATCAAGTTTTATAAGTTACCTCTCAATATACAGAAATGCTACCAAACAGAAGATTGAGACGTTTGTCTTATCTTGTATGTATTTTTCTTAAAAAGATATATATTTTTCATAAAAAACATATGTTTTTCGGTATGTGTTTTTTTTTCATAATGTAAAAGACATGTATTTCATTGAAAAAGTTCCAAAATAGGACAAAATATCATATTTGGATCATAGCTTGGTACATGCTCATTGTAACTAAGGGTAATTTTGAAATATAAAAAAATCTCATTTTTCAATTTTTCTCCCATTTTCACCGTTAAAATTGGCCTTCCTCTCTCAAAGTCCATCGACTCCATAACTCCATTACCTACCCCTTATTTTCAGTTTCTATTTTCATTTTGCTCTCTCGTTCTCCCCCCTCCTATCATTTTGTTTCTATGCTTGTTTCATTTTTGCAATTTATGTTTTTATTTATGTTTCACTTTTCCAATTTCATTTTTTAGTTGATATTTCTATGTCCGTTTATAAATCTTTTCCTGTTAAATGGGTTTGTGGGGTTATTTCCAACAAAATCAATATCATTGGGTTAGGGTTGGTGGAGGTTAGAGCTAGTGATGGCAATGGATCAGATCGAATGATTCGATAGGATCCGATGATGATCTTATTCGACCATTGTTCAAAAGATCTAGTTTGATCTGATCTATTTTGATCCTAGATCAGATAGATCGGATCAAGAATTGATCCGTGAACCAATGTACATCCATGATCTAATCAAAAGTTTTTTATTTTTCTTCAATTTTTTTAAAACTAGAACCTTATTTGATGTGGTGCAATACATGTTATAGATTGACAAATTAAAAAAAATAAGAAAAGAACATTATATTGTAGGAAAATACTTTCTTACTTTTAAAAATAATTCTTACTTATTTATAATAAATATACTTCAACTTTTATTTAACTTTTTCATTAATTTTATAATCATATAAATTTCAAAACAATTTAATACATTTATAATAAATCCTTTTACGTTATTAACTTGATCACAATTAAAATTTTAATTTGAGTATAATTTACACATTCATTCAATAAAATTGATGAGATTTTCTTTTATTTACAAATAAAAAAATAAAATTTGGGTTAATTACTCAAAAATTAGTAAAAGATAAAAAACTTGATGCGTAATTTTGCAAGTGTACGAATCGTTCAAGTAATAAAGTGTACAAAAGTACGGATATCGAACCCACAAGGAATGGCGTTACTAAGTACCGAAATTGACTAATCTTAATTTTATTTGAAAACCAAATTTTTGAATTTGTTTAAGAAGTAAATTAACTTAAAACTAACGCAAGTAACAAAATTTAATGTTGTTCACAAATGATTAAAAACGCTAAGGCATTTGATTCGCTAAATCAATTCAATCTGATTTCAAGTCATGTTATATGAGAATCAAAGTTAAAAGTGATGGTTGAAAAACCCAAACTTATCTAATACTCTTTCTCGAGTTATATTAGAATTACTTATCTATGAAAACCGACTATATTTCTATGAAGATTTAATCACAAACAAGCACATTACGATTTATGAAATTTCTAGAATAACCACATACATCATGCATTAGTTCTCACACTCGCATTCAACATACAATATTTATCACAAGAAGCGTTTATTACACATCTCTTCTCGGTCTTAATATAATGCAAAAAATCATTTAAATCTTGATCAGAAATTTAAAAGCATTAAGCATGGAAATAAATACTCAACTTGAAAACAATGAATTCATATAACGATAACACAAGAAATCAAATTTTCTTGATTCAACTACATCATAGCCTTAGCAAAAACGAATTAGTTCATAACGAAAATAAGAACAAACATATTCTCAATTGAATCCATGAACAAACAATCTGAATAATATGTATAAAATAAAAGCTAAGGAGAAGAGATGAAAAACTCTTGAAGATGAAGACTTGGTAGCAACAATGGTGATGATCCTTTAAGCTTCTCCAACCTTTCTCTCCAAAATTTCCTTTTCTCCTCCAAAAATAAGTCAATTCTGCTCTCTCTACCGTCCCCTTCCTTTTCCATCATAATGTATATATAGATCTAGGGATTGGGGGCAATTTTGGAACAAAACAACATAAAAAATGTGTTTTCGGACGAAACTCGTCGACGGCGACATTATTCTCGCCGCAGTGAGATTTCTGGAAACTTAAATTTTGGTGTTTCTGATTTTGGTCGGCGGCCAACTTAATGTGTCCGGTGGCGAGATGCTTTGGCCGGCGGCGAGATGAGTTTACCAAAATTTGTGCTCTCGGGAAGATTTTTGCCGGCGGCGAGATGAATATGGCCGGCGGCGAGACACTTTGGCCGTCAGCGAGAATACTTTGGCCGGTGCCGAGATTCACTTGGCGAAAATCCGTGCTCCCTTCATGATTTTCAACATTTTCTCCGTAAGGTTTTCGTCAGCGGCGAGAATACTCTTGCCGACGGTGAAATTCCAAATTTTGATATTTTGTTCTCTTTTTTATTTTCATTCAATCTCGATCATTGTACTTTGTCCCTAACTTCTTCAAAATCATGATTTTACCTGAAATTGCACTTTAAACACGAAATACCCGTGAAATGACATTTGTGGATTAAATAATCAAATAAACACAATTTTCACACAAATATCAACATTTAAATCATAACAAAAATGCAATAATTTAGCTCTTATCAGATATCATTTATAATAAATATAAAAAAATAAATAAATAAGAACATGATGAGATTTAAATTTAAATTTAACAAATTTTAAACAATAATATGTAGAAGATTGATTTAGGAAGTAATACTTTTATTTTAGTTAATTTGGACCTTTTATGTTTAAGTCTTATTTAATTGTGGGCCTTTTTATGTTGATTTTTTTTGTCTTTTATTTTTAAAAATGGATTAAGCCCAATCCACCAATAATTAAGCCCATTGGCTTTTTGGCTCTTGAAGTGGCATTTAGGGTTTCTTTAGAAGAGGTGTCTAGGGTTTATTTCTTATGAAAGAAATAGCAGCCATGTAATGGAGACACACGAATATTCATTAATGAAAAAAA
Source organism: Hippophae rhamnoides (assembly GCA_033030585.1). NCBI lineage: Eukaryota > Viridiplantae > Streptophyta > Magnoliopsida > Rosales > Elaeagnaceae > Hippophae > Hippophae rhamnoides. The sequence goes on along the minus strand of CM065434.1, from coordinate 3,843,832 downwards.
ATTCAGAAAGCTTCTTGCTTTACCTTCTTTTGTTCTTCATTGAATATTTGAATTCGATTTATCAAATGGAGTGATCATTCTTTGTGGCGTCTCAAGATTGGGATTTTAAAGACTTTTTTCCTTAGGGTTTTAATCTAATCATCTTCAACACGTTTTTAGCAATTCAATCGTTCATATTCCTTTGAGTTCGTGGGTTCCTACGTTGTTTGTCTAAAGGGTATGCATCATTTGATATCAGAGCCTTAGTTACTGAAAACAGGTTGTCTATCTTTATCTATCTTTGTTTTGAATTTTAGATTTAAAAAAAATCATCCTTTGGATGATTTAGAATCATTTTCAGATTCTCAATCACATAGAAGAAGACACAGAAGACATGAGTTCGAGAAGGAATAAGTTGATTCCAATATGAAAGAGAGAACTAGTTATAAATGGGACAAAAAGACTAACTACAAAGAAGATAACACTATAGGCAGTATAAAGATGACAACTCCACCCTTTCAAGGAAAGAATGATCCTGAGTTATACTTAGAGTGTGAAAGAAAGGTTGAGCATGTGTTTGATTGTCATAATTACTTGGAGAAGAAAGTAAAGCTAACAGCTGTAGAATTTACAGATTATGCTGGTATATGGTGGGATCAATTGGTGGTCAATAGGTGAAGGAATGGTGAGAGACCTATTCGCTCATGAGAAGAGATGAAATTGGTGATGTGTAAGAGGTTCATACCTAGCAATTACTATAGGGACTTATATAGAAAGTTGCAAGGGCTAATTCAAGGTTCCATGAGTGATGAGTGCTCAAAAAGCACTAAAATTACCATAATTTTATGCAAATTAATTGATTAAAAATATATATATTTATATGTTTTATCATATATTTATATAAATTTGTCTTTTTCGGAATCACGGGTATTTTTATTGTTTTTCAGGTATTTTCGCTTAAAAACGTCACTTAAAGACTCTTAAAGGAATACTGGAAGCAATACATCACAAATATTAAATAAATGGGGAAAGGTCAACAAATATAGAAAAATTGGACAAAATGGGTCGAAAAGGTCAATAATGTCAAAAAGGAGAAAATTGCGCCGGAGCGACCCGTCCTGCAGCGCCAGGTGCCAGTAGCGCCGAGGCACAACGTGGCGGGTCATGTTCATCACGCCAAATCTTGTGGCGACTCTTATTTATCCGCGCCTGACTGCGCGTACGGGTCTTGTTCATCCGGCGCAATGCTACAAGGCGCGCCACTCATTAGCCCCATTTTTCACGTGGAGCCGCCCCAGCAACGTCATCTTTGGCGTCATTAATGACCTTTCGACATTTCCATTCTGGCGTTTGCATTTTTAACATTTTTTTAACATTGTTTTACTCATTTTTTCTCTTCATCCTCACCTATAAATACCCCATTCCCTTCACTTCAAAAACACACCTCAAAACACACTTCTCTCTTCTTTCTTTCTCTCCATTTCTTAGTTTTTTGTTTTTTTAGTTTTTCTTATGTTTTAGCTAGTTTTTCTTATGTTTTAGCTAGTTTCTTTTATGTTTTAGCTAGTTTCTCTTAGTTTTAGAGTTCTTCCCTCTTTGGGAAGAACTAGTTATGTTTTTTGTAATTTATTAGCTTTTTGATTCAATAAATGGGAGTGCAAATTCTGTTTGGATGTTTTCTAGCAACGGGAATGGCATCAATCTTGTAAGGATTTTATTTTCTTTGCGAGTTATTTTTTATGCTTTATTCTTACATGTTATATTTAATTTGTACGTGATTAAATTTAAGCGTGTTGGTATTTGTAAAGCTTGTGATATAATAATAACGTTGTTATCTTTGCGAAATATTAAATAGGTAAAAATCTCTAAAAATGAATTGATTTTATTTTTTTATTCAAGATTTTATATTAAGAATGTTAGAGAGAAATATATTATTTTTCATTACAAACTTAAATCTAAAAATTAGATTTTAAGGTTTAGAATTATCGATCGATTTAGAGTAGTGCTCTTTTATTTGTTGGTACAATCGCTAGGTAGTTAAAGTGAAGCTACATTTCAAAAGTTTTTATAAGAATTATTATACGAAAATGTATTGACAACATGTTTTTAGTAGTAGTTTTAAAAACTTGAAAGTTAGTACTCGGATAACTAAATTCTTGGTTTAATTTGGACACCTTGAATAAAGTTTATTGTCCCAGCATCCAAGGTGGCGTTTAAATGGTTTATTTTCGAATCTCTTAGAAAAAGGAATTAATTTAATTAACCAAATTAGTTATCAACCCCGCCCGTAGGTGTTAATTGATTTGTTTAGTTAACAAAGAATATCTAATACGCGAAAGGTGGTATTAAATGTAAAAAGGGAGAATCAATAAATATCAATTCATATCTTTAATAACCTAAATAATATGAAGCGAGGATAATTAACTTGGTTATTATTATATTCATAAATACTCCACTTATTTATAAAAGATAAAATTTGCATGAATGTTTATTGAATCTATGTTTATTTTTATGTAAGTAGATTAAAAACACAAAAGCGAAAATATCGTGACAGGATGTTTAGGATTTAATTTCGTTTTTAAAAGTTTGAATAATAAATTAAAAACCACATACATTCCTTCCTTAGATCGACCTTGGGAGTATACTTATCATTTTCTACGGAATGATAAGTGCTCTTGCGAGAGTTTTATATATATAAAACCAAAGTATTGGCAGGATCGGCGATGCCCGTTTTCGTTCATCAATTTTTCGTTCATCAAAGTATTTGGCGATCACGATTCTGCTCATTAAAGTTTTTGGCGCCGTTGCCGGGGAAGGAATAGCGTTTTTAATTTATTTATCAAAATTTTAAAAATATTTTTGTGTTGTAAATAATTGTGATTTTTTTTTGTAAAAAAATAAAAAAATTTTTAATCAAATTTCAAATTTCATAAGAAATAATAAAAAAAATAAAAAAAAATTAATTATAGCATAAATAGTAAAATAATTTAGAAATTTGAAATTTGAAGTAAAAAGTTTTTACCGTTCATGAATAGTAAAAAAAATTAACAAAAAAAAAGAAAATTTTTAAATAAAAATTGTACCGTGAATAATAAAATAATTTAGAAATTTAAAATTTGAATTAAAAAAAAATTTACCGTTCATGAATAGTAAAAAAAATTCAAAAATTTTAAGTTAAAAAAAAACAAATTCAAAAAACAAATTATATTGTAAATAGTAAAATAAAGTTACCATTCATAAATAGTTAAAAAAAAGTTTTAAAAATAAAAAAAATTCTAATTTTAAATTGTTTAATAAATATAGTGTTAATAGTAAAATAATTTTGGAATTTGAAATTTCGAAAAAAAAAAACAAATAAAATAAATAAAATAAATAAATAAATAAATCTTAAAAAAATCATAAAAAAATCATAAATAAATAAAAAAAATAAAAAAAAAACCCAATTTTTAATTTTTTAAGTTTAATTTTTTTATTTTTTTTATTTTAAATCATAATTTTAATTCTTCTTTTTTTTTAATTTTTTTAATTTTTTTTATTTTCTTTTACCTTTTTCAATTTTATTTTATTTTATTTTATTCTTGATTTTTATTTAACTTAATTAACTTAGTTTTTTTTACTAACCTAATTAACTTAGATTTTTTTTAACTTAACTTAATTAACTTAGATTTTTTTTAACTTAATTAACTTAGATTTTTTTTTTAACTTAACTTAATTAACTTAGATTTTTTTTAACTTAATTTAATTAACTTAGATTTTTTTACTTCACTTAGCTTAATTAACCTTTTTTTTTAAACTTAGATTTTCATTAACTTAGATTTTTTACTTAACTTAATTTAATTAACTTAATAGCATGAAAAGTAAATATCTGAGGAGTTTTGTCTAGGAAGTAGTTCTTGGAAGCACTTTGTGCCATTAGTCTTTCTGGGAGCGTTGTTAATGCAGGAGGATGGTTTTAAGGAGCATTTGCACCACCATTCTTTCCTGGGAGCACTCTTGGTTATCTTTTGATTATTTTTTTCTCTTAAAAAACAAAAAAAAAAAAAACATAAATTCTGAAACTACCTCGAAAATTTTAAAATTTTAATTATAATCTAAGAGTTAGTTGCTTTGTTTAATCTAGGTACAATTGTGTTTTTATGCCTTAATTATTTGATTTGTACCTAGATGTGGGTTATCTAAAACTCAAAGTATGCCTACAGTTTTAAGTACGAGAAGAAATCGAAAATCAATGGGGCGTAGGCGAAAAAGTATAGGTAGACAATCTTGTCTTACATGAAGGTTTGATTGACTCAATGATGAGGGGACATTGAGTTTACTTAAATTAAATCCCAGAGTTACGTCTTACTAAGGCGTTAAACTAGCTTATTTGGATGGGAGGCAACCCGTCATTTTAGAGTAATTTTCTTTTATTTCTTTTATTTACTTAATTTTATTGTTTATTTCATTTAATTACATGTGAATAATTTTTAAATTGTTAAAACTAAAAATATTTGTTGAGATGTTAGAAGTTCAGCGATCTACGTACGTATACACTTTAATGATGAATATGATGGATGCCTACATTTTTCCATTACTCTTGCACTTTCTCAAGAAATAGGTAATCTTTCTTCTCTTTTCTCTTTATCTTTAATTTACAGTTGTTACATTGAGGACAATATAAGTTCTAGGTTGGGGGTGGTGAAAAGTTACCATGCTTAATTAAAAAAAAAGTTTTAACAATTTAAAAATAAAAAAAAAAATAAAAAATAAAAAAATAAAAAAATATACTTTTTCATTTTTTGTGTGTTTGGTTTTATTTCTATTTTGTGTGATTTAGTAATTTTTGAAAAAAAAATTCTCACAAAAATTATCATTTCTTTAAATCAAATTTAAGTAAATAGTTAAGTCTCTTGTACTAGTAGATTAATTTTTGAAAACATATCATGAAATATTTTGTAATTATTTTTTGATAATTAGTTAGTTTTTGTCATAACTAGTATTTCTTGATAAGATGTAGAAATTATATTAAACCTAAAATCGGTGTTTATGAATTTTTTTAGTGAAGACTACCTTTGTGAGATATAATTTGAGCCTAATTCCTTCATTCAGAGTGAAATATATATTTTTTTTCTACTCCAAACACATTTCTTATTTCTTCAAATTTTTAGACGATCTCTATAGGTATTAGCATTGAATGTATGAATTTTTTTTCTCATCTTAATAGAGTATCATATATATTTTTTATTATTTTTGCTTAGATTAAATGATTTGAGTAGAAATTGATAGTATATGCTTATATCTCGTTCATGCATATGTACTACAAAAAAGACATATCTGGGGTTACCTAAACCAAGATCAAGCGGAAGAAAAGCCACAAAATTAACCACTACGACAAAATTCAAAAAAAAAAATGAAAATGTACAATCGTACGTGGGTTGACAACTACAAAAAAATACATATATTGAGAAATATCTTGAGAAAAAAATAGAGATAAAGAATATATAGTATAATCTACATCTTATAACCCAGCATTGCCTACAAAGTTGTGAGTAAAGGTTAATTACAAAAGAAAGATATAGGAAATAATTCCCTAAAAAGTCATTGCAACTCTCTTCATTTGTAAAAGGCATATATCTTGAAATTATTTCTTAATGATTTTGATTTATGCATGAAAATAATTTTTATATATGATATCTTTATAATTTATACATTTGATTCCTTTCATGAGATCAATGTTAAAATAACACTTTGAGCCTTTATTCTTTATACATATGCGAACATATTAGTTCATTTCTATACATCAACTCTTTTGCATATAAATTAGTATGAGTGTTTGAACCTATAGGATTCAGTGTTTTGAGAGTATTGACTTGTGAGGAATAGAGTCAAAGCGAATTCGATTAAGTAATATTTGAAATTGGGTGAAATTAAATTGATACATTTTTGACATGAAATATGAAAATGATTTTCGACTAATTATTATAATAAATCATGATTGTTTAAAGAGATTAAAATAACTTATGCTTGAGATTTTAATTATGATCTTAAAGGAGATTAAAAAGTATGAGACATTTTTGTGATATGTTGTTTTCTTTTATTCTTATAAGTTAATTTTTGATTTTGTTGTAATTTTAGTTTTTTAAGTTGATTGTTTTTATTATTTCTTTTAATTTTTACATTTAGTTCAATATTGGTGGGTATCATTACTAAAAACCCTCACGAGACTCAAACTCGTCCACTAGGGCAACCTAGGGGTTTAAAGGCTTGTTGCATAGGATAAATGCAACCGTGTCAATCCACGGAAGTGATTTAGGATAGTTTAATTTTTGTTTTTCTGCTTCTCTTGCTAAGGGACTAGCGAAGGCGGATTGGGGGTTGTGATGAGTGCTCGAAAAAGCACTAAAATTACCATGATTTTATGCACATTAATTGATTAGAAATATATATATTTATATGTTTTATCATATATTTATATAAATTTATCTTTTTAGGAATCACGGGTATTTTTATTGTTTTTCGGGTATTTTGGCTTAAAACGCAATTTAAAGACTTCGAAGGAGAATACTTGAAGCAGTACATCACAAAAATATCAATAAATAAATGGGGAAAGGTCAACAAATATGGAAAAATCGGACAAAATGGGTCGAAAAGGTCAAAAATGTCAAAAAGGAGAAAATCGCACCACTGACGACCCGTCCGTGACGCGCCAGGTGCTAAGCGCCCGAGCACCTTGGTCTTGTTCATCCGGTGCACAGGCGTGCGGGCCCGGTACCATCCGCGCGCACCGACGCCATTTCGCCAATTTTTCACGTGGAGCGCCCCGTGCTGACGTCATCGCGGCGTCATTAATGACTCAGCATTTCCATTACGCGTTTTGCATTTTTTAACATTTTTTTAACATTGTTTTACTCATTTTTCTCTTCATCCTCACCTATAAATACCGATTCCCTTCACTTCAAAAACACACCTCGAAAACACACTTCTCTTCTTTCTTTCTCTCGTTTCTTAGTTTTTGTTTTTTAGTTTTCTTATGTTTTAGCTAGTTTTCTTATGTTTTAGCTAGTTTCTTTTATGTTTTAGCTAGTTTCTCTTAGTTTTAGAGTTCTTCTCTTTGGGAAGAACTAGTTATATTTTTGTAATTTATTAGCTTTTTGATTCAATAAATGGGAGTGCAAATTCCGTTTGGATGTTTTTCTAACTAGCGAGGAATGGCATCGAAATCTTGTAAGGATTTTATTTTCTTTCGGTTATTTTTTATGCTTTATTCTTACATGTTATATTTAATTTGTCTATGATTAAATTTAAGCGTGTGCTATTGTTGTAAACATGATATAATAATAACGTTGTTATGCTTTGCGAAATATTAAATAGGTAAAAATCTCTAAAATGAATTGATTTTATTTTTATTCAAGATTTTATATTAAGAATGTTAGAGAAATATATTATTTTTCATTACAAACTTAAATCTAAAAATTAGATTTTAAGGTTTAGTTATCGGTCGATTTAGAGTAGTGCTCTTTTATTTGTTGGTACAATCGCTAGGTAGTTAGAGTGTAGCTCTATTTCAAAAGTTTTATAAAATTATTATGCGAAAATGTATTGACAACATGTTTTGGTAGTAGTTTTAAAACTTGAAAGTTAGTACTCGGATAACTAAATTCTTAGGTTTAATTTGGACACCTTGAATAAAGTTTAAATTGTCTAACCCCGCATAGAAGGTGGCATTTTAAATGGTTCAATTTCAATCTCTTAGAAAAGGGAATTAATTTAATTAACCAAATTAGTTATCAACCACACCCGTAGGTGTTAATTGATTTGTTTAGTTAACAAAGAATATCTAACCCAGCAAAGGTGGTATTAAATACAAAAAGGGAGAATCAATAAATATCAATTCATATCTTTAATAACCTAAATAATATGAGCGAAGCATAATTAACTTAGTTATTATATCCATAAATACTTTCACTTATTTATAAAAGATAAAATTTGCATGAATGTTTATTGAATCTATGTTTATTTTTATGTAAGTAGATTAAAAACACAAAACCCCAAAATATCGTGACAGGATGTTTAGGATTTAATTTCGTTTTTAAAAGTTTGAATAATAAATTAAAAACCACATACATTCTTTCCTTAGATCGACCTTGGGAGTATACTTATCATTTTCTACGAAATGATTCGTGCACTTGCGAGAGTTTTATAAATATAAAACCAAAGTATTGGCAGGATCGGCGATGCCGGTTTTCGTTCATCAAAGTATTTGGCGATCACGATTCTGCTCATCAATGAGTTTATAGGATTATTATAAAGAGATAAAAGTCGATATGATTAGTGTAAACATAGAGGAAGATAGAGAAGCTACAATGGCCAGATTCATTGCTAGGTTAAACAGGGAAATTGTTGATATGGTTGAATTGCAAGATTACATAGAGATGGAAGAACTAGTACACAAAGCCATTAAAGTGGAGAAGCAAATCAAGTCGAAAAGGTTCATATCTAGTTTGTCCTCTAGTTCTTCGAGGAAATCAACTTGGAAATACAACAAAGTTGCCTTTAGAACAAAAGGTGAAGCAAAGTTAAACAATTCAGTTATTGTTCCTAAAGGTAAACCTGAAATTGAAACTCTTACTAAGTCATGTGATATTAAGTGTTTTAGGTGCCAAGGACTTGGACATATTGCATCTGAATGCCCAAACAAAAGAGTTATGGTTGTACGGGTTAATGGAGAAATCAAAAGTGCTAGCTTAAGTTACAATGAAATGCCACTATTGAAAGATTGTTCTAATATAGAATTAGAAGAACCTATGCATGTGGAATTACTTGTCACATGGAAAGCCTTCAATATACAGCCTAAGAGTGAAGAAGATGAGGAGAAACATAAGCATATTTTTTTACACAATATGCCATTTGAAGGATAAAGTATGCATGGTTATTATTGATAGTGGTAGTTGCACTAATGTTGTTAGTATTGTGTTGGTAGAAAATTTGAATTTAAAGTGGCAAATACAATGGCTGAATGATTTTGGAGAAGTGAATGTCAACAAACAAGTATGGGTCCTTTTTCAATTGGCAAGTATAAGGATAAGGTTCTTTGTGATGTGGCACCAATGTATGTTGCTTATATTTTTCTTGGACGACGGTGGCAGTTTGATAGGAGTATGGTGCATGATGGGTATAAAACTCGGTACTCTTTTGAAATGAACAACCAAAAAGGTGTATTAGCCTCTCTCAAACCTTTGCAAGCTTATGAGGACCAGATTAGGATAGAAAAAAAGTGCAAGTTGAAAGAAAAAAAAAGTTTAAGCAAGAGAAAATCAAAAAGGAGAGAAAAGTGAGCACAAAAGAGAGAAAAGTGGCACAAAAGAGAGAAAAGTGAGCAAAAATGAGAGAAAAGTGAGCAAAAAGAGAGAAAAGTGATCAAGTAGAAAAAAATAAAATAACGAGGGAATTTGTTGAAAAACATGAGATTAAGAGTGTAATGGTGGCAAGGCAACAAGTAATTTTTCTTATGTACAGGGATATTTATCTTTATACTAACGATCTTAACTCATCTTTGTCTAGTGTTGTTGTGTCTTTATTGTAGGACTTTGAGGATCTATTTATTGAAGAAATTCCCCATAGATTACCTCATTTGAGAGGAATTGAGCATTAAATAGACTTCACACCCAGATCTGTAATATCAAATTGACCTGCTTATAGAGCTAATCTTGAGGAAACAAAGGAGATACAAAGGCAAGTGGATGTGTTGCTGCAAAAGGGATTTGTAAGGGAGAGTCTCAACTCATGTTCGGTTCCTGTCATCTTAGTCCCAAAGAAAGATAGAACATGGCATATGTGTATGGATTTCCGCTCTATTAACAAGATAACGGTAAAGTATAATCATCTTATCCCCAGGTTAGATGATATGCTTGATGAGTTGCATGGCTCTCATTTTTTTTCTAAAATTGATTTAAAGAATGGCTATTATTAGATTCGTATGAAAGAAAGAGATGAATGGAAAACTACATTTAAGACTAAATATGGATTGTATGAATGGTTAGTAATGCCTTTTGGTTTAGTTTAATGCACCTACTAAATTCACGAGGTTAATGAACCATGTCTTGCATGTTGTTTTTAGTGTGTTGAGAGAGAATAAGTTGTATACTAATCTTAAAAAGTGCAAATTTTGCATGTAATCTGTTGTGTTTCTTGGATTTGTTGTTAGTTCATAGGGTATTAGTATTGATGAAGAAAAGGGAAGGGCAATAAGGGATTGGTCTACACCTAAGAATGCAAATGAAGTAAGAATTTTCCATGGTTTAGTGAGTTTTTATCGAAGGTTTGTTAAATATTTGAGCTTTATTGATGCACCTTTGAATGAACTTGTTAAAAAGAATGTTGTTTTTGAATGGGATGATGTGCATGATCGATCGTTTAATACTTTGAAAGATAAATTAACAAATGCACCTTTGTTGTGTTTGCCTAACTTTGATAAAGCTTTTAAGATAGAATGTGATGCATCGGGGATTGACATAAGAGCTATTTGAATGAAGGATTCCAAACCAATTGCATATTTTAGTGAAAAGCTAAGTGGGGAAGTGTTGAATTATCCTACTTACGACATGGAGCTTTATGCATTAGTGAGAACTCTTTAAACATGGCAGCATTACTTATGGCCAAGGGAATTCATCATTCATTCCGATCATGAGAGTTTAAATTTTTTGAAGACCCAAGGTAACCTTAATAAAAGACATGCTAAGTGGTTGGAGTTTATAGAAATGTTTCCTTAGTTAATCAAATACAAGTATGGGAAGGACAACGTTGTGGCTAATGCATCATCTAGGAGGTATGAATTACTTACTTCATTGCAAACTAAATTACTTAGTTTTGAATTTCTTAAGAAATTATATGCTAATGATTTTGATTTTTTTCAAGTATGGAATGCATGTGATAAGTGTGGTCTGGTGATTTTTATAGGCATGAAGGATTTCTATTCAAGAAAGATAAATTATATGTGCGTATTTTTTCTGTTCATGAGTTTCTTGTTAAGGAAAGTCATGGGAGAGGTTTGATGGGTCACTTTGGTGTTCTAAAGACTTTAGATATTTTACATGAGCATTTTTATTGGCCTAATATAAAGCATGATGTGCAATCTGTTTGTGAAAAGTGAATTACATGTAGGCAAGAAAAATCCAAAGTTTAAGCACATGGCTTGTATACCCTTTTACCTGTACCTAATCAACCTTGGATTGATATATCTATGGATATTTTTTTAGGATTACTAAGGTCTCAAAGTGGTAAAGATAGAATCTTTGTTGTTGTTGTTGATATGTTTAGTAAAATGGCTCATTTTATTGCATGTTCTAAAATCAATGACACAACACATATTACTGATTTGTTCTTTAAAGAAGTGGTTCATTTGCATGGGTTGCCTAAGACAATTGTTAGTAATAGAGATGTTAAGTTCCTAAGTCATTTTTAGTGCACTTTATGGAATAAACTAGGAACTAAACTGTTATTTTCTACTATTTCACATCCTCAAACGGATGGTCAAACTAAAGTAGTTAATAGGACACTCACTACTTTGTTGCATGCTATCATTCAAAAGAATATAAGGTAGTGGGAGAAGTGTTTGCCACACATTGAGTTTGCATATAATAGGACTATTCATTCTACTTCTTCATTTTCTCCTTTTGAAGTTGTTTATGGCTTTAATCCTTTAACACCTATTGATATTTTACCTTTGCCTACTAATGAGCATGCTAATCTTGATGGTAAGAAAAAGGAAGATTTTGTGAAGGATTTACATGCTAGAGTTTGGACCAACATTGAAAGGAAGAATGAGCAATATGCTAAGCAAGCCAATAAAGGGTATTTAAAGGTAGTTTTCCAACCTGGAGATTGGGTGTAGGTGCACATGCTTAAGGATAGGTTTCCCATACAACGAAAATCAAAATTTCAGCCTCAAGGAGATGGACCTTTTCAAGTATTGGGATGGATCTATGATAATGCCTACAAGAGAGATTTGCCAAGTGACTATGGTAATGTTAGTGTAACTTTTAATGTCACTAATTTATCTTTGTTTGATGTAGGTGATTCGAGAATGAATCTTTTCGAAGAATAGGGGAATAATAGAGATCATGATGCTGATCAAGTTAATGTTCCCAAATATTCTCAAGATCCTTTGCAAGGAATTGGATGTCCAATGACTAGGGCAAAGACAAAGAGGATGAAGGAAGCTTTGCAAGGCTTGATCATGGAAATATAATACAAAGAGGCTGTGCTAGAATAATCAAAAACTAAATTCGAAGATTCTAAAGCTTCACCAAGGATGGTCTAATACCTTTTTATGCAAGAGATAGATTTGGAAGATCAAGTTGGGAGCAAATATAGATTTAGGAAGTAATATTTTTTTAGTTAATTTTTGGCCTTTTATGATTAGCAATTGTTGTCTTATTTAATTATGGGCTTTTTTATGTTAAGTTTTTTTGTCTTTTATTTTTAAGAATGGATAAGGCCCAATCCACCAATAATTAAGCCTATTAGTTTTTTGGCTCTTGAAGTGGTGCCTACGGTTTCTTTAGAAGAGGTGGTTTGAGCACTAAAATTACCATAATTTTATGCACATTAATTAATTCAAAATATATATATTTATATGATTTTATCATATATTTACATAAACCTATCTTTTCGAAATCGCGTGTATTTTTATTGTTTTTTAGGTATTTTTGCTTAAAAATGTAACTTAAAGACTCAAAGAGGAATACTGGAGGCAATACATCACAAATATATTCATAAAATAAATGAGGAAAAGTCAACAAATATGGAAAAATTGGACAAAATCGCACACGCGCCGCAACCAAGGCTGAAATGCCATGCGCATCGCTTCATTTTCGCTGCACATCCCTACTCCAATCTACACGCGCGCTGCCCATTCATACCACCGTTGCACGCCAACTCGCCCCACATCACCATGACATCATCAATATGACATCATCATTCACTACTCAACGTTTTCTCCATTTTTAATCATTTTTCACCCACTTTTTCTTCCCCTCCTCACCTATAAATACCCCCATTCTCTTCACTTCAAAACACACCTAAAAACCCATCTTCTTCTCTCTTTCTTTCTCTACATTTCTTAGTTTTTAGTTTTTCTTAATTTTTAGTATTTTTTAGTTAGTTCTTCTTAGTTTTAGAGTTCTTCTCTTTTTGAGAAGAACTAATTATGTTTTTGTAATTTATTTTCTTTTTAATTCAATAAATAGAATTGCAAATTCCGTTTGGAGGTTTTCCAGCAATAGGAATAACATCAAAGTACTATAAGAATTTTATTTTCTTTACAGTTATTTTTTATGCTTTATTCTTACATGTTATATTTAATTTGTCTGTGATTAAATAATAAAAAAATAATAAAAATAAAAAATAAAAAATAATAATAATTATAGCGTGAATAGTAAAATAATTTAGAAATTTAAAATTTGAAGTAAAAAGTTTTTACCGTTCATGAATAGTAAAAAAATAATATTAATAATAATAATAAATATAAAAAAAATTAAATTAAATTAAAAAACTAAAAATATAAAAAAATATATAAAAAAATATAAAAAAAATATAAAAAAAACATAAATAAATAAATAAATAAAAATATAAAAATATATAAAAAAATAAGAAAAACATAATTTTTAATTTTCATTTAATTTTAAGTTTAATTTTTTTTATTTTAAATCTTAATTTTAATTTTTTCTTTCTTTTTATTTATTTATTGTTTTTTAAAAAAATTAATTTTAATTTTATTTTCTTTTACCTTTTTCAATTTTATTTTATTTGACTTTTTTTAATTTTATTTTATTATTTTTCTTTCTTTAACTATTTTTTTTCTTCTTGATTTTTATTTAACTTAATCAACATAGTTTTTTACTAACTTAATTAACTTAGATTTTTTTAAACTTAACTTAATTAACTTAGATTTTAACTTAATTAACTTAGCTTTTTTAATTAACTTAGATTTTCATTAACTTAATTAACTTTGTTTTTTTTACTTCATTTAACTTAATTAACTTAGATTTTTACTTCACTTAACTTAATTAAGATTTTTATTTAATTTAACTTAATTAACTTAGATTTTCATTAACTTAATTAACTTAGATTTTCATTCACTTAATTAACTTAAATTTTTATTAACTTAATAACATGAAAAGTAAAGATCTAAGGGAGTTTTGTCTAGGAGACTAGTTCTTGGAAGTCTTTGTGCCACTAGTCTTTCATGGGAACGTTGTTCTGTCTAGGAAGATGGTTTTTAAGGAGCCTTTGCACCACCATTCTTTCCTGGGAGCACTCTTGGTTAATATTGATTATATTATTTTATCTTAAAAAAACAAAAAAAAAACAAAAACAACAAAAAAAAAACATAAATTCTAAAATTATCTCCAAAATTTTAAAGTTTTAATTATAATCTAAGGAGTTAATTGCTTTGTTTAATCTAGGTACAATTGTGTTTTTATGCCTTAATTATTTGATTTGCACCTAGATGTGGGTTACCTAAAACCCTCAAAGTATGCACGTAGTTTTAAGTACAGAAAGAAATTTGAAAATCAATAGGGCATGACTGAAAAAGTATAGGTAGACAACCTTGTCTTACCTGTAGGTTTGATTGACTCAATGATGAGGGGACATTGAGTTTACTTAAAATGCAATCCCCAAGTTACGTCTTGCTAAGACGTTAAACTAAGCGATGGATGAGAGGCAACCCATCATTTTAGGTAATTTTCTTTTATTTGTTTTATTTACTTAATTTATTGTTTATTTCATTTTAATTATATGTGAATAATTTTTAAATTGTTAAAACTAAAATATTTGTTGAGATGTTAGAAGTTCATAGCGATTTGTCTGTATACACTTTAATGATGAATATGATGGATGCACCTGCATTTTCCATTACTACTTGCACATTCTTAGGAAATAGGTAATCTTTCTTCCCTTTTCTCTTTATCTTTAATTTACAGTTGTTACATTGAGGACAATGTAAGTTCTAGGTTGGGGGTGGTGAAAAGTTATCATGCTTAATTAAATTTTTTTGACAATTTAAAAATAAAAAAATAAAAAAAAAATATATATATATAATAATAATTTTTTATTTTATTTTTATGTTCACATTTTCATTTTTTTGTGTGTTTGGTTTTATTTCTATTTTGTGTGATTTAGTAATTTTTGGAATTAAAAAAAAAAACTTTTCTCACAAAAATTTATCATTTCTTTAAATCAAATTTAAGTAAATATTTAAGTCTTTTGTACTGTTAAATTAATTTTTGAAAACATATAATGAAATATTTTGTAATTAGTTTTTGATAATTAGTTAGTTTTTGTCATAACTATTATTTCTTGATAAGATGTAGAAATTATATTAAACCCAAAATCGGTGTTTATGATTTTTTTTTAGTGGAGACTACCTTTGTGAGATATAATTTGAGCCTAATTTCCTTTATTCAGAGTGAAATATATATTTTTTCTACTCTAAACACATTTCTTATTTCTTCAAATTTTTAGATGATCTATATAGGTCTTAGCATTGAATGTATGAAATTTTTCTCATCTTAATAGAGTATCGTATATTTTTTATTATTATTTTTGCTTTGATTAAATGATTTGAGTAGAAATTGATAGTATATGCTTATATCTCATTCATGCATGACTGCTACAAAAAAAAAAGAAGACATATCTGGGGTTACCTAAACCAAGATCAAATAGAAAAGCGACAAAAATTAACCACTCACCAAAATCCAAAAAAAAATGTACAATTTGTACATGGGTTGACTCTCTAAAATATATATTGAGAAATATCTTCAGAAAAAATAGAGAGATAAAGAATATATAGTATAATCTACATACTATAACCCACATTGCCTACAAAGTTGTGAGTAAAGGCAAATTACAAAAGAATGATATAGGAAATAATTCCTTAAAAAGTCATTGCACTCTCTTCATTTGTAAAAGGCATATATCTTGAAATTCTTTCTTAATGAGTTTGATTTATGCTTGAAAATAATTTTTATATATTATATCTTTATAATTTATACATTTGATTCCTTTCATGAGATCAATGTTAAAATAACACTTTGAGCCTTTATTCTTTATACATATGCGAACATATTAGTTCATTTCTATACATCAACTCTTTCGCATATAAATTATAAATTAGTATGAGTGTTTGAACCCATAGGATTCAATGTTTTGAGAATATTGATTTGTGAGGAACAGAGTCGAAGCGAATTCTGATTCATGACACTATAATTGGGTGAAATTAAATTGATACATTTTTGACATGAAATATGAAAATGATTTTCGACTAATTATTATAATAAATCATGATTGTTTAAAGAGATTAAAATAACTTATGCTTGAGATTTTAATTATGATCTTAAAGGAGATTAAAAAGTATGAGACATTTTTGTGATATGTTGTTTTCTTTTATTCTTATAAGTTAATTTTTTATTTTGTTGTAATTTTAGTTTTCTAAGTTGATTGTTTTTATTATTTCTTTTAATTTTTACATTTAGTTCAATGTTTGTGGGTATCATTACTGAAAACCCTCACGAGACTCAAACTCGTCCACTAGGGCAACCTAGGGGTTTAAAGGCTTGTTGCATAGGTTAAATGCAACTGTGTCAATCCACGAAAGTGATTTAGGATAGTTTAATTTTTAGTTTTTATCGCTTCTCTTGCTAAGGGACTAGCAAGAAAGGTGGTTGGGTTGTGGATGAGTGCTCAAAAAGCACTAAAATTACCATGATTTTATGCACATTAATTGATCAAAAATATATATATTTATATGTTTTATCATATATTTATATAAATTTTTCCTTTTCGGAATCACGGGTATTTTTATTGTTTTTCAGGTATTTTCGCTTAAAAACGTAACTTAAAGACTCAAAGAGGAATACTAGAAGCAATACATCACAAATATATTAATAAATAAATGGGGAAAGGTCAACAAATATGGAAAAATTGGACAAAATGGGTCAGAAAGGTCAAAAAGGAGAAAATCGCGCCACCAGCGCCCAGCCACGCGCGCCGCACGCCCGCGTCCGCGCGTCGGTGCGTGCCGCGCGGATCCGCCAGCGCCCAATCTTGTTCTATCGTTCCCGCGTGCGCGTGCGCGGTTACCCTCGGTGGCGCACGCTTATTTCGCCCTATTTTGCGCCGGTAGCCGCCAATGACATCATAATAACGTCATCAATGACCTCAGCAATTACACTGCTGCTTTTCACAATTTTTTAACATTTTTCACTCACTTTTTCTCCCATCCTCACCTTTATAAATACCTCCTTCTCTTCCCTTCATACCACACCTCAAAACACACCCTTCTCTTCTTTCTTTCTCTGCATTTCTTAGTTTTTAGTTTTTTTTAGTATTTCTTAGTTTTTAGCTAGTTTTGCTTAGTTTTAAGTTCTTCCCTTTTTGGAAAGAACTAGTTATGTTCTTGTAATTTATTTGCTTTTCGATTCAATAAATGGGAGTGCAAATTCCGCTAGGAGGTTTTCTAGCAAAGGGAATAGCATCGAAGTACTGTAAGGATTTTATTTTCTTTGTAGTTATTTTTTATGCTTTATTCTTACATATTATATTTAATTTTTCTGTGATTAAATTTAACTCTTCCAGCTGTTAGTAAACATGATGTAATAATAACGTTGTTATGCTTGCGAAATATTAAATAGGTAAAAATCTCTAAAATGAATTGATTTTATTTTTATTCAAGATTTTATATTAAGAATGTTAGAGAGAAATATATTATTTTCCATTACAAACTTAAATCTAAAAATTAGATTTTAAGGTTTAGTTATCCGGTCTGATTTAGAGTAGTGCTCTTTTATTTGATGGTACAATCGCCCGGTAGTTAGAGCGAAGCTCTATTTCAAAAGTTTTTATAAGAATTATTATCTGAAAATGTATTGACAACATGTTTTTAGTAGTGGTTTTGAAACTTGAATGTTAGTACTTGGACACCTTGAATAAAGTTTAAACTGTCTAACCCCATCAAATGTGGCTTTAAATGGTTCATTTTCAATCTCTTAGAAAAGGGAATTAATTTAATTAACCAAATTAGTTATCAACCCCACACATAGGTGTTAATTGATTTGTTTAGTTAACAAAGAATATCTAACCCCACCAAAGGTGGTATTCATACAAAAAAGGGAGAATCAATAAATATCAATTCATATTTTTAATAACCTAAATAATATGAGCAAGCATAATTAACTTAATTATTATATCCATAAATACTCCACTATTATAAAAGATAAAATTTGCATAAATATTTATTGAATCTATTTTTATTTTTATGTCAGTAGCTTAAAAACACAAAACCCAAAATATCATGACAGGATGTTTAGGATTTAATTTCGTTTTTAAAAGTTTGAATAATAAATTAAAAACCACATACATTCCTTCCTTAGATCGACCTTGGGAGTATACTTATCATTTTCTACTTAAATGATTCTTACACTCAGAGTTTTATAAATATAAAACCAAAGTATTGGTAGAATCGGCGATGTCGGTTTTCGCCATCAACTAGTTATGACAAAAACTAACTAATTACCAAAAAAAATTACAAAATATTTCATGATATGTTTACAAAAATTAATCTAACAATACAAAAGTCTTATTTATTCACTTAAATTAAATTTAAAGAAATGATAAATTTTTGTGAGAATTTTTAAAGTTAATTCTAAAATTCCAAAAATTACTAAATCACACAAAGAAAATAAAACCAAACCTGACAAAAATGAAAATGTAAACATAAAAAGAAAAAAAAATTATTATTATTATTATTTTAAATTAAGCAAGGTAATTTTTCATCACCCCCAACCTAGAACTTACATTGTCTACATGTAACAACTATAAATTAAAGATAAAGAGAAAATAAAAAGAAATATTACCTATTTCTTGAGAATGTAAAAGTAGTAATGGAGAAGTACAGGTGTATCCATCATATTCATCAATAAAGTTCACATAGACAGATCATTTGTGAACTTCTAACAAATTTCAACAAATATTTTTAGTTTTAACAATTTTAAAATTATTCACATGTAATTAAACTAAAATAAACAATAGAAATTATTCTAAACGATAGGTTGCTTCACCCACCGCTAGTTTAACGTCTTAGCAAGATGTAACTTTATGGTGCTAAGGGTTACTCATCCAAATGCAATCCATTTTAGCAATGTTGTTTGGTTATTCTAAATAAGGCTTCACATGATGCCCATTGACTTTGAATGTTTTTTCGTGTCTTGGAATCCAATAGTTCTACTACTCCATGTGCAAATACCTGAACTATTTTGAATGGTCCATCCCATCTTGATCTCAACTTTCCTGGAAATAATCTCAGACAAGAGTTAAATAAAAGAACTTCCATTCCAGGGGTGAAGAGTTTTAGGAACTAGCCTCTTGTCATGATAGCGCTTAGTGTATAATTTGGCATTCTTATAGGCTTCATTCCTAATTTCTTCCAACTCGTTAAGATGGAGTAACCGCTAGTTTTTCTCCTGCTTTATCTAAATCCATGTTTAACTTCTTTAATTTCCCAAAGAGCCTGTGTTCAAGTTCAACAGGAAGGTGGAACTCTTTCCTAAAGATTAACGAGTAAGGGCTCATCCCAATGGGTGTTTTGTAAGTTGTGTGGTATGCCCATAAGGCATCATTCAACTTAAATGTCCAGTTCTTCCTTAAAGGACTCACAATGCATTCCAATATTCCCTGGATTCTCCTATTACTTACTTCCACTAAATAGGAAGTTTAAGGATGATATGGAGTAGCTACTCTATGTGTGATGTTGTACTTATTTAGTACTCCATCAAAGATCTTGTTACAAAAATGGCTACCTCCATCACTTATTATAGCTCTAGGCATTCTAATCTCTGAATATTAAATCCTTCAAGAATTTAAAAACAACATTAGCATCATTGGTTTTAGTGGGGATAGCTTCTACCCACTTGGATACATAATCCACAGCAACCAAAATATATTGAAAATAATTGGATGGGGGGAAAGGAAACATAAAGTCAATCTTGGCTTGGCATTTGGTTTACTTAATAGGTATCTTAAAGCAGCATGATCAAAATGCACAATCACTTTAGATCCTACTAAATAAGACCGAATTTTTTCTAAAGAAAACACTATAGCCAAGAATTCCTTTTTAGTGGTGGTATAATTCATTTGAGCATCATTGAGTGTTTTGCAAGCATAGTAGATGACATGCAAATTCTTATCCACTCTTTGTCCCAAGACTGCTCCTATAGCAAAATCAGAAGCGTCACACATTATTTCAAAAGGTAAAGACCAGTTTGGTGCCATAATAATAGGGGTAGATGTTAGTTTCTCTTTCAAGGTATTAAAGGCAATAGGCAGTCATTGTTGAAATCAAAATAAGCATCTTTAGCTAGCAAGTTACACAAGGGGCGACTTATTTTAGAGAAATCTTTAATAAATCGTCTGTAAAATCCTGCATGTCCTAAGAAGCTTCTTATCCCCTTCACAGATGTAGGGGGAGGTAGTTTGGATATCAATTCAACTTTTGCCTTATCAACTTCAATACCCTTGTTTGAAATTATATGTCCTAAAACTATCCCTTGTTGAACCATAAAATGACTTTTCTCCCAACTAAGGGTGAGATTGCATTCAATGCATCTTTCTAAAACCAAAGTCAATTTATGTAAGCAATCATCAAATGAGTTTCCAAAGACAGAGAAATCATCCATGAAAATCTCAATGAATTTTTCCACCATGTCCGAGAAAATAGATATTATAAATCTCTGGAAAGTGGCAGGGGCATTGCATAACCCAAATGGAATTCTTCGAAAAGAAAATGTCTCAAAAGGACATGTAAATGTGGTTTTTTCCTGATCTTCTAGTGCTATGGGTACTTGATAATATCCAGACAATCCATCTAGAAAACAGTAAAATTCATGCCCAGCTAATCTTTCCAACATTTGATCAATGAATGGGAGAGGAAAGTGATCCTTTTTAGTATATAAATTTAGTTTCCTAAAATCTATACACATTCTCCATCCAGTGATTATTCTAGTGGGCACTAATTCACTTTTGTCATTTTTAACAACTGTTATCCCAGATTTCTTAGGTACCACATGCATTGGACTAACCCACTTACTATCCGCAATAGGATAGATAATTCCTTCTTCTAATAATTTAAGAATTTCTTTCTTAACTACCTCTTGCATATTTGGGTTTAGTCTTCTTTGGTCCTCTCGTACAGGTTTAGCACTATCCTCCATGTTGATCTTGTGCATACACATTGAAGGACTAATGCTTCTTATATCCCCGATACTCCAATCTATAGCTTTCTTAAACTGTTTAAGCACTTTGATAAGTTCCTTTTCTTGGGTTTTGGTCAAGTTTGAAGAAATTATCACTGGATAAGTTTCTCCTTCTCCTAAAAACACATATTTTAAGTGGTCAAGTAAGTTTTTGAGTTCAAGTTCAGGTGGATTGGCCTCTTTACTAGATGAAGAAATGGGTAGATTTAAAAGTGTACTAGATTTTGTCATTACTTCATCATTGTCTAGTTTTTCAAGGTACCCCTTAATTTCCTCATCTAAATCTTCCTCGACCTCTTCAAGTGTAAGAACAATTTCTAGCTTGTCTTCTATTCTGGTTTGGAAGAAGGTACTTTGGACAAGATTATCGAAAGGGTCAACATCGAATATTTCATCGATGGTAGAAATAGAAGGAAAAGGTGAAGAATCAAAAACTTTAAAATGAACAGTCTCTCCTAAGACTTTCATTGTCAAATTTCCATCTTGGACATCAATAATAGTTTTAGTTGTTGCCATAAATGGTCTACCAAGCAATATTGTGTGCTCTCTGTCTAATGTTGGATTTTCTTGCATATCTAGAACCACAAAGTCAATAGGTATTATCAGTTTGCCTACTTGTACCAACACATTCTCAACTATTCCCTTTGGATACTTAAGAGATCTATCTACAAGTTAAAGGAACATAGTTGTGGGTTTTAAATCTCTTAGATTGAGCTATAAGAATATAGAGTAGGCCATCAAATTTATACTGGCACCTAAATCAAGCATTGCTTTAGCAACCTTCCTATCCCCCATAGTTATGCTTATAATAAAACATATAGGGTCTTTCAACTTAGGATGTAGTTTGTGTTGAAGTACAACGCTAGAAATTTCTGATACTACTACTCATTCATTCAATTCATACCTCCTTTTCTTAGTGTTCAACTCTTTGAAAAACTTAGCATATGAGGGCACATTCATGATCATTTCTAATAATGGTAAATTGATATTTACTTTAGAGAGCATATTAAAAAGACCCAATACATTAACTTGTTCAGGTCCAGCTATTGTTTCTCCTTAATATGGACAGGCTTCAGTACCATGTCCCATGTTGCTATACAAACCATATTGTTCATTATTGGTGTTGGTTTGTGTAGTGAGAAGGGAAACTTGCTTGGTCAGTTCAACAAGTTATTGTTGAACTTGATTGCTAGAATCGATTTCATGAACTCCAGCTTTTCTCACTCGTGAGCTTTTCTGTTGGGAATTAGTACCCAACATATCAAAGAGGTTGTACGTCTTTGAGGTAGTCTTTTCTCCCATTGCTCCTCCTGCAGCATTGTCGACAATGAACTGACAATGTTGTGTAAGTCCATCGTAAAAGAATTGGTTCTGCAACTTCAAGGGAAAGCTATGGTGGGGATATTGAGTGAGAAACATTTTGAACCTATCCCAAGCTTCATGGAATGGTTCTCCTTCCATATGAGAGAAAGTAGCAATCTTTCCTCTCAACTCTGATGTTTTTTGGTGGGAATAGAATTTTCCCATGAATTTATTATAAATGTTCTCCCATGTCATCAGAGAACTTGGGGGAAGTGACATTAACCAAGCTTTGGCCTTATCCTTTAAGGTGTAGGGGAAACATCTCATTCTAAGTTGATCCTCGTTTAGAATACCGAGGGGGAAGGTTTGGACCGTAGCATAGAAGTCTCTCATGAAGGAAAGAGAATCTTCATTAGGCAGCCCACAAAAGAAAGGAACCATAGAAAAATGAATATTTTTTAGGTCATAATTCCGAGCAGCCTCACCCAGCTGGATAATGGCAATTTTCGTGTTAATCACCGGTCTTGCAAACTCCTTCATGGTGGTTTCCCTAACATGTTGGTTTTCTTTCATTTCTTTCTGTTCCAGTAAAGGATTAAGGGTTGGTTCTATGTTTGGCTCAAAAACAGGTTGATGGTTGGAATTCAATCTTGTTGACACTTGTTTAAATTTATGAATATTATTTACATATGGTGTAAGTGGGTTTCCTAAGGATCTTCTACCACGCATAGACTATTGAAAACGTAAATTTAAAACTCCTGTCAAGCAAAATAATAATCACACAAAAATTTAGAGAAAATTTGCATGGTATTTAATACAAAACACTAAACAAAACTAGTTAAACCCTAAGTCAAAAAAATTTATTTTTATTATTATTATTATTATTATTATTTTCAAAATGTTTATTATTATTTCTATTTATTTAAATAAAACAAAGTTTAAATTTTATTTATTTCATGTTTTTTTCTTTTTTTGTTTTTTTAAGATAAAATAACATAATCAATATTAACCAAGAGTGCTCCCAGGAAAGAATGGTGTTGCAAAGGTTTCTTAAAAACCATCCTCTTAAATAGAACAACGTTCCTAAGAAAGACTAGTGGCACAAAGGTTTCCAAGAACTAGTCTCATAGACAAAACTCCATTAGATCTTTACTTTTCATGCTATTAAGTTAATTGAGTTAAGTTAAGTAAAAATTTAAGTTAATTAAAAAATGTATGTTATATAAGTTAATCAAAATCATAGTTATTATTTTTTAAAATTTTTTTTTTTACAATTCATGAACGTAAGTTTTTTTTATGAACGCTAAGTTATTTTTCTTTTACTATTCATGAACGGTAATTTTATTTTACTATTCACACTATAATTTTTATTTATTTATTTTTATAACTTAAAATTTTTAAAATCTTAAATTTTTTTACTATTCATGAACGGTAAAAATTTTTACTTCAAATTTCAAATTTCAAAATTATTTTACTATTCATGCTATAATATTTATTTATTTTTAAATTTATTTTTACATTAAAATTTTTATTTATTTATTTATTATTAAGAAATTTTAATTTTTTACTATTCATGAACGTAAGTTTTTTTTACTGCAAATTTCAAATTTTATAATTATTTTACTATTCACGTTATTATTATTATTATTTTTTAATTTAAGATTTTTAATTTTTTTTATTTCTTTTGAAATTTGAAATTTTTTTTTGTTGTTTTTTTAACCCAAAAAAAATCACAATTATTTACAACACAAATTTTTTTTAAAATTTTGATAAATAATTTAAAAACGCTATTTCTTTCCTCGGAACATCGCCAAAAACTTGATGAGCGAAAACTGGTATCGTCGATCATGCCAATACTTTGGTTTTATATTTATAAAACTCTCGCAAGTGTACGAATCATTTCATACGATCTAAGAAAGGAATGTATGTGGTTTTAATTTATTATTCAAACTTTTAAAAACGAAATTAAATCCTAAACATCCTGTCACGATATTTTGGGTTTTTGTGTTTTTTAATCTAAGAACATAAAAATAAACATAGATATGGATTCAATAAACATTTATGCAAATTTTATGAGTTAAAATAGTGGAGTATTTATGGATATAATAACTAAGTTAATTATGCTTGCTCGTATTATTTAGGTTATTAAATATATAAATTGATATTTATTGATTCTCCCTTTTTTGTATGAATATCACCTTTGGTGGGGTTAGATATTCTTTGTTAACTAAATAAATCAATTAACACCTATGGGTGGGGTTGATAACTAATTTGGTTAATTAAATTAATTTCTTTTTCTAAGAGATTGAAAATGAACCATTTAAATGCCACCTTTGGTGGGGTTAGACATTTTAAACTTTATTCAAGGTGTCCAAATTAAACCTAAGCATTTAATTATCTGAGTACTAACTTTCAAGTTTTAAAACCACTACTAAAAACATGTTGTCAATATATTTTCAGATAATAATTCTTATAAAAACTTTTGAAATAGAGCTTCACTCTAACTACCGGGCGATTGTACCAACAACTAAAAGAGCACTACTCTAAATCAGACCGGATAACTAAACCTTAAAATCTAATTTTCAAATTTAAGTTTGTAATGAAAAATAATATATTTCTCTCTAACATTCTTAATATAAAATCTTGAATAAAAATAAAATCAATTCATTTTAGAGATTTTTACCTATTTAATATTTCGCAAGCATAACAACGTTATTATTATATCATGTTTACAAACATCCAGCAAAGTTAAATTTAATCACAGACAAATTAAATATAACATGTAAGAATAAAGCATAAAAAATAACTGTAAAGAAAATAAAATCCTTACAGTACTTCGATGCTATTCCCGTTGCTGGAAAACCTCCAAACGGAATTTGCACTCTCATTTATTGAATCAAAAAGCAAATAAATTACAAAAATATAACTAGTTCTTATCAAAAAGAGAAGAACTCTAAAACTAAGAAAAACTAGAAAAAAACAAAAAAAAAACTAAGAAATGAGAGAAAGAAAGAGAGAAGAGAATGTGTTTTGAGGTGTGTTTAGAAGTGAAGAGAATGAGGGGTATTTATAGGTGAGGATGGGGAGAAAAAGTGGGTGAAGAAATGGTGGAAACACGGAGTGGTGGATGATGATGTCATTTCATGACGTCAGCATGACATGGGGGCGGCTGCGCGCGAAAATGGGACGAGATGGCAATGGTACGCACGGAAGGCACTAGTGGCAATGCAAAGGCGCACGCGGAAGGCAGGAGCAGCGCGCGCGGATGCGACGGCACGATTTCCTCCATTTTGACATTTTTGACCCATTTTGTCCAATTTTTCCATATTTGTTGACTTTTCCTCATTTATTTATTAATATATTTGTGATGTATTGCTCCCAATATTCCTCTTTGAGTCTTTAAGTTACGTTTTTAAGCGTAAATACCTGAAAAACAATAAAAATACCCGTGATTTCGAAAAAGACAAATTTATATAAATATATGATAAAATCATATAAATAGATATATTTTTAATCAATTAATGTGCATAAAATCATGGTAATTTTAGTGCTTTTTGAGCACTCATCAATAATCAATTCAATCATCAAATATTTCCATCACCTGGTTTTCAATAACCACATCAATCACAAGCTTAAGAGAAGAAACCACTTACTGAGGACAATACAAATGCCTTAATGGGTATAATGAAAGACTTCATCCAATCATTTAGTGAAAAAGTGTCAACTCAAGAGGCTTCAATTCAAAATTTGGAGAACAAAATAAGGAAAATTGCTCAGGCTATAAGTCAAAGGCCTCAAGGTAACCTTCCAAGTGACACAATTGTAAACCCGCAAAGATTAGGTAAGGACTAGTGCAATGACATACCTTTGAGGATAGGTAAAACTTTAGAATAGAAACATAAGATAGAAAAGGATGAAGAGAAATAGGAAATTAACAAGGATGAGGAGGAGCTAGTGGATAAAGAGAGCACTGAAAAGGAAATAATTCAGCCATAGAAAAACAGCCTTTACAAACCCATTATTTCTTTCCCTCAAATACTATAAAAGAAAAAGTTAGATACACAATTTTCAAAATTTCTTGATGTCTTCAAGAAGCTACATATAAACATACCATTTGTAGAGGCACTTGAATAATGTCGTCTTATGCCTAATTCATAAAGAATATACTATCAAAGAAAAGGAGGCTTGGAGATCATGAAACAATAACCTTAATTGAAGGTTCTAACGCCATCTTTGATAGAAAACTACCACAAAAACTGAAATATCCAAGTAGTTTTGACATCTCTTGGACTATTGGGAACATTCATTTTAAGAAAGCAATATGTGACTTGGGTTCTAGCATTAACCTTATGCCATTATCAATCTTTAAGAGATTGAGGGTTGGTAAAGCCAAACCCACTTTAGTAACATTACAAATGATAGATAGATTAATTAAGAGACATTAAGGTATGGTAGAAGATTTGCTAGTAAAAGTAGAAAAAATCATCTTTCTGGTAGACTTCATTGTGTTAGACATTAAGGAGGACTGTGACATTCCTATCATACTTGGAGGTCCATTCTTAGCAACCAGAAGAGCACTCATTGATGTAAAAAAAAGGTGAACTTACAATGAGAGTGCAAGATGAAAAAGTATTCTTTAAAGTTTTTAAAACATCTGAACCCCTTGACATTGATAGTGCTAATGAATACTTAAGGATAAATGTTACTAAATGTGGGGACAACTTAAAAGAATCTGTTGAGTCATCCACACTTAAGACTGTTACATGTGATGCTATGAACAAGGACATAAACTCACTAGAAAAAAACTCAACCTATTTTTAATTTAAAAGTATGGAATCAAAGGTTGAAATTATGAATTGTGTTAACTTTGTAGAAGACGTGCCTCTCATATGTGTATCAAAGGCGATTATGGAAAATTTTGAGATACGATCTAAGCTGAAACCATCAATTGAAGGGCCACAAAGTTTAGACTTCACACTTTTACCATCCCATCCCATCCCTAATCAAGTAGGAAAGTAGAAAAGCCGAATAGAGAGGTAAAAAAGATGTTGAAAATACATAAATTGGATGAGTTATGGTGGACTGCTTATAAGAATTCCAAAAAATACAAAAAAGAAAAAAAAATGGCATGATAAAATAATTGAGCACCGTGTTTGCAAACCAAAACATAAAGTTTTATTGAACAAATCAAGACTCAAATTGTTTCCAGGAAAACTCAAAAGTAAATGGACACAAAGGGATGTACCTTAGGACTTGATATGATTGATAACTGTATTTTATACACTTATTTTCACCTATTTTATTAATTGTAATTGCTAGGTTCTTAATGTTTTTAGTTAATTTTCGATGAATAAATTAGTATTTACTGTTTTTTATATTTTTTATGAAAAGTAAATAATTTGTATCGAAAACGTAATTAATTGCAAGTTTTCGTCCAAAAATATAATTTCAAAATAAATGAGTATTTAATTGCAATTTATAAATGTTGAAAGTATAAATTAAATTAAATTTGGGCTTAATTTTAATTATTAAAAGTTTAAAATTTAATTTAAAATTACTAAAGGGCTGTATTGCAATTAAACAAAGTTTAAAATGCAATTTGAAATATATTTATGGGTGAAAATATAATTAATAAAAGTTATTTTTCTTCGCAGGAGAGAGATTCCCCGCGCCGTTATCCACACGTCATTTTGGACCGTCAGATCACCGCATCAATCTGCCTGGATGCCGCAGGTTGCTCAAACTCGACCAAGCGAGAGCTGGGCTGTGGATTTCTCCATCGCGTGGCTCAAGGCCCGAGCTGGGCCCACTGCCGCGCAGCAGTGAGGCGGCGGCGCGGGGACCCACCCGTTCTGATGCCGTGCGTGCACTCGTCCCCAACCTTCACGCGCCCCTTTCCCGTGCGGTCGATCCACGTGCGCCCGGTTATCCTACGAGCCATAATCTACCACGTGTCACACTTTATATTAAAGCAAATCATGTTCAGACACGTGGCAAGTTACAATGAACGCGAAAGCACAGGATCAAGTCCCCGTTCCAACCGTTGCCGCACTTTCTTGGCGCCCCAATCCCGTGCTTCAGTTTCTACGTGTGCCCATTCTGTGAAACAAACAAGGTGCTGCCACGTGTCCATCTATTTGTTTCAGCGAATCATATCGCGACATGTGTCAGAGTTTATTGAAAAGAAAAACAGAAACGCACGTTGCACCCACTCACATTAGACGCGTTTTCGATTCCATTTTCGATACAATTTGTCCCCCATGCTTTTTAATTTATTATTTTTCCCACACTTCATTGTCCTCCGCGTGTGTTATTAAATTTAAATATTTTTGATGTATGTTTTTAGCTATAAATAGGAGGTAAGATGATAGGTTTTTAGAGTTTTTTTTTTGGAGTTTAGTTTTGGATTTTCTGTATTGTTTGGGGCTGGACGGTGGAACACGTAGAAGCCTTTTTTGGCTTCTGTTGTGTTCTACATGTGCCAAATATTTACTATCCGAAATGTTTTAATTTTCTTTCTTCTTCTTCTAATTTTTCTACATCTGCTGTAATTTTTATTTTAAATTAATGTAATTTAATTTTTCTAGGGTTGCATTTGATCTAAATTTATGAAGCTTTGATTTTAACTATTTTTTAAAGATTTATAAGACGTTCGATTTGTTCATTCTATTTTGTGCTTAATGCTTTTTGATTATTTACAAATCTTATCAAAACGATCTGTGGCACATAAATAAACTTGGAAGAGGCATTTGTGTGTATCGCTTCATAAATTTTAATGACATGCATGCATTTAAGGATAGGAATATACCCTAATTGTATGTGTGACCTTTTGAAAACTTAGAACGTAATGAATCTTGGTAAATTTAATTCTCATAAAGATATAGTGAATTAATTTAATGAGGTGTGTCTATACGGAGCTCGGAAGAGATGTATGGATAAAAATAGAAGTTTTCGGTTGACAAATTAAATGTACTAAAAAAATATAAATCAAAATAAAATAACAAGATTTGAGTGGATTAATTTGGTGAAAAATTGCAATCCTAGAGTTCCCTTATTTTTTTTGTTACCTTTTTCCATATCAACGATTATTTTGGATAAGATTAGAGGGATACAATTTTTGTACTCAACAAACTGTAGTAACAATTCTCCGTAGGAACGATCTTTACTTACAAATCTTTATTACTTGTGACCGTGTATACTTGCACGATTTTCTGTGTGTTGTAAAACACATAACAAGTTTTTGGCGTCGTTGCTGGGGATTTGTTTTACTATTTTCATTGTTGATATTAATACCAATCAATCTGATTTTAATTAAAAAAAAATTATTGTTGCATGTTTAATTTATTTTTCAATTTTCTCGTGGGTTGAGATTTTGTTTGGCACACAAATCTTAACTCACAAAAAGGAAAATAATTTTTTTTTGCTTATTGTTTGTTTTTTATTTTAATTTGCAATTTTCTCGTGTATTGAGATTTTGTTTGACACACAAATCTTAATTCACAAAAAAAGAAAAATAAAAGAAAAATAAAAAAATTTATGGTTATTATTGCTTAATTTATTTTTCAATTTTCTCGTAAGTTGAGATTTTGTTTGACACACAAATCTTAACTTATAAAAATAAAAACAAATTGAGAAGTCAAGCTAAAGACTATAAATCAAGCGCTTCTTGGGAGGCAACCCATGTGTTTTATATTTATTTTTTATTTTTCGGATGTATTGCTTTTTATATTTTGTTATGTTAATTTTTTTCTTTCGTAGGTGCAAATTGGAGGTAATGAAGCTATTTTGGCTTAACCAATCAAACAAACCAGGAATTTTCTTTAAACCCATCTCATATGCTATGATTAAGAGAGTTTTTTTTACCTTTTCATATTTATATGTGAAAATTGGGAACAATGTGTAATTAAAGTTTGGGGGAAGGAACTTCATTCTCTACATTAGTATTTTCTATGCATTTTAAAATTTTTAAGGAATTGTTTTTAATTCTTAGGATGTTTTTAAACATGATTTGGGTAAAAATTGATAAATATATGAAAACTAAATGCATGCATGCCTGATATGAAACATATGAACTCAAAGATAAAAATTGGTTATCATGACTAGGATAAGGAATGTAATATATTTATTAAGAAATTTACATTAATCATGTGGTATGCATGCTAGTTTTGATTGAATTGATTCAAATATATATGCATATGTTCATGATTGATTTTGGTGTGCTTATTCAGAGAAAATTGTAGTGAGTTATGCGAGTTGTTGAGATCTACTAGGGTTTAGAAT
Source organism: Hippophae rhamnoides (assembly GCA_033030585.1). Classification (NCBI taxonomy): domain Eukaryota; kingdom Viridiplantae; phylum Streptophyta; class Magnoliopsida; order Rosales; family Elaeagnaceae; genus Hippophae; species Hippophae rhamnoides. The sequence goes on along the minus strand of CM065434.1, from coordinate 3,812,984 downwards.
CTATTTGATTATCCCTCGAGGAAAAATCCTAAATAGTATTTAGCAAGGGAAACAATTTAGGCTTATTTGGATCAATTAGGCCTTTCAAGCTAACTATTATTATATTTGTAGTCACCCATTTGAGCCTAACAAAGAACATCTCATATCTTTAAGCCATATTGTATGCCTAACCAATAAGCATTACCTTTACCCTTGCACCTTTAACTTGTTTTAAAAAAAATAAAATAATGTGTGATGCTATACAGTAAGGTGAAATGTAATATACCTAAAAAAGAAGAGAAAGAGAGAAAAAGAAGCAAAACTCACAACACAATTATCTCTCTAAAGAAAAAAAATAGAATTAAAAATAAGTTTAAGGATGTTGTGAAGTTACAATAAAATAAAAAGAGAAAAGAGATGTGGAATAAAAGAATATGAAAATAATGGCAAAAGAGGGTGCATTGAAATATCAAGTAAAATCTCAATTGTAGTTAAAAAGTGCATGGTGAACAAAAAGAAAGCTAAGATGTGAAAATAGCCTAAATGTCTTCATTTATTGACCCCCACTTAGCCTTAGATTAGAACCATGTAAAGACCTTATTGATCTTGCGCTAAGTGCATATTTATATTAGTAGAGAGAGATGTGAAAAATAGACTTATGAGACTTGTTCTAAGAATGAATTGATTAGCATACTCGTATAGGTTGATTTCATGAGTGCATTGGATGATATCATGTGCAGTGCACACACACACACAAATCAATTTGTCAAAAACCTTGCACATCCTTGTATTGATAGAACATTGATTGATGAATATGTGAATCTCCTTATCATAGGATTGTACAACTTTTGAGATGGATAGTTTTCGTGAAATATGCATGTACTAATAGAAGTATATTTATGAATATACTACCCATGTTATTTTATTTAGTTATAATTGGTTTTACTTTAGGACAAGTAAAGAGTTAAGTTTGGGGGCATGATGACTCTATAAAAGTAGAGCCATTAGCGCACTTTTAACTTAATATTTACTTGTTTTATTCAATAAATAGTATTTTTAGGGTTAAAAATACTAAAATATGAACTTTTTTAAGAAAAAGGGTGAAAATATAATTTTTGGAATTTTTATGAATTTTTAACATAGGACTAATCATAAGCTACCACGTAAGCAAAGAAGCTAACTGGGCAAAGTAGCCTGTGTCATGCGTCAAAATGGTTAAACAACACTACCATGTGTCATCATTCTACTCGTCCAACCGTTCCACCTGTGCACCATGTCATTCGTTACCACGAATCACATTGCACCATGTGGTGATGACTCAGCATGCGTTGACTTAGACCAGTCTTCCTACCACATGTTGCAATCTACTTCTCCAAATGAATTCAATGTGCCACGTGTTATGTTGCGATTGGTTAGCATTGTTAATTTTGCTTGTTTTGATCTCACTCATTGATCTAAAGCTGATATGATAGTTCATATTTCACTTGAGCTATATTTAACACTATAATCACGCCATAAACCCTAAGAAGTTATTATTAGCATAATTTTATTAGTTTTTATTGTTAAGGAGAGGGAAAAATATAGAAAAATTCAAATGGAGGTACAATTTTGGTGGAGATTCAAGAGAAAATTAGTACTACAATTCAAGAGATTAATTGTATTTCTTCTTCAACTCTTTTCTTTATTAATTTGTATATCTTTCTTTATGAAAAATATGAGCTTTATAGACAAAATTATATCTTATTAACTTATTAATATATGGATCTTATGAACCCAATTTGCACCATATGATGATCTAATAGTTTACCCTAATTATAATTATAATTTAATTATATTATTTAATCTAATTTTTATGTTATTAATTGTTTGTCCAACAATTTATCTATAGAGACAATTAAATAGATTTGAAGGAATTATTTAATTGTTTGTCTTGATTAAATAACATGCATAGTTTCTAGGCAGAGATCTATGATTCTTATGTATGTGATCCATAATTGATGAACATAATGAGTAGTATGAAATTTAATTGACATGAGAGTGTGATTAATGTAATTACTTTATGGTGTGTAGTTTACTTAAGAGAGTAATACATGGTAAGTTAGATTCAATTGATCATGTAATTAGTTGATAATTATATTAGAGGGATTTTAGTTATTCATATCTTTATAAAATTGGGAGATTAAGTATTTCTAGATATTTTCTCATATATTTTCTTAGTTACCAAATCTGATTTAATTAACTATTGCTTTTTCACTTTTAGTTATTTTAATTTTTCTTCCTTAAAATATAAAAATACAAAAAAAGAATTTTATTTTTTTAGTTGTAAAAATTAGTTTTTAATAAAATAATCTCAATGTAAATGATCTTTTCTTATCATTATATTACTTATTATGACACATATACTTGCATATTTATTGCACACACAATTTTTGTGGCGATCATTCGTTAACCAAATACCAAGCAAATGTAAATTTCTTTAAGAAGAAAGTTAACATTCAAACCCCAAAGACGTAAAGGTTCAATTTCATGTTGAAAAAGGAGCAAACCTTTCTAGTGTTGTTTAGTCGAAGTAGATACAAGTAGATAAAAAAGCTTAGCACGAATATCAATATTGAATGGATATAGGGATGTATTTTTAAAGAGCTATCTAGACTTTCTCTAGTTTGAGAGATCAATTTCATAATGAAGTTGTATCTTGGAGTTGTGTCAATATATATGCAACCTTGTTCATGTTTTGATTCACCATATTCTCTACACACCTTGATAGCTGATTGAAGTAGGTCTCATATAAAAGGATGGTCATGTCCTCTTGCTGGAAGGCCATAAACTAAATGAATTTATTAGCTTTTGCAATTTCATTGAATGATATCTTGTGGAAATTTTTTTTAAATTCTTCCCATATGATTGCATCTTTGTTTCTTCCTTTGTTCATAGATTCTCACCAATAGTCGACCATCCACTTAATTATATGCGATGAGTCCAATTCTAAAACATACAAATATGTTTAGAGCATTCACCTTCTTTTTTATTTCTTGAATCCATCATTTCATGATGTCTAGGTTAGGGTACCATCATAAAGTAATGGTCTCATCTTTTTAAAAATTTTAAAGTAGTAAGCTTTATTTACCTTTTTCCTCGGGTTCTCTGCATATGATAATTAATCTATGTAATGCTTGAAGTAAGTTACATTCACCATGATTTTTATTTTCATCCTATTCAGTCTGATTTCTAGCCACTCTTCTTCTTGGAGTCATGTTGAGACAAAAATAGTTGAAAATATTTCAAGATCATGCATGAATATTTTTCTCAAGAGATCAAAATCTTGCCTTAATACCAAACTGCACAACCTAAAAAAGGGTATGTGAGATAGAAAGGATGGATATTTTTAAATCATATTTTGAAGAAAATTTAAATTATTTTTTAATAAAACTTCTATTAAATTTGAGATATCCTTATTCAAACACAAATTTATCAAAAAATTATTTAAATTCCAGAAAACATGGATATAATTGAGGTAAAATATTATATCATCACATGGTGAAAATTAGATTCATAAGATCCCTATATTAATAAATTAACAAGACATAATTTGGTTCATAAAGCTCATATTTTTCATAAAGCTCATATTTTTCATAAAGAAAGACATAAAAATTGATAAAGAAAAGAGTAGAAGAATAAATACAATCAATCTCTTAAATTGTAGTACTAATTTTCTCTTTTTAATTTGTTTTTATATTTTTCTCTCTTTTAAGCTCCAAAAACTGATCAAAATTATGCTAATGGTATCTCCTTAGGGTTTATGGGGTGATTAAGAGCTTAAATATAGCTCAGGTTTTTATCATCATATCAGCTTCAGGTCAAGGGTTAAGATGAAAACAAGCCAAATTATTAACACCATTCAATCACAATGCAACATGTGGCACATAAAATTCACTAGGTGAATCAAAGTGTGATGTGTGGTAGGGAGACCAGTCCAAGTCAAAGCATGTTGAGTCATCACCATGCAGTGTCACATGATGCACAGTAATGGATGGCATGGTGCATGTGTGGAACGGCAAGACAAGTAGAGTACTGTTATTTGACCGTGTTCCAAACTCGGATTGAACGTCGTGATGACACTTGGCATATGCTGCTTTGCTACTCACACACAAGGATTTTTGATTTGTTGTCCCTACTTATGTGGTGTCCATGTGGCTCACCCATTTAGCTCTTATGCTTGCATGGTAGGCCATATGGTAGCTTTTGATTGGTCATGCGTTAAAAATTTATAAAAAATTCTTAAAAGTTCCAAAAAATCCCGAAAATTCTAAAAATTATATTTTCACCCCTTTTCACTAAAAGTTTTGTATTTTAATATTTTTAATCCCAAAAATACTATTTATTGAATAAAATAAGTAAATATTAAGTAAAAAAATGAGATAAACTTGGAATTGATAACTATTAAATCTGATTAAATAATTTTTACAAACATATAGTACATTAGAAGAGACTCTCATATGAGTGTTTAAAGTAAGGGGTTTTCTATGGTTTCATGTGAACGTTTCAACATTTGAACACATGTTAAAGAAATGAAAGAATGAAAGGTACTAGTGTCGAAAAGAAATCATACCCAAGAATGATATAATTAAACCATACCTTCTATAATGTCATTGATCTCAGGCTTCCCTTTTCTACCAAATATCGCAAAAGCTTGACCTTATGATCCTATTTCTTTAGTGGCAACACCTTTACCCTTGTCCTTGTTATAATTGAAGGTTGATGTTGAAAAGTTTGTTCAGTATTCAAAGGTTGTTGGAATGATTGCCTGGGATGCTTGTAGGACCTAAAAGATTGTTATTAGAAGGATTATGTTGGTTGTTGGAAATTTCATTAGGGCTACTAACTAGATTGCTGACTTTATCCTTGGAAATTCCTTCGAGTATTTGATGCCCTAAAACTAAAACTAGATTATAATCCTTTTGTATATTAATTGGTTGTGAGCTTATGACAGGTATGATTGAGATGCCCTAGTTGATTAAAGTTGTAGCAAATGTAAGGAAGATACCAAGGACTCCTGGATGAATTACTTCTGGACTATTCGCTATATTGGTCATCACATCTACTTTACCATAATTTCTTTTTCTCTTTTCCTTTATCTATAATCTTCTATAATGATAAGGCCACCTTTAACTAATCCACATTGAGTTTCTCAACTCTATAAGTTGAGTTTCTCAACTCTATAAGTTGAGTTTCTCAACTCTATAAGTTGTAGTAATAGTTGAAATGTAGTCTTGCACACCTTGATACATTATTATCTCTAAATGCCCAATTTTACTTGGGCTTGGGCATTACTTGGATTGAATTTCATGAGATAGGGATTACACAAGCTATTAGGGCTCCAAATTGGCAATCCTTGTTTATGATGACTCTATGAAAGTAGTCATTATAACACTTTTTTAATTAATATTTACTTATTTTATTTAATAAATAGTATTTTTTGGGTTAAAAATGTTAAAATATAAACTTTTTAATGAAAAGAAGTGAAAATATAATTTCCAAAATTTTATGGTATTTTTTTAGAATTTTGATAGATTTTTTTATGAATTTTTAACACAGGACCAATAAGAAGCTACCACGTAAGTAGAGGAGTTGAATGGGTAAGTCACACGGATGCCACGTCAATAAAGTCGATGAATTATAGATCACTGTGTGTAAGGAGTGACACAATCCCTTGCCACCTGTCAACACAACGTTCAATCTAAGTTCGATGCTTGGTCAAAGTGATAGACACATGACTTTACCTAATTCATCCCTTCATTCCACCCGTGTGCCATAACATTCACAATTATTAATCATATGATGACCCAAACTAGTCTTCTAATCCAAGCGTCACTCTACGATTTGCTTACTGAATCTATATACCACGTGTCTAATTCTAATTGGCTAACGCTAATAATTTTTCTATTTTTCATCTCAACCCTTGATCTGAAGTTGATCTAACAGTTCAGATTCCACTTAAGCGATATTTAACATTCTAATCACCCCATAATCCCTAAGGAGTCATTATTAGCATAATTTTGACCAGTTTTTAGTGTTAAAGAAAGAGAAAAATACAAAAATTTAAAAAAAAGATACAATTTTGGTGGAGATTTAAGAGAAAATTAGTACTACAATTCAAAAGATTGATTATATTTCTTATTCTACTCTTTTCTTTATTAATTTTTATGTCTTTCTTTATGAAAAATATGAGTTTTATAGCCAAAATTATGTTTAATTAACTTATTAATATATGGATTTTATGAACCCAATTTGTAGCATGTGATGATCTAATATTTTTCCTCAATTATAATTTTAATTTAATTATATTATTTAATCTGATTTTTATGCTATTAATTGTTTGGCCAACAATTTATCTATAGAGGCAATTAAATAAATTTGAGAGAATTATTTAATTGTTTGTCTTGATTAAATAACATGCATAATTTCTAGGCAAAGATGTATGATTCTTATGTATGTCAAAATGTCCATAAAGTGTACGAAAAAGAAGTTTTGGGTATGTTTGACTATCTAACCTACAGTTGATGATATCTAGATCTTAGATCGATTTTTAAGAAGAAACTGTCACCTCCATGTTGGTCAAACAACTCATTAATCCTAGGTAATAGATATATGTTCATTTATGGTCAACCTGTTTAGTTGATAATAATTGATGGTTAGTCTAAAAGTTCCATCCTTCTTTTTGGCAAGCAAGATGATAACTCTATTTTATATAGTTATTTTCCCCTATTTTATTAATTATAATTGCTATGTTCTCTCTATTTTTAGTTAATTTTAATTTAATAAATTAGTATTTACTTATTTTAATATTTTTTATGAAAAATAAATAATTTGTATCGAAAACGTACTTAATTGCGAGTTTTAGTCCAAAAATATAATTTCAAAATAAATGAGTATTTAATTGCAATTTATAAATGTTGAAAATATAAATTAAATTAAATTCGGGCTTACTTTTTAATTATTAAAAGTTTAAAATTTAATTTAAATTACCAAAGGGCTGTATTGTAACTAAACAAAGTTTAAAATGTAATTTGAAATATATTTGTGGGTGAAAATATAATTAAGGAAAGTTTTAAATTCTGCGCAAGTGAGAAGAAGCCATGCGCTCTTATGCAAGCGCACAACGCGGACCGTCCGATCAGAAAATAAATGGCCAGATGCGCGCGTTACAAACACACCCGACCAATGAGAGTGGGTGCAGAATTCCTCTTCATGCGGCTCGGGGTCCGAGTGGGACCCACCTGCCGCGCAGGCCGGCGTGCAGGGTGAGACCCATGTGTCCGTTACACGTCTGCCAAAGGGCGTTGTTCTGTGCGGCTAAACCACGTGCAATCATTCTTCCAGCGAATTAAAGTCTTCCACGTGTCCCAATTTCCCCTTGAACGAATCATCAGAGGACGCGTGGCACATATCGGTGAACGCAAAAGAGCAGAATCTCGCCCTCGTTCCAGCCGTTGCCTCACGTTGCGGGCGCCCCAATTCTGTGCGACAAGTTCTACGTGCGCCCATTCCCTTCAACGAATGAGATGATGCCACGTGTCCCACTAATTGTTTCCGCGAATCATAATGCGACACGTGGTAGCGTGGAAGGAAAATAAAACAGAAACGGGCAGCATCTCCACTCACTTTTTCGATTCCATTTTCGATACATTTTTTCCCCCACGCGTTTTAATTTATTATTTGCCCACACTTCATTGTCCCCCGTGTGTATTAAATTAAAATATTTTTGATGTATTTTTTTAGCTATAAATAGGGGATAAGGTGATAGAGTTGGGAAGTTTTTTTTGGTTTAGAATTTTTGTGGTATTAGGGGTTGGACTGCAGAACACGCAGAAGCCATTTTTTGGCTTTTTTTGTGTTCTGCGTGTGCCAAATATTTCGTTTCGTGATGTTTTAATTTTCTGTGTTCTGCATCTTAATTTCCTTGTTGTAATTTTTATTTTAAATTAATGAAGTAATTTAATTTTTCTAGGGTTGCATTTGATATGAATTTATGAAGCTTTGATTTTAATTATTTTTTTGAAAGATTTATAAGACGTTCTATTTGTTCATTCTATCTTGTGCTTAATGCTTTTTGATTATTTACGAATTTTATCAAAACAATTTGTGGCACATTAATAAACTTGAGAGAGGCATTTTTGTGTATATTGCTCGTAGATAGAATGACATGTATGATGAAGGATAGGAATATACCCTAATTGTATGTGTGGTCATTTGAAAAATTAGAACGTAATGAATCTTATTAAATTTAATTCTCATAGAGATATAGTGAATTAATTTAACGAGGTGTGTCTATACGAAGCTCGGAAGAGATGTATGGATAAAAATAGAAGTTTTCGGTTGACAAATTAAATGTACTAAAAAAATATAAATCAAGAGAAAATAATATGATTGGAGTGGAATAATTTGGTGAAAAACTGCAATCCTAGATTTATTTTATTTTATTTTTAAACCTTTTCTTAATCAACGATTGTTTTGGATAAAATTAGAGAGATACAATTTTAGTACTCAACAAACTGTAGTAAGAAATCTCCGTGGGAACGATCTTTACTTACAAATATTTATTACTTGTGCCATGTATGCTTGCACGTTTTTATGTTCTCCAAAAGAGACAACACAAGACAGGTGCTCTAAAGGGTGTCAAACTAGGTCAAATGAATCCTTTGTATAACTATTTGTGGCTCTTTCTTTTTGTGCATGCAATTTCATTTCTTTTTCCTTTAAATATGCACGAGCCAAAAACCTAGTATTATGATTTTCACACTAATTGTAAGGTAGCCCTCTCCACTAACTATGATAGGTATACACATCATATTAGGTAGCCCTCTCAAAACTAAATGTCTCTTTATAATAGCATTTTATGAGTTGAAAGATAGAGCTCACACACAATTTTATAGTCAAAACTAACTCAAGTAATAAAATCTAACATAATCAATCATAAACTTCAAGCACGACATACATATGCATCTAATGAGTGTGTGAGTGAGTTCTTGTTAACATTGGTCACCGGATGTATGGAAAAATGTAAGTGCACATATCAAAATACTCACTAACACAATGAACACTCTATCAAAATAAATCAAGTTATAAAAATAACTAAGATTTTTGTATACCTAAAAATGTATTTGAAGTTTATTTCAATGTTAAAACAATTCTACTTTCTTTATTATCATTTTAATTTATTTTTTGTTTTTCCAAAATAAAGTTTTTTAAATGAATTGAAATAAAACTAAAAAAAATTACTAAATTAAATTTAGAAATAAAAATCAAAACAATCAAATATTCATACCTAGGTAAATAAGAGAGACAATAAATTGATTAAAACAAGGAATATTTTCTAACCCAAATTTTCTTGAATTTTAGTTTCTTAATATATTTGGGTTCAGACACAATTGACTTAGTTGTCTTTGGTATATCCTTGGACTTGATTTTATTTTTATTATTCATCATTAATGAAGATGTAACATGCATGTAAGGATAATGATAATTAATTCTAGAATTTTGAGCATGAAAAACATTGTTAAAATAAGGAGAAGTCATAAGGAATCTACAATTAGGCCTAATATGGCATTTTTAACCACATTTATGACAAATAGGCACACACTGAACAAGTTTTTCAATCAGAGGTACAACTATTCATTATGTATAATAAGTAACATTAGAAGTTGTGTTAGAAAGCCTTACCAATGCAGCCCTAGATTTTGAAGGTGTCACATGTGAGGAAGACATGTTTATGGGTTTTACAAACTTAGTTGATTTTGAAAAAGATGGCATAGTATGCTCATCTACAAAACCTAACTCTATATTATCACCAAAATATTTTCAATAATCTAGAACTTTATTTAACCTTTAAGCTTCAATGGTCAACATTTTCATTTAAAGTCAGCTCGCTCAACCAACTTTAAATTGAGTGACTTAAAATGTAAAGTCGGTTCACGCGATGAACCGACTTTACATTTTAAGATTTTTTTCTCATTTTTCACTCCACGCTGTATTCAATATATATAGCATAAAAAACCAAAATATAATAATAATACAAATAATTGAAAATTTAAATATAATTAATTACTTGATAATTAAATTTATTACAAAAACAAATAATGTATATACAATACACACACACACACATATATATATATATAGTTAACTTAAATTACAAATAAAATAATGTCGTCAAAGTGTAATTGGATTGTGTGAGCAAACTTGGTTGGCTTAGAATCACCAGCATTGTGACAAGGAAACTGGACAAAAAATAGCGGATCCATATAACAATTCATTCCCCTATATACATGAGCACGTAAACATCCATCAAACAAGCAGTCTAAACTTTAGAGACATACGAATGGAGAAATTAAATCATTATTAATATTACCATAAAAAAGGGATTACCATAGCGACATTCGAGTGATATAACCCTTCGAACTCATATTAGCATTTTATTAATCATTTATCTATAAATATGAGGTTATCTGGAATCTCTACTGGTATTTTTAATGTTATAATGACCTCTAAATATGAAATCAAGTGTAACTCCGATTGGTTACTTGGCTTGTATGAGTTTTGGTACCCTTAAATGTATGGAACAATTTTGTAATACATTCATGGGCACCAAAACTCATACAAGCCAAGTAACAAAATATGAGTTACACCTGACTTCATATTAGAGCTCATTATAGCATTAAACATACCAGTAGAGATTCCAGATAACTTCATATTTATAGACAAATGATTAAAAAAGTGCTACCATGATGTTGTCATAAGGAAAGTAGGCAAGAGAGATGAGATGAAGTTTGTGCCAAAAACATATTCATAAAATAATGCATTCCCCTAAATACATGAGCACATAACCATCCATCAAGCAAAACATGCATCAAACAAGGGACTTCAGACACAGGAATAGAGAAATTAAATCATTAAAGAAATTACCGTTATGTTGTCATATACTATTCAAGATCATCAGAATCTTCTTCTGATTCTTCTTTTGATGATATAATTTGAACCATGTGTTCTACCCATTCCTCTCATAAATCATCAAATATTTACTGGTCGTAGCCCGTCTTGTTCCAACCAAAGAACTACATGTATTTAAAATCAAAATAAGAATGTAATTTCATGTATTTACAAAAAATAACTCAAATATGTTAAAAAATTCTGTATATGGGTAAAAGATATTACCACATCATCAATTGGAATTTTGATATTTGTGATGATTTCGCTCATAAACTTCATGACATAATAACCACACATGACTCCATTATTTTGTTGTGGTACCTACAAAAACAAGTGTACATGATTTTCCATATTCGAACATCTTTATTATTCAATTATAAAATTAAAAAATTATTAATATTTGCTTGTACATACCATAACTTTTGTCCATATAAGCTTATGAGATTTTTAAGGGCAACGCCCCTAAACTTGTTCCACAACTTCCATGCACTATCAAGGTTTAAAATGGTTAGTTTTTTTATTAAATATTATAAAAAATAATAGAAGAAACCAATATCTAGCTATAACTCTTAGGTGGCGTTTGGTTCGTGGAATGGAATCGGAATCGGAATGGAATGGAATGGAAAGGAAACAATTTTGTTTGGTTTGACCACTGGAATCAAGCTCAGAATCAGGATTATAGTGTTTGGTTTACCACTGGAATGGAATGAAAAAAGCTGTAAATGACCTTAATACCCCTACATGCTGTAAAGTTCAAATAATGTCATTTAATTACTATTTTTTCGTCAGACAAAATACATTATTGAAATCATTATTTTTCTAAATAAGTATTACTTAATTAAAAAGAAATATATTATTAAAATTATTATTTTTCTAAATAGGGTTTAGGGTTTTGAGGTTTGGGATGTGTGATTTAGGGTTTAGGGATTTAGGATTTGGGGTTATATTTGTAGGTTAAGGTTTAGGGTTAAAATTATTATTTTTCTAAAAATAGTTTAGGGTTTTAGAATTTTGTATTTAGGGTTTAGGGTTTTAAGGTTTAAGGTTTAGGGTTTATGGTTTTAGGATTTGGAATTTGGGGTTTAGGGTTTTGGTATTTATGTTTTAGGGTTTTGGGATTTATGTTATAAGGTTTAGGGTTTAGGGTTTAGAGATTTAGAGATTTGGGGTTTAGGGTTTTAGGGTTTAACGTTTAGGGTTTAGGGATTTGGGGTTTAGGGTTTTAGGATTTGGAATTTAGGGTTTAGGGTTTAGGATTTATGTTTTAGGGTTTTGGGTTTTGGGATTTATGTTTTAAGGTTTAGGGTTTAGGGATTTGGGATTTGGGGTTTATGGTTTAGGGATTTGGGGATTTGGGGTTTAGGATTTAGGGTTTTAGGATTTGGAATTTGGGATTTAGGGTTTAGGGTTTAGGGATTTGGGATTTGGGATTTATGTGTTTAGGGTTTTGGGATTTGGATTTAGGGTTTTGAAATTTTGTGTTTAGGGTTTAGGGTTTTGGAATTTTGGGTTTGAGAATTTAGGAATTGAATTTAAGGTTATATTTTAGGTGAGGGTAAAATTGGAAAAAAAATGTTTAGATGGGAATGGAATAATGATTACCAAAGGTGGGAGAAGGAATTGTGATTCCTTCTCTTTTAGTAATCAGATTCCATTCCGCCCTCCATTCCGTCCAACCAAACACACAAAATAGAAGGAATCGATTCTGATTCCATTCCATTCCCTCCAACCAAACGTGGGGTTACATATCAACAACTACTTTTGTATCTTTACTCAATTCTATGGAAGCTAAGTCACAGTACCAAGCATGATTATTGAACAGATCAACGATTACCAACATCCAATGATCTTGGCCTTGTTCAAACCTTAGTGGCCAAGGGATTATCAACTTTGATTTCTGTTAAGCGTTAATGCCCTATCACATAATTGTTTAGCTCTAATGCTAACATCCTTTTCTTGATATTGATTGACATATGAAGAATCATAGAACATTGCTAAATGTGATGAGTGATTATATTGAAGTCGATAATAACGCGCCCTATATAAAAAGATATATATATAAGTAATTAGATAATATAATGGACACTAGACATAAATTTAGCATGAGATACTTGCTTCGTATCTCTTAAATGTACCACATTTAAGAGTTTTGGAATAATAGACTTAAAAAAAGTATTATGTATGTTAGTAACAATAGAAGATATAATAAAATAATAGTAGTAAAAAAGTGTTACCTTTTAAGTTAAAAAATAGTACCACGTCAAAATTTAAACTAACTTGAATCGACGGCCAAGCCACATTACTATTCACCAATGATTAGGAAAATATTGATTATGAATCGTTTGATCATCGCTCAATTATTATACAATTACAATAGAAACAAATTCCGTTGATGAAGGATGTTTCAACAAACATTTCATATTCTATAAAAAATTGAAGTGTTATATATAAAAAATAAAACATATAATAAGAAATAAAAATAATAGATTATATACACCAGAAATTAAAATCTTACCACATATGATTCATCAAATAGAGGAGGACTCCCTGATGCACGAAAACCGGCATCGCCGATTCTCGCAAATACTTTGGTTTTAATATTTGTAAAACTCTCGCAAGTGCACGAATCATTTCGTAGAAAATGATAAGTATACTCCCAAGGTCGATCTAAGGAAGGAATGTATGTGGTTTTTAATTTATTATTCAAACTTTTAAAAACGAAATTAAATCCTAAACATAAGAATTTAATTATCCGAGTACTAACTTTCAAGTTTTAAAACTACTATTGAAAACATGTTGTCAATACATTTTCACATAATAATTCTTATAAAAACTTTTGAAATAGAGTTTCACTCTAAATACCGGGCGATTGTACCAACAAATAAAAGAGCACTACTCTAAATTAGACCGGATAACTAAACCGTAAAATCTAATTTTCAGATTTAAGTTTGTAATGAAAAATAATATATTTCTCTCTAACATCCTTAATATAAAATCTTGAATAAAAATAAAATCAATTCATTTTAGAAATTTTCACCTATTTAATATTTCGCAAGCATAACAACGTTATTATTACATCATAATTATAAACAGCTAGCACAGTTAAATTTAATCACAGACAAATTAAATATAACATGTAAGAATAAAGCATAAAAATAATTGTAAAGAAAATAAAATCCTTACAAAATTTCGACGCTATTCTCGTTGCTAGAAAACCTCCAAGCGGAATTTGCACTTCCATTTATTGAATCAAAAACTAAAATATTACAAAAACATTACAAGTTCCTCTCAAAAAGAGAAGAACTCTAAAACTAAGAGAATTGAATTAAAAACTAAGAGAAAAACTAAGAAAAGCTTAGAAACTAAGAAAGAAACTAAGAAAAACTCAAAAACTAAGAAATGAGAGAAAGAAAGAAGAGAGAAGTGTGGTTTTGAGGTGTGATTTGAAGTGAAGGGAAGGGGGGTATTTATAGGTGAGGATGGAGAGAAAAAATGAGTAAACAAATGTTAAAAAAATATTAAAAAATAAAAAACGTGTAATGGAAATGCTGAGGTCATGAATGACATCAACATGACGTCATGGGGGCTGCTGCACGTGAAAAATGGGGCAAAAACGCGTTGGGCGCGCAGAGGGGCTTGGGGCGCACAAGGCTGCGCTGCCGTCATTGCAGCTCGGCACGCGTGAACAGTGCTAGCGCGCGCGGCTGGGCAGCGGGGCGCGATTTCCGTCTTTTTGACATTTTTTACCTTTTTGACCCATTTTGTCCAATTTTTCCATGTTTGTTGACCTTTTCCCACTTATTTATTAATATATTTGTGATGTATTGCTTCAAGTATTCCTCTTTGAGTCTTTAAATTGCGTTTTTAAGCCAAAATACCTGAAAAACAATAAAAATACCCGTGATTCCGAAAAAGACAAATTTATATAAATATATGATAAAACATATAAACATATATATTTTTAATCAATTAATGTGCATAAAATCATGGTAATTTTAGTGCTTTTTGAGCATTCATCACAACCCCCAACTAGCTTCTTGCTAGTCAATTAGCAAGAGAAGCGATAAAAACTAAAAATTAAACTATCCTAAATCACTTCCGTGGATTGACACGGTTGCATTTAGCCTATGCAACAAGCCTTTAAACCCCTAGGTTGCCCTAGTGGACGAGTTTGAGTCTCGTGAGGGTTTTCAGTAATGATACCCACAAACATTGAACTAAATGTAAAAATCAAAAGAAACAACAAAAACAAACAACTTAAAAATTAAATTTAAAACAAAATCACAAATTAATAACATCTCACAAAAATGTCTCATACTTTTTAATCTCCTTTAAGATCATAATTAAAATCTCAAGCATAAGTTATTTTAATCTCTTTAAATAATCATGATTTTATTATAATAATTAGTCGAAAATCATTTTCATATTTCTTATCAAAATGTATCAATTTAATTTTACCCAATTTCAATGTCATGATTCAGAATTCGCTTCGACTCTATTCCTCACAAGTCAATACTCTCAAAACACTGAATCCTATGGGTTCAAACACTCATACTAATTTATATGCGAAAGAGTTGATGTATAGAAATGAACTAATATGTTCGCATATGTATAAAGAATAAAGGCTCAAAGTGTTATTTTAACATTGATCTCATGAAAGGAATCAAATGTATAAATTATAAAGATATCATATATAAAAATTATTTTCATGCATAAATCAAAATCATTAAGAAAGAATTTCAAGATATATGCCTTTTACAAATGAAGAGAGTGCAATGACTTTTTAGGGAATTATTTCCTATATCTTTCTTTTGTAATTAACTTTTACTCACAACTTTGTAGGCAATATGGGTTATAGTATGTAGATTATACTATATATTCTTTATCTCTCTATTTTTTTCTGAAGATATTTCTCAATATATGTATTTTAGAGAGTCAACCCATGTACAGATTGTACATTTTTTTTGGATTTTGGTGAGTGGTTAATTTTGTGGCTTTTCTGTTTGATCTTGGTTTAGGTAACCCCAGATATGTCTTTTTTGTAGCAGTCATGCATGAACGAGATATAAGCATATACTATCAATTTCTACTCAAATCATTTAATCTAAGCAAAAATTATAAAAACAAAATATATGATACTCTATTAAGATGAGAAAAAATTCATACATTCAATGCTAATACCTATAGAGATCATCTAAAAATTTGAAGAAATAAGAAATGTGTTTGGAGTAGAAAAAATATATATTTCACTCTGAATAAAGGAAATTAGGCTCAAATTATATCTCACAAAGGTAGTCTCCACTAAAAAATATTCATAAACACCGATTTTGGGATTCATATAATTTCTACATCTTATCAAGAAATACTAGTTATGACAAAAACTAACTAATTATCAAAAATAATTACAAAATATTTCATGATATGTTTTCAAAAATTAATCTAAAAGTACAAAAGACTTAACTATTTACTTAAATTTGATTTAAAGAAATGATAATTTTTGTGAGAATTTTTTTTTTCAAAAATTACTAAATCACACAAAAAAAAACCAAACACACAAAAAATGAAAATGTGAAAATAAAAATAAAATAAAAAATTATTATATATATATATATATATATATATTTTTATTTTTTTATTTTTAAATTGTCAATTTTTTTTAATTAAGCATGGTAACTTTTCACCACCCCCAACCTAGAACTTACATTGTCCTCAATGTAACAACTGTAAATTAAAGATAAAGAGAAAAGAGAAGAAAGATTACCTATTTCCTGAGAATGTGCAAGTAGTAATGGAAAATGCAGGTGCATCCATCATATTCATCATTAAAGTGTATACAGACAGATCATTGTGAACTTCTAACATCTCAACAAATATTTTTAGTTTTAACAATTTAAAAATTATTCACATGTAATTAAAATGAAATAAACAATAAAATTAAGTAAATAAAAGAAATAAAAGAAAATTACCGAAAATGATGGGTTGCCTCCCATCCAGCGCTTAGTTTAACGTCTTAGCAAGACGTATCTTTCTGGTGCTAAGGGTTACTCAGTCAAATGCAATCCATTTCAGCAATGTTGTTTGGTTCTTCTAAATAAGGCTTGACACGATGGCCATTGACTTTGAATGTTTTTTGTGTCTTGGAGTCCAATAGTTCCACTACTCCATGTTCAAATGCTTGAACTATTTTGAATGGTCCATCCCATCTTGATCTCAGCTTTCCTGGAAACAATCTCAAACAAGAGTTAAATAAAAGAACTTTCATTCCAGGGTGAAGAGTCTTAGGAACTAGCCTCTTGTCATGATAGCACTTAGTACGCTCCTTGTATAATTTGGAATTCTCATAGGCTTCATTCCTAATTTCTTCCAACTCATGAAGCTGGAGTAATCGTTTTTCACCTGCTTTATCTATATCCATGTTTAACTCTTTAATTTCCCAGTAAGCCTTGTGTTCAAGTTCAACTGGAAGGTGGCATGCTTTCCCAAAGATTAACCGGTAAGGGCTCATCCCAATAGGTGTTTTGTAAGCGGTGCGGTATGCCCATAAGGCATCATTTAACTTAAATGCCCAATCCTTCCTTGAAGGGCCTTGATGCGTTCCAATATTCCCTTAATTTGCCTATTACTTACTTCCACTAAACCGGAAGTTTGAGGATGATATGGAGTAGCTACTTTATGTGTGATGTTGTACTTGTTTAGTACTCCATCAAAGAGTTTGTTACAAAAATGGCTACCTCCATCACTTATTATAGCTCTAGGCATTCCGAACCTACTGAATATTAAATATTTCAAGAATTTCACAACTACATTAGCATCATTGGTTTTGGTGGGGATAGCTTCTACCCACTTGGACACATAATCCATAGCAACCAAAATGTATTGAAAACCATTAGATGGGGGAAAAGGACCCATGAAGTCAATCCCCCATACATCAAAGAGTTCAACAACTAAATTAGATGTCAAAGGCATTTCATCTCTTTTGCTTATGTTTCCTGTTCTTTGACATCTATCACATTGTGCACAAAACATATGAGCATCTTTAAAAAGAGTGGGCCAGAAGAATCCAGACTGTAATACCTTACGGGCTATCTTTTCACCACCAAAATGACCCCCACAATGAAGTTTATGACAAAAAGTTAGAATGCTCTTATGTTCTTCTTCAGGTACACATCTCCGGATGACTTGATCTTGACCAATCTTGTATAAATAAGAGTCATCCCAGAAATAGTCCTTAATAGTTTTAAAAAACCTTTTCTTGTCTTCATATGAAGTGTTAGGTCGCAAAACACCTGTGGCAAGATAGTTTACAATATCAGCATACCATGGGTTCGGACCTATGAAAAATAACCGTTCATCAGGAAAGGTTTCAACTATATCTTCATTACTCTCATCTTTAAGAGAATTAAAGTCAGAAATCAACCTTGACAAATGGTCAGCTACTAAGTTTTCACTGCCTTTCTTATCCTTGATTTCTAGGTCAAATTCTTTTAAGAGTAGGACCCACCTGATTAATCTTGGCTTGGCATTTGGTTTACTTAGTAGGTATCTTAAAGCAGCATGATCAGAATGCACAATCACTTTAGATCCTACTAAATAAGACCGAAATTTGTCTAAAGAAAATACTATAGCCAAGAATTCCTTTTAAGTGGTGGTATAATTCATTTGGGTATCATTGAGTGTTTTGCTAGCATAGTAGATGACATGCAAACGTTTATCCACTCTTTGTCCCAAGACTGCTCCTATAGCATAATCAGAAGCGTAACACATTATTTCGAAAGGTAAAGACCAGTTTGGTGCCATAATAATAGGGGTAGATGTTAGTTTCTCTTTCAAGGTATTAAAGGAGATAAGGCAGTCATTGTTGAAATCAAAATAAGCATCTTTAGATAGCCAAATTAGTTATCAACCCCACACATAGGTGTTAATTGATTTGTTTAGTTAACAAAGAATATCTAACCCCACCAAAGGTGGTATTCATACAAAAAAGGGAGAATCAATAAATATCAATTCATATTTTTAATAACCTAAATAATATGAGCAAGCATAATTAACTTAATTATTATATCCATAAATACTCCACTATTATAAAAGATAAAATTTGCATAAATATTTATTGAATCTATTTTTATTTTTATGTCAGTAGCTTAAAAACACAAAACCCAAAATATCATGACAGGATGTTTAGGATTTAATTTCGTTTTTAAAAGTTTGAATAATAAATTAAAAACCACATACATTCCTTCCTTAGATCGACCTTGGGAGTATACTTATCATTTTCTACGAAATGATTCTTACACTTGCGAGAGTTTTATAAATATAAAACCAAAGTATTGGTAGAATCGGCGATGTCGGTTTTCGCTCATCAACTAGTTATGACAAAAACTAACTAATTACCAAAAATAATTACAAAATATTTCATGATATGTTTTCAAAAATTAATCTAACAATACAAAAGACTTAATTATTCACTTAAATTAAATTTAAAGAAATGATAAATTTTTGTGAGAATTTTTAAAGTTAATTCTAAAATTCCAAAAATTACTAAATCACACAAAGAAAATAAAACCAAACACAACAAAAATGAAAATGTAAACATAAAAAAGAAAAAATTATTATTATTATTATTTTAAATTAAGCAAGGTAATTTTTCATCACCCCCAACCTAGAACTTACATTGTCCTCTATGTAACAACTATAAATTAAAGATAAAGAGAAAATAAAAGAAATATTACCTATTTCTTGAGAATGTGCAAGTAGTAATGGAGAAGTACAGGTGTATCCATCATATTCATCAATAAAGTTCACATAGACAGATCGCTGTGAACTTCTAACAGCTCAACAAATATTTTTAGTTTTAACAATTTTAAAATTATTCACATGTAATTAAACTAAAATAAACAATAGAAATTATTCTAAACGATAGGTTGCTTCCCACCCACCGCTTAGTTTAACGTCTTAGCAAGATGTAACTTTATGGTGCTAAGGGTTACTCATCCAAATGCAATCCATTTTAGCAATGTTGTTTGGTTATTCTAAATAAGGCTTCACATGATGCCCATTGACTTTGAATGTTTTTTGTGTCTTGGAATCCAATAGTTCTACTACTCCATGTGCAAATACCTAAACTATTTTGAATGGTCCATCCCATCTTGATCTCAGCTTTCCTGTAAACAATCTCAACAAGAGTTAAATAAAAGAACTTTCATTCCAGGGTGAAGAGTTTTAGGAACTAGCCTCTTGTCATGATAGCGCTTAGTGTATAATTTGGCATTCTTATAGGCTTCATTCCTAATTTCTTCCAACTCATTAAGATGGAGTAACCGTTTTTCTCCTGCTTTATCTAAATCCATGTTTAACTCTTTAATTTCCCAGTAAGCCTTGTGTTCAAGTTCAACTAGAAGGTGGCACACTTTCCCAAAGATTAACCAGTAAGGGCTCATCCCAATAGGTGTTTTGTAAGCGGTGCGGTATGCCTATAAGGCATCATTTAACTTAAATGCCCAATCCTTCCTTGAAGGACTCACAGTGCATTCCAATATTCCCTTGATTTTCCTATTACTTACTTCCATTAAACCAGAAGTTTGAGGATGATATGGAGTAGCTACTTTATGTGTGATGTTGTACTTATTTAGTACTCCATCAAAGATCTTGTTACAAAAATGGCTACCTCCATCACTTATTATAGCTCTAGGCATTCCCAATCTGCTGAATATTAAATCCTTCAAGAATTTAAAAACAACATTAGCATCATTGGTTTTAGTGGGGATAGCTTCTACCCACTTGGATACATAATCCACAGCAACCAAAATATATTGAAAATAATTGGATGGGGGGAAAAGGAAACATAAAGTCAATCTTGGCTTGGCATTTGGTTTACTTAATAGGTATCTTAAAGCAGCATGATCAAAATGCACAATCACTTTAGATCCTACTAAATAAGACCGAATTTTTTCTAAAGAAAACACTATAGCCAAGAATTCCTTTTTAGTGGTGGTATAATTCATTTGAGCATCATTGAGTGTTTTGCAAGCATAGTAGATGACATGCAAATTCTTATCCACTCTTTGTCCCAAGACTGCTCCTATAGCAAAATCAGAAGCGTCACACATTATTTCAAAAGGTAAAGACCAGTTTGGTGCCATAATAATAGGGGTAGATGTTAGTTTCTCTTTCAAGGTATTAAAGGAGATAAGGCAGTCATTGTTGAAATCAAAATAAGCATCTTTAGATAGCAAGTTACACAAGGGGCGACTTATTTTAGAGAAATCTTTAATAAATCGTCTGTAAAATCCTGCATGTCCTAAGAAGCTTCTTATCCCCTTCACAGATGTAGGGGGAGGTAGTTTGGATATCAATTCAACTTTTGCCTTATCAACTTCAATACCCTTGTTTGAAATTATATGTCCTAAAACTATCCCTTGTTGAACCATAAAATGACTTTTCTCCCAACTAAGGGTGAGATTGCATTCAATGCATCTTTCTAAAACCAAAGTCAATTTATGTAAGCAATCATCAAATGAGTTCCCAAAGACAGAGAAATCATCCATGAAGATCTCAATGAATTTTTCCACCATGTCCGAGAAAATAGATATCATGCATCTCTGGAAAGTGGTAGGGGTATTGCATAACCCAAATGGCATTCTGTGAAAAGCAAATGTCCCAAAAGGACATGTAAATGTGGTCTTTTCCTGATCTTCTGGTGCTATGGGTACTTGATAATATCCAGATAATCCATCCAAGAAACAGTAAAATTCGTGCCCAGCTAATCTTTCCAACATTTGATCAATGAATGGAAGAGGAAAGTGATCCTTTTTCGTATATAAATTTAGTTTCCTAAAATCTATACACATTCTCCATCCAGTGATTATTCTAGTGGGAACTAATTCACTTTTGTCATTTTTAACAACTGTTATCCCAGATTTCTTTGGTACCACATGCACTGGACTAACCCATTTACTATCCGCAATAGGATAGATAATCACTTCTTCCAATAATTTAAGAATTTCTTTTTTAACTACCTCTTGCATGTTTGGGTTTAGTCTTCTTTGGGCCTCTCGTACAGGTTTAGCACCATCCTCCAAGTTGATCTTGTGCATACACATTGTTGGACTAATGCCTCTTATATCCCCTATACTCCAACCTATCGATTTCTTAAACTGTTTAAGCACTTTGTTGAGTTCCTTTTCTTGTGGTTTGGTCAAGGTTGAAGAAATTATCACTGGATAAGTTTCTCCTTCTCCCAAAAACACATATTTTAAGTGCTCAGGTAAGTCTTTGAGTTCAAGTTCAGGTGGATTGGCCTCTTTAATAGATGAAGAACTGGGTAGATTTAAGAGTGTACTAGATTATGTCATTACTTCATTATTATCTAGTTGTTCAAGGTACCCCTTAATTTCTTCATCTAAATCTTCTTCAACCTCTTCAAGTGTAAGAATGGTTTCAAGCTTTTCTTCTATTCTGGTTTGGAAAAAGGTGCTTTGGACAAGATTATCCAAAGGATCAACATCGAATATTTCATCGATGGCAGAAATAGAAGGAAAAGGTGAAGAATCAAAAACTTTAAAATGAACAGTCTCTCCTAAGACTGTCATTGTCAAATTTCCATCTTGGATATCAATAATAGTTTTAGTAGTTGCCATAAATGGTCTACCAAGCAATATTGTGTGCTCTCTGTCCAATGCTGGATTTTCTTGCATATCCAGAACCACATAGTCAACAGGTATTATCAGTTTGTCTACCTGTACCAACACATCCTCAACTATTCCCTCTGGATATTTAAGAAATCTATCTGCAAGTTGAAGGGTCATAGTTGTGGGTTTTAAATCTCCTAGATTGAGCTGTAAGAATATAGAGTAGGGCATCAAATTTATACTAGCATCTAAATCAAGCATTGCTTTAGCAACTTTCCTACCCCCCATAGTTATGTTTATAATAAAACTTCCAGGGTCTTTCAACTTAGGGGGTAGTTCAGGTCAAGTACGCTAGAAATTTCTGATACTACTACTCGTTCATTCAGCTCATACCTCCTTTTCTTAGTGTTCAACTCTTTGAAAAACTTGGCATATGAGGGCACATTCATGATCATTTCTAATAATGGTAAATTGATATTTACTTTAGAGATCATATTAAAAAGATCGTTGAATTGCTTATCTTGTTTGGATTCTTTTAACCGGTGGGGAAAAGGTACTTGCATCTGGTGTGGTTCTGTTGTCTTTTGAATTTTGAGGGTGTCAGATGACCCCCCAATGAGTTTTTCAGAAGGCTTGGTAAGTTTAACACTTGTTTCTCCTTTTTGCGAGATTAGAATATCGCCTTCTTTGTTACCTGAACTACAAGGTAGATTATTAGAGATTTCAGGTAAACTAGTATTGACTACCTTACCACTTCGAAGGGTTCTTACATCCTTTGCTTGTTCTGGTTGACTGGGAAACATTCCTGGTTCTTCCTTTTGCATTTATTCAGCTAGTTGCCCAACTTTAGATTCAATCCTTTTAACCGAAGCCTCCATGGTGTTCCATCTTTGATTAGTCATCAATTGGTTGTCACGACTAACTTGAATAAAAGCATTCAAGCTATCTTCTAAGGTTGGCTTAAAATATTGGCTTGGTGGGTAAGGGTGGTTGTTAACTGACCTTAGTGTTGGATATTGGGTGTAGGCTGGGTGATTATACGTGTTTGGATGATACCTTTGAAAAGATTGGACTTCCTCTATGGCATCGACACTAGAATCACAAGTATTTGAACAATTATGAGTACCATGCCCAATTGAACAACACACTTCACATACCTCTTGATTTGAAATTTGGTGGGTAGTGAGAATTTGCACTTGTTTAGTCAATTCAACAAGTTGCAAGGTTATCTCATTATCAGAGCCAACTTCATTGAACCTTGCTTTTCTTCTACCACCTCTTTGTTTGGAATTAGAACCCAATAGCTCATAAAAATTATAGGTTTCCTCTAGGGTCTTTTCTCCTACAAAGACCTCCAAAGAAGATTATCAACCATGTATTGACTCTGTAGTGTCAATCCATCATAAAAGAATTGGTTTTGTAGCTGTAATGGAAAGCTATGATTTTGACATTGAATGAAAAGGAGTTTGAATCGTTCCCAAGCTTCATGAAAGGGCTCTTCATACAATTGAGAAAATGTTGCTATCTTTGTTCTTAGATCAACAGTCTTTTGATGGGAATAGAACCTACCCATAAAAATTTCATAGACTGCCTCCCAAGTTTTAAGAGAACCCGACTGTAAAGTAATGAACCATGACCAAGTTGATCTTTGAGAGTGTAAGGAAAACACCTCATCCTAAGTTGATCTTCATTAATTGCATGTAATGGAAAGGTTTGGACAGTAGCATAGAATTCTCGAATGAAATGCAAAGGGTCTTCATTAGGGATACCGTAAAAGGAAGGCAACAAAGAAAAATGAATCTTTTTCAATTCATAATTCCTTCCAGCCTCTTGTAATTGGATGCCGGAAGTTACATTGCCAATGATTGGCATTGTATAGTCTTTCATCTTTTTCCGCCTATCTTCAGCATCTCCCATGGTTGTTTGTAGTTGAAAATGATCCTCCTCCTATTGTGTATCAACATTTTGCTCTTAAAAACAATAGTAGATATCTCTAAAAAGGTGCAAGAAACCTAAATTTTTTTTATTTTTATATTTTTATATTTTTATATTTTATTTTAATTTTAATTTAAACGAAAGGACACAATTTTTTGAAACAAACGAATTTATTTCATTTGAATTTTTTTTATTACACGCAAGCTAAAACAAAGGAAAATACAATAATGGGTGACCTCCCATGTAGGACTAAAATTTATCGTCTTCTAGTAAGACGTTGCTTGGAGATTGCAGAATGAAAAACTCAATGTCTCCTCTTCATTGAATTCATTAGTCTTTGCTTTGTTTTTGCAAATGTTCAACTAACTGTTCTACCTGAACTTCCACCTTTTTGATAGAAGCTTCCACAGAGTCTGATGAGTGCTCAAAAAGCACTAAAATAACCATGATTTTATGCACTTTAATTGATTAAAAATATATATATTTATATGTTTTATCATATATTTATATAAATTTGTCCTTTTCGGAATCACGGGTATTTTTATTGTTTTTCAGGTATTTTGGCTTAAAAATGCAACTTAAAGACTCAAAGAGGAATACTGGAAGCAATACATCACAAATATATTAATAAATAAATGCGTAAAGGTCGACAAATATGGAAAAATTGGACAAAATGGGTCAAAAAGGTCAAAAATGTCAAAAAGGAGAAAAACGCGCCATCGCCGGCCGCCAAGGCTTCAAATACTAACTCCGCTTAAGCTGCGCGTAACACTGTTTCATCCGCGGGTACTGTTCATCCGCTGGTACTGTTCATCCGCAGACTGTTTCATCCGCTACATCGTTTCATCCGCGACATCGTTTCATCCGCGGTCTTGTTCATCCGCGGCATCGTTTCATCCGCGGTATCTTGTTCATCCGCAGATCGTTCATCCGCTACAGATTGTTCATCCGCGACAT